>ML677332.1:52015537-52028308 GCA_007922305.1 Dermatemys mawii | reverse complement strand
GTGTGTGTATATATATATATAATTTTTATAAGTATATATAGAATATCTATGTATATAGATCAATGTACAGTAGCGTATATAAGAGGAGACAGAGAGCATATATAAGGGTTTATCTTCGCTTCTATATGGTTAAGTCTATGTTCCTATATGAATACAGATTTAAATATATACACCTATAGATTCTTCTGTCCTTAGGAAATATTATGACCAATAAAATAATACAAACACAATAACAATGGGTCTTATTCAACCTGACTCTACCGAGGCAAAACTCTCATTGAGTTCAGTTATGGAGTAACTTGTATTCAATTATATTTGCCTGAGGAAGAGGTAAGTGCTGTCTGGGTCTAACCGCATAACGGGTGGTGCGGAGGTGAAGAAAATCCCCTTTGAATACTTTGGGAAATAAACCTTAATCATCACGCGAAAGAGGTCACACTGAGCACAATACATTCCTACCAAAACTTGTACAGAGGTCAGGCATTTTTTAAAGGTAATATCCAAATAATCGTAGAATTTAAGGTAGATTATATCATCCCTTATTATAATTGAAATGATTTTGGCTCATATTTGTTCTACATAGAACTTAGGATTTGAATGAAGCCAGTCTATGGTATATAAAATATGTTAGAGAAATATCAAATATGTTAAAGACAATATCGAAATTCAACGAGGACGCTCGCCTAATGTCTCGTTATAAATTTGAGCTGTGTTTTCTACTCGTCAGAGCTCATTACTACTCAATCCTTTTTCCCCAGGGTAATTTGTAAAAATACACTTGGAAGTTTCTTTAATATGAACTATACCGACAAGTGCAACAATCCAAAGTACAAACCAGAAAAATATCAATAGCTTCTTCGTTCTAAAAAAAACCACACATAAACAATATGAATAAGGAAACGCCAACAAAGGCCTCTGGTATGGCTTGACAAATGATAAATAATTTTTAAAAAGTCAGTAAAAGTTTTTAAAAGTTCATTGTCAGACGTTCACATGTCAAAAGTTTATGGAAACAATATCAGACCACATCATTATTTGCCTGAAAGATAAAAAAAAAGTGCCTGAAATTCCATACCAAACTGTCATATGTATGTGTGAAAAGACATCTTGAACGAACAAAAGGTTTAACTTGTAGGGTGGGAAGGAGGTAAATCCAAGACCAATTTTGGGCCTTAATAGGCCTATTACAATATAGTACTACTTTCGCACTTTTCCTTCCAAAGACATTTTCATCCCAGGCAATATTTATATGGTAACTTGAGTAAACTACCAAATCAAACATATTCCTCTCCCTCGCTTCAATGAGAATAGAGAAGGTCAATAAGACTTGAATCGCTTAGGCAGCAGTTTATCACTGATCCTTAAGTAAAGCATAAAGAATGAGTGCTTGTTTAAACCTTGCCTTTTGGAAGCATATATAAAAATACAGTTGTAACACCTTTTTACTTTTTTATTATCCATTACTTTTACCTCATTAATGCTTATTAACCCACGAAAAACATTGACCTGGCGACATTATGCTTTCAGCCGATCTGGCTTCTATTTTCAATCCTCAATACATTATCAGCGTTTTCAGGAGGGTGTGTGTTGGGGGAAGGGGGGATTGCAAATGGAACAACACCTTAAATACGTGCTATTGAATTTCCCACAATATGCAACCAATTGCCAGTGTTAAATAATAAATCATGTCCTTTGTCAGCTGCAGCAGATGCTTAGGTAAAATATACCTAAAGGAAACCCTACTTTTTAACAGTTTAAACTCACACAGATTTTTTTCTGATCAAATGCAGCTTCAGATTTGATTGTCTCGAGATCTTTTTATTTTTAGTTGTTGCGATCAATTATTCTTTTATGCATGACCTTAAATTGCAATAGAGCGAAGCATTTGGGGAGGGCTTCAAAGAAGTATCATCCTTTTATACTAAAAACAAGGCAACCTTTTCTTTACTGTTATAATTCATCTGACTTGCTGAGAATATCAGCGATTTCTTTCCCTCTCCCCATGTGTACAGAGCTTGATGTCCTATCTCCTCCTTAACCTTTCACTCCTCTCTCTTCCCTACAGATTTGCTTGCATCTGTTTGTTTAATTCTTACTTTCAGTAGATCCTTTTTTACTCTGTCCCAGTGTCGTCAATATTCTGGTTTCAAGAATTTAGGTTTGCTGTTACTCTTTCCCCATCTACCTCCCAGTCTTTTAAGATCAACCCTTTAAAGTGTTTGCCGATAACATCTCCGGGATAGAGATTATTTTTCATTGGGCCTATTGTGAGAAGTAGCCGGCTTATTGCATTACTGCAGAACACATTTCAGACTATACAATTGTAACAAATGAACAACTTGTCTTCCACGGACTCACTGCGGGATCCAATTAGTTCGTAAACCTTTTTGCACAAGTTTTCTAATTATTTTCAAGAGTTGCGGCTTTCATAGGATTTCTTAAAACTCATCCAGAAACTGATTCTTTTTAGGATCAAGTACTGCATAAGAAAGTAGTGGCATTGCCCCCTTAAAGCAAAAGGATCAATTCCCATGAAATGAAAGATACTTACGTACGGCACGTTTTTATATGGTAGCGGGCTTCCAGTGAATATTTATCGCTGGAGGGCAGAATGTGTAAAAGATTCATTTTAGTGCTTCAAATTTAAACTGGTAATTATTTTAGAAAATCTTAAACATTGCTACGCAATCCATTACATCATGTGGCCACTTCAGCGATATATTTCACTGTAATATACTGCAACTTCCGCACATCTTTATGAGACTCTTTAATCGTGGTGCAGGGCGGGGGGGAGGAAGAGGAGTGAGGAGGAATAGGAACAATAAATGCTGACTGATAACTATGAATACTTTTACAAAGATTTTAAGCAAACGTGTTTGCAGCTTTAAAAGTGTATATCCTTCCTGATCCACCCATCCCTCTCTCTCTTTTTTTTTTAAAAAAGGAAAGGATTGTCGTTTTTATATGTACACACATGTATTACCTCTAGCTAAATCTATCCATATCTAAGCCAAACACGGAAATTAAACACCTTATACACAATATATGGAAATGTAAGCCATTTTTATGTCCTCAATTGACTTAAAAATAAAATTAACCCTTTCAGAAGAATTATTCCGTGAATTGGTTTTGGAAATTATCCCAAGGTTTTTTTAATATATATGTGGTATGTATATTTAAATTATCTCTTTTATACACTTATATGTTCACATAAACTTAAGGGGTAACGTCTGTGGCGCCTCTAATTTAATAAATGGTATAGTAATTAGGGCCATATAGTACTAACAATTTTTAAGCAGAACTCTCCATTGAAATCAATAGGGAATTCTGATTTTTTTAAAAAACAACAACAACCAAAAAGCTAGTGGTCTTAGCTTCTGATTAAATAGCCTGCTCCTTTAAAAATATATAATGTAGATAAAAAATACAACGTGAATTAAGAAAAAAGGAGCATGTGAAAAATGGGGGCCTACCTATCTAGCACTATGAATTCCCTATAGCTTTAATGTCTTTTGCATATTAATTCTATTTAATAAAAGAGACAAAAAAACTATCAAGTATATATGAATTTAGCCTATTTTTTTATTTCTGTGTGTTCATAGTAAACATTTTTGTAAGTGACAAACACGGGCATATGACCACAGTATCACAATCAAGAAATTTTAAGACGACATTAACAATCACTCAAATTTATGCGGCATTTGCGCAACACGGGTTACATATTTGCAAGGTTTACCTATAAGTACAATA
The DNA here is from genome assembly GCA_007922305.1 of Dermatemys mawii. Taxonomy (NCBI): domain Eukaryota; kingdom Metazoa; phylum Chordata; order Testudines; family Dermatemydidae; genus Dermatemys; species Dermatemys mawii. The sequence goes on along the minus strand of ML677332.1, from coordinate 52,024,558 downwards.
GGTATTAACATTTCACTACATTTAGAAAAAAAATAAAGGTGACCTGTTAGTGACCACATACATCAAAATATACACAACACAAACTGAAGGCAATCATTAATTTTGTCCCTTTCTGATTCATTTGAACGGGCAGTGCTGCAAGCTGAAACAATGTTGTTGTTTGAAATTACTTCGTACACTGAGTGCATTTTCTAAAACCCAATCTTTGGTCTAAAAGTAAACAAAAATTAAAAATCAGCTCATTAAAGAAAAGGACAAAATAATCAATGGCCAAAATGTAGTTCTTGGGCATCTTTTACTATTACTTCTGCTTAAATACAAATTACATTTTAATTTTTTTCATTGTTTTAATAAATTTAGTATATTCTCAAGGTCTGCATCTGCCAACATATCCATGATAACTTATAATACTGCAAACATGGAAAATCTGGCGGTTTTAGTGATAGACTTGTCATATTTGAATAAAAATTGCAAAGCAGTCACTATTTAGATACACATTCTATCATAATTTTGACTTCCGAACTTCATAGTCTACAATGTCATCTCCCCACATTGCACCTGGCGGACATTCCTCACCTTGTTGGAATAATAAACAACCCTAAAGACTGAACAAACGTACAGAAAATGGGGGACTTAATAAAAAATACCTGGACTTTTTTGTTTTTCTTTTAATTATCATTTACAATGCAAATGTGTGTAAAATGTTCACTTACAGTCTGGTCCCATGGATGTTAATGTATTAAAGGGTTTGAAGAAGACCCCTGATTCTGGTGTGTGAAATAATCAGAAAGTCCTCCGGAAAGTCCCGTTGTAAAACTTGGCAAAGAAGGTCTTAAGGACTCACAAGGGAGAGTGGAGGGCGCCTGTGGAGACGTGGAGGAGGAGGCTGCCCTGGCCGTCATTGAAGTGCTGCTTTGAGAAGTCATTGAAGGGTGAGGAACATGGGGGAAAAAGTAACTCGTCTGTCCTGCTAGAAGGTTTACAGAGCAAGGGTTTAGGGAATAGGTGCCAGAGCAGGGGACTGACAAGCCACATGGCACTGAGGCGGCCAGAGCTGCTGCGGTGAGGTGATGAGTGGCATAAGGTATCTCTCCATTGACTAGTCTATCAACACTTAACCCATTAGACGTGGAAAAGGAGTGGTTGTTTCCCAAGGAGTTTTGAGTCAACACTGAACTGTAGGGCATGGGGTGGCTGGGGTAGGCGGACGTGGTCCCATTGTAACTCAAAGTGCTGCTGGCGCGGGGGTGGTGCAGGGAGAGGAAAGGGGACATAGGCCAATACAAAGATCCAGCCCTATCCATGAATGTCAGTCCGGTGGAGGTGAGCCGAGCGCCCCGCTTGAAAGCCAGCTTGGCCCGGGAGGTGGTGGACCTCCGGCGGAGCTTGCCCGTGGTCCCCCCGATGAAGACGTCGTCGCTGGAAGGGTCCAACATCCAGTAGTTCCCTTTGCCCGGGTCGTCGTAGTGGCGGGGCACCTTGACGAAGCACTTATTGAGGGAGAGGTTGTGGCGGATGGAGTTCTGCCAGCCCTGCTTGTTCTCCCGGTAGTAGGGGAAGTTCTTCATGATGAACTCGTAGATGCCGTTGAGGGTGAGGCGCTTCTCGGGGCTCTGCCGGATGGCCATCATGATCAGCGCGTTGTAGCTGAACGGGGGCTTCTCGTACTTGCCGTTCTTCTTCTCCCCTTCCTTGCCGCTCTCCCCTTCCTTGCCCCCCTCCGCCGCCCCCTTCTTCTCCTCCGCCGCCGCTTTCTCCTTCTCCTCCAGCTCCGCGCCCGAGCCCGGCTCCCCCTTGCCCGGCAGCATCTCCTTGGCCACCTCCAAGGTGCCGGAGGTGGTGGCCGCCGCGGCCGCGGCCGCCACGCCGGCGGGCGGCAGGAGGAGCTGGCTCTTCTCCTCTTCCTCCTCCTCGGCCGGGGCCGCTCGCTGGGGCTGCGGCGGCTGCTGCGGGTGGTGGTGGTGGTGGTGGTGATGGTGGTGGTGGTGCGGATGGTGGCTGTTGTGGTGGTGGCTGTGGCTGGTGTGGTTGTTGTCGCTCTGGACGGCTTCGGGCACCAGGCTGTTTATGCTAAAGGAGGATTTCGGCAGCATTTTCACTTCCTTCCTATCTCCCATGTCCAACATCACACACTAGTCTGGGGGCGAAAGTTGCGGCAGCGGCCCAGGGAGCGGCGCGCGGGGCGGCGAGGCGGCGGCAGGGCAGGTGGACCGCAGTCGCGGGCGCCGGCAAGGCATGTAGCAAGGACACGCGCCGCCGGGGAGGGGCAGGGGAAACACCGAGCCCGGTCCCCGCTCGGAGCCGCGGAGCCCAGTCACAGCCCCGCGCAGCGCGCCTGCATCGTGCCCGGTCCCCCCGCTTCCAGCGGAGCCCGGGGGGGGGACGGCGGCGGCCGGGCGGGTCGGCGGCGGCGGAGAGCAGCAGAGGCAGCGATCGAGGCAGCTTTAGCCGCAATTAATTTCAGAGCTACAGACACACGCTAGGGCTGTAAAAAAATTTTTGGTTTAACCTTTCCCACCGGCCGCCCAATCAGAAACCGCGGCGTGCGGGAGCGTCTCTCCCGGAGCCAGCCAATCAGGGCTCCCCTCTCCTCCTCTTCCCTCACCCCTTCCCTCTCCTCCTCCTGCTCCCCCACCCGCCCCCCGCGCACGGCCAGGGGCCCCTGCCGCGCAGGGATACCAGGGGAAGGACGCATCGCCGCGGAGGCTTACCTTTCTCATGCCACCCTCTTCCCACCCCCCCCCCCCCGTCCTAAACCAGCATCTCCCCGTCCCAGTGTATTGCATCATTTTAGTTTTAACCTCAATATTTTGTCCTTAGCCATTAAAATTGGCGTTTCAAGGCGAGGGAGGTGAGAGGTTGGGGGAGGGGGCATGGGAAGGCAATGGTGGTCGTGGTGCTGGGAGAGGAGAGGCACTACTTTGCGGAGCCGGGCACTGTCTGCCGGCGCAGTGCATCCTCGTAGGCCTCTTGCGTTGATTAGTTTTTACTTTTTGGGAGCATCAGTTTTAAGGGACAGCTATTTTCGGAGCTTGCTTTAGAAATATGTTCGGGGAAGGTTTGTTCCCCTCCCCCCGGGTGTGCTTGCTTTGCTCTGTTGGTTTTATGTCGCGGGAGGCTGTTTCTTTGGGGCGGAGGGGGGGGGGTGAAGGAAAGATTTATTTACATCCCTCCTTGCGTCTCCGTCCTCTCCCGGGAAAGCAGGGATGAGAGGACGTGATCTTGATCCGGGGGCACCCGGGGTCCTGCACATCGGCCTTTCGGGGAAGAAACGAGCTGCGGCCACTGCCACCCCATTGTGGTGAACTTGACGCTCTCAGGCGTTTGGGCCAATGCTCTCTTGTTTGTTAAGCTCCGAACTGTGTGAGTTAATAGGATGGGGAGGGGGGAGAGATAAGAACAAGGTGTGTGGGGGGCGGGGGAGGGGGAGATAACACTGAAAATAATGCGCGTTGTAACCTCTTCTCTTCTTAATCTCGTTCTCTGCGCCTCATTGCCACGTTAAAGTTTCACTTGAAATCGGAAATGCTCCCCACCTCTCTTTCTCCCCGGGAAATGCTCCTTCCTTGAATGTGTTTGTTTTGAACATCGACGTATGGCGCTTCTTGTTGTTTGGTTTCTCTTCTTTTCACCGCGTTTGTTTTCAGCCGGAAAAAAAAAAGTAGGCCATGTACAGCCATCTACACATGAAATAGCTATAAAAACAATCCACACACTGTGTGTTGCAATGTGTTGCCTTTGTTTTTGCGATCCGTGATGTTGTGGTTGTGCTGTTCTTATTCCGGGGGGCGGGGGAAGGGGACAGAGGCTGGGAAGATAATGAGTTGGGTGCTGCTGGGTTAAATGAAATGATCTTGTGGCGCTCCTTTCCTACTAATGTTCTTTAAATAAATACGATGGGAAAGAGGTGAGTTTACGGCTATGATTTCCTGGGGACAGGAATTCAGTGTTAGTCATCCAGATCAAATCCTTCCTTATTCTAGGCTGGAAATACACAGGCGTTTTTGCTGGGGAAGCGGAAAGGCAAAATATCACCGAGGGAAAACATATGGATCACATTAAAAATAAAGCAATAAAAAGGGCAACAGGCATTTTACTCTCTATCACTGCATAAATATCGTACACTTGAGTGCTTCTTCTGTAGAATTATGGCGAGTAAAAGCAAAAAAGAACGCTGCAGTAAAAAAATATATGTGAAAAGCTCAGTTGTAATAAATGCAATTCATCCTGTGGAAACTCAAGTTTGAACTCAGTTAGCAACGAATACGTGCGTGTGTATGTGTGTGTGTGTCTCTGAGAGAGAGAGAGAGAGAGGGAGAGTGAAGAAGAAGAAGAAGAATTACAATTGGCCAATAATAAGCGATTGCAATTGGGGATGGCATGAACTCTGTGCATTGGATTAACCTCGAATGACCTTACCACAATTGTATTTATTTATCCTATTTCGTAACAGGTCGCTACTGACAAAAAAAATAGAAGTCAATGATCAACATTTTTAAAAGAAATGTTTTCGTATTTTTAATCGTTTCACATGATAATCATGTCAATGCACAGCACTGTATCCAATGTATTGGAATTCTTCAGAAAACTTGGGGTGTGGACTGTGTCATGATCCTCTAATAGGGCAGGGTCAGAGGAAAGGTAAGATCTGTGCATATGATGATGATGTACGTTTACTATGGATTATTATGCTGCATGGGATCCCTTTGGGGTGGCTGGGCCCAGTGCGTTTTCTTACTCTGTCTGGCATGTAATGATTCGGTGTAACCAGATTCTTGAGAAAGGACAGGTTACGTAAACATCTACTGATGCGGAGTAACTATACTATTTGTACTCTGATATGCAGGAAGGAAAGTGTTGATTAACACAGAAGAAAAAAAAAGCGAAATTAGCTGATTGCATGCTCATAAGTGCAAGCTGTCATTGAACTGCTTTTAAAATAGACACAGCTGGGTGTTTGTGTTGAAAAATTTCTTGTGTTTTTGCTAATACTGAAATAAGCATGATTTTGTATACCAAACATTTTCAGATCATTAAAATTTGTAATCTGTGCTGGTTTTAAACACAAAGAAAAGAAACAGATTCATTTCGCTGCAAAATTTGCTGATATTATATTAACTCAATCAGGTCTGTGTAAATGGCGCATTGTGCCTTATCAAATCTCTTTGATCCATTTAATACACAAAGTGCCAAACGTGTGTATTGTTTGTTAACACTGAACGTTTTATTCAGATCCCTGCTCTGCAGCAAACTGAGGAGATGTCGGTTAATGTAACACTGACATCGCCTGTTGAAATTTTAATGCTCTGAGGGGTTTCTTAGGTCAAAGCTGCGTTTACATTGCGTTGTGACCGGGGATGAAAATGTAGCAGGGGAAAAAACAAACATTTCGTCATATTGCGTTTCTGAACCCGGGTTTAATAACGAGAGAAACGTGCTTTTAAAATGCCTAATAATCTAAATTTAGTGTCCAGCCATTTGTCATGGCTGTAGAATAAAGCATTGCACACATATTTAGGATTTATTATATATATATATATTTTTAATACCAAGGGTATACAATTCTCCCTAAAAAGGAAATTCTGCTTCCAAAATGTAAGACGTATCTTTCTAAGGCCGTGAAGGTTTCATTCATTGTTTACAGGAGACTAGAGGATATATAATAGAAGCCGCATCAATTATTATCTCTGATGGATTTCAACTTACAGGCCTGTCTAATTTTTTCCTCCACAGAAATTTCTCAGTTTATAGTACTGCGCATATAGTATTTACTTTGGAAATGCAGTATGTGCTCGTTTAATAGCCAAACCCTACACTCCTTTCTTAGACCTGATCCAGGCAGAACTCCCATTTGCTTCAGTGGCAGCTTTGCCTAGATCACAACGGAATAATGACTGGGTGAGCTGACCCCAAGACTATGGCAAGATGAGGAGTTATTCTGAGAGTGCCTCGAAGGGAAGTGTTTGTCTAAACTGGAAGCCCACGTGGAATACCTGGGAATGAGAGTTGGGAAGAGTAATGTTACCCGCGCAAGTCAAGAGCTACGAACGTGAATAACAGGCGCAAAGAGTGTTACTCAGCTCTTTGTGTGACGTGTATTTCCTTTCAGCAGTGCACACTCATTGTTGGTGCATATTCACCTGGTGTACCCATTACACATCAGTGTAACATCTTGAACCGATATACTCATTTGATAAGGAATAGAATGAGAAAATGGTGAACGATGTCTAATTCAGAGGATAAAGACTGAACTAAATATTCTAGCTGAAATTCCCCGTACCAGTACTTTCCATACAGTGCTTCAATTATTTATTTGTCTATGTTTGGCCATTCTTTTTATTCTTAATTTTTTTGAAAGAACTAAGTAAAATCGTACCATCCAGTAACCTGAATGAACCCACAGTGTATACAGTGTAACCGTATTCTTCATGTGCTTACGTTGTACGTTTTCTGTTGGTTTGCTTACTTGCTTGCTTGGTTTCAGAAGACGGTAGAGATACCGTAGTCCAAAGATCTCACAAGCTAGTCGAATGTAATGACATCTTTAAAATGAATTAGTTTCTTCCGCCATGAATAAATGGTGTTTAATAACCAGGCTTTGATGACATCATGCATCCATGAAACCAGTCAGACAACTTCATTTGAACATCCAAATAATGGCATATTAAATACAATCAAGTGCTCTACATTTGCCCCGGTGGGTATAAGCTTCCCTTGTTTGTTTCACATCCCCTGAACAATTGAAGTAAGCGCTACTTGCAAAGCATCCACTAATAGCTTGCTTATAGGACATTTCAGATGAGTACGTAGCAATGCACTAACAGTGTGTCAAACATTTTGAAGACAGATAGATGGTAGATTAATTACTATAATACCCCGATATGTTTACATATCTACGGTAATGTATAGGTGTCCTCTCTAAGCCAACTCTCATCTAATCCTTAACAGCTGGTAATGGTGCTAACATTTAGTGATTAGAAGTTACTCTATTTAGCGTGTTGTATCCTTCTTCTGTGCGTTTTGGTTACAGGTTATACGATTAGGTTTGCGAGAACAGTAGTGAACTAAACTTCCCAGTGAGAGGTCTTCACACCAGGGAAGTGTTACTTTGCTGCAGCAGCCCTGCCTCGTCACTCATTAGGAAGCTGCAGGTTGTCAGGCGCTTCCCTTGCGCGCACACGCACGCACACACAGAACCGCGGCACTAAAACTAAATTAAGAAGCAGATGATTAAGACAAGCGTCTGCGAGGCCTGTCATTTCAGCCTCCTTCCATCATAACATTGTGGCACGGGGGAAATTTGCTTGAAAACCTGGAAAAAAAAATTTCTCGGGGAGAGCCTCCTATTTGAGATACCATCAATGCTAACTTCAAGGGTAGACTGGGAGCTACTTCGGATGCTAGCCAGGAATCCACAGAGGAAATGGATGCTGCAAAGACCATTGGGCGATCCAGACACTTCCTTAAACTCTGGTGAGTATCTCTCCAGTCTATTGAAGCGGGTCCGTAGGCACTAAGCGAATCAGACTGGATCATTCTGAAATCCACTGCCGGGTTTCTTCACGAGACGTCGGGGGAACTCCCCCTAATGATAGATCTGTAATGAAAAGTTCCTACTGGATGACTAATGGTTATTGGTACCGAGAGCCCCTTTAAGGAGAGCAAGCAGCACATATTGTGCCGAAGACCCTGCAAGTACCCTTTTAATACAAACATTTTAAGGGTTTTCCCCCCGTTGTTTTCGGGCCACTTGTGCGATTTCTCCCCTTGGCCCCACTTTTTATAACCCCACCTCCTCCACCCCTTACCCCCTCCCGCCGAAGGGGTGAACTACTCTGTTGCTAAATGTTTCAAGAAGAGCTATATTTCTCCTTCGATGATCTTTTGAGAAGCTGCACTGTACCATAAAGAAAGAGCGGCCAGTAGGGCACTGTATACTGTATAAGGAGGAGTCTATCCAACTCCAGGACAGATAGCATTAAAACAATGAAAGCAATCAACCATGTTTAAAGGGCTCCGCTAACGTTAAACTTATTTACGTTTCTAGAGGGAGGAAAACTTGGAAATGGGAAACCATCGCTGTAGGGGACAGAAGCGTTTATCGATGTTGTGAGCGTGAAACAAGATAGAATTAGGGGTGACAGAAACAGAGACGAGTAAACATTATAAAGCATACATTTCCCTCTGCGGGTATAGAGAGTAGAAAGACATCTAAATCGAATCCAATCCAGTCAAAATAAAGCTAGACTATTTATCCGACAGGAAATATTAAACGTTCATAATCTTATCATATTAATAAGGGTTTGAGTGTTCATAGCCTGGTAGCAGCTGAGTTGCTCTTAACTGAGACAGAATATTCTCACCTTTCCATTAAATATTAACTTTAATGTTAAGATGTTGATTTAATTTTCTTCAGAATCCGAACTATCCGTAGTGTTTGGGGTACCTATCTACAAACACGTGCATATATTAAACATGCTCCACATGGTACAGCAAAAGTTCTTCCTGTCTCACAAGGGAAATACAGGAAAAATGATCATGATAATAAGAAAATACCAGTGACAATTATCTCCAGAATCTATGTAGAAGACAACAAAATACACAGACAAACGTAAGCAAGTGTCAAATCTCCTGCTGCACATTTAAAGAAATCGCTTTACCGCTATGATCGGTTCTTAAACCATGCCTGGCCAAAAAGTTTGATTCTATATAAACTTGCCAAAGATAGCACCTTGAATTAAATAATTGGAGATAACATATGATGAAAATTGGGGAGAAAGAAAGCGCTCTACACCGAGACTTTCGCTGCTGCCGGGCTGCCCTCTAAACAAATACACACGATAATCCTTTACAAATGCTACCTTGGGGGTCCTAAAATGTAGGATTTTATTTTGGAAATGACAAATATAAATGTTTTTCCTTTACAGCTAACTCAAAAGAAATACATACCACATTCCCCAGCCCCCTCTCCCTAACACACACACACACACACACACACACACACACACACACACACACACA
>ML677332.1:51996986-52015527 GCA_007922305.1 Dermatemys mawii | reverse complement strand
ACACACACACACACACACACACACACACACACACACACACACACACACACACGACCAGTGGGGAATGTTCGAAGCGAGATGCCTCTCCACGGATCTTTTAGGGTTTTACCTGGTCCTTTCAACTAGCCATATTTTCTACAGCTGTTCCATAGCTGAGGTGGCCCAGCGCCATTCTTTCCAAAGCAGCGAGTCCACTTTTCTTAACAGAGTCCCAGTCGGGCACGCTAAGTTATGGACCTAAGATTTTAGGCCCTAGAGAAGCTGAGTGCTCTTTCTCACAGCGAAGTGAGTAACAACATGCTACAGACAACATAAAACATACAGCTAACATAAGCATGCACCCAAACGGCACTTGCAAGCCGGGTAAACTTTTTCACTTTCAAATACAACTTCAGCTTTCGCTGTGCTTTGGGTTCAAACGAAAGCGCTGAGTCTGTGCCTATTTCAGACAGTATACGGTAACTGTGACTGGTAAATCCCAAGTCTCAGGGTAGGATTTCCCCTAGTTTGAAGGACTGAAGTTATGTACCGAACCTTGATGGCCTCTTGGGACTACTCGCGTGAGTAAGGCTACCAGGATTTGACTTTCTATGTACATTACTATCAATACACTTGATATTGGGCAGAACGGTCTCCCTGTTTTCTTCCTTTTTTGGGGGGTGGCAATGGAAAGACGCTTTTTACCTTACGCTGCTATCATTGTTAAATAAGTTTCTTTGGGAAGGGTTGGTACCATCCCATAACAGTGGGTGTCTCCTTTTATTATTTTTAATAATAATATATGTCTCTTATACAGAGCCTGTTTTTTGTGTGTCTGTTTTGTTTTTGCTTTGTTTCTTGAATAGTTCTCCTTTCAAGCCCTAGCACAAACACACAAACAAACAAACAAACAAACAAACAAACAAAAATTACTGGCAACAAGTTAAATCCCATTTGTGTCCCTCCCACTAAGCATGGACTGTGCTTCGCTAAAGACCCGAATTTGTAGTTTTGCCTTAACGGTAATGTGCCCAACAAAGCGAAGCGGCTGCAGACAGACTCTCCATCCCATGACAATGTAGAGAGGAAAAATATTGAAAGAAACAATTCTCCAGAGCCCTTTCTCCTGTGTGTGTTTTCTCCTCTCCACCTTTCAGACAGGGCACACGCACATAGGCACACAGACACGGGTTGTATTTCCCTGGGAGTTTTTGGAAAATAATGTTGAGTGTTGTTATTTTTAATTGAGACATGCACATCTAAAAAATAACTGGGTAGCTCAGAACACTTAAGCAAATAAATTGCTCCCCCTTTGGGTCCTGACAAAATATTATTAGTAAAAGGAGAGCATTGGAAAATACTCTCTGTTCTTAGTTCCAAACACCAATAGTCGTGGGATAGTACGAAGAGTTATACGTTCAGAAAAAATGCCATGTTATATTTGCATATAATTATATTAGTTTTAAAATAGTATTTTGTCTTATCATGGATACAACTAATCTTTCTGATGATATATCATAATAGTATAGCAGATCGGCAAGAAATAAGATTTTTTCATAGATGGACGCCACCAGTTACAGCTTAAATACAACGAGCTGGCTCTTAATTTAAGCAACCTAGATTGTAAATTACTATGCTTATTTCTGCTTTCAGATGCAAAGGATTGGGAACAATGACTACCTTCGGGTCTGGCCATTCTAAGAATATATAAGCAATACCATTTCACATAGTCTAACAATTTGCAAATCATGCTCAACTTTTTAATGTGGTGGATACATATTTTGCCATATAAAACCCAACGGTGAGAGTCTTTGTATCTCCCTCTGAGCTTTTTCTGGCCTCAGCGTATTACAGATTGTTGCTTATCCTGTTGAGAACTTGATTTATTTGTAAAACTGCATGTATGCGGCTCAGCATATTGCAGCACCGCTGAGCGAAATAACCGAGAGCGCTGCATCTTTCTAATATGCATTATTTCCGTACGTGAACAGCTCATTTGCGTGTCTATCTACCTATAGTCTATATACCTAAAGATATTCAAGTAACTCTTGGACTTGTTACCTGTAATCGACACCAAAAAGAACATACGAACAGTATACAGATAATTGCTCTAATTGCTTGGAGGAATGTAATTGGCGTTATATTTTTCTGTTGCACTGTGTCTATACCTAGTCTCCCTTGACAAATATTAACAACTGAACTGCTTGTCTCGACATGTTCCTCTGTTTTGAAGCCCAAGAAGCACAACACAATCATTACAATAAAGTGATCAAACCGTATTATGCATGGAACATTTTTCTGTTTGTGCGCTGCCTTCTCACACGACAGAGCACCACATTGAGTAAAGTGCCCTGGTACTTTATATGTGTTCCTCTGGACTCTCAGATTTTAAGACCAAAAACTTTAAGGATTTCCGACTGAAAATATGGTTTTCCATATTTCAAAAGGGACGAGGCTCTATTTATAATTTTTAGAGAAGGGTGCATTACTTCAGAAACAGGAAAACAGGAACAGAGCTGCAATTTTCAAGAAAATAGGATTCCATAATATAGAAATAATAAAAAAGTAGCAGAGACGATGTATAATTCAATCAAATTACAGAAAATTGCTTTAAAATCCAGAATAGTAGCGATCTATTATGTCTCTGCTTTATTAGTGACAAGTACAATTACTCTAAAATAAAGAACACTGGTGAATATATAATTGGCTATAATCATGTTAGTGTTTGAATAAAAATGACGGGAACATTTAACACTTTGACAACAAAATGTTCAGAAACAACTTATTTATTCAAACAGTTTTTATTTGAGTCCACGTGAAGGAGAAACACACTTTTCCCTAGAAGAAATCAATGACTTTTCCCTCGCAATAAATAAACATCTAAAAAAATATTAATTATTTTACTACCCCAAGCTTAATACAGCCTTCCTGAGTTACATTATTACTGGTTACTCGGTGTTCAAAGGACGCCATCTACAGGAAAATATCTTTATGCTTAACACAAATCTAATCACTGATTACCTCAAAACTCAAAGCTAATATTCCTCTTTACATTCTGCTCCGATTTTACCCATAACAGTGATCACAATATTTGCTTCTTCCGATTCAGTTTGTTAACTGTTGACATGATCTAGGAATCCTCTTACAGGAGGCCTCTTCTATGCCTGTGGGAGATGTGAAGATTTTTTTTTATTTTCTTTTAAGAAATACTTTTGTCTTCTTAACAAAAACCGGATGTATTTATGGATTGTTCAGTCAGTCGCTAGAAATGCAGGTTATACTGTCCAGGTTTCTGTACGTGATGATGAGCGTGGAAGAATTCTAATAAGACCCCCAAAACAAAAAATAAAGTGATTGAAGGCAGCCTATGCAATGATTGTGTCATATGAAAACTAAAATAGCTTTACCTTTAATTGATTTACTCTTTGATTTACTCTTTGATAAATAAAAAATACCAGCTACCCTATCAACAGACTAATCTGTTTAGACAATAAATACCCCCCCCCCATTGCTTAGTAGTTATGGGTACAATTCAGTTGTGTCTGCTCAGTGCTGAGCCCTCGCTGAGAAATCCAGAGGAGAAAGAGTGCTAATATTTTGACCATACAAGTAAACCCGTGGAGTTGGTTTACACGCAAGACCTCAGTGATGTGATCCAAACACCCTAGTTCAAACATTAGAAAACACAAGGAGAGTTTAAGCAAACGTTCAGAAGTTTTCTTATTCTGATTGCCTCGGATTCGAACAATTTATGTATTTATCTTTCTTTCTTGCCAAATATTTGCTCCTTTTTAGTGATCATTACTACATACAGAGTCCGATCCTGCATCCATTGCCGGGAGCATCCATTGACTCCAGGTTGGGGGGTAGCATATCGATCCCTGAATTTGCAGAGTGAAATCGGTCCCTACGATTCAATTAAATATTTCACATGAAACGTGCAATTCGTTGACACAAGTTTACAAATAACGCATCATAACTGTCTGAGTTCGTTTGTTTCAGATCCAGGACATTTGAAATTTAAGTTGCGGATTAAATTTTACATTCGAGTGTTATAAGGCAAAGGTAAAACGTGCAACAATTTGGGACAACAATTCAGAGATCAACAATTGATACCAATGATTGTATTATTTTGAAAACTGGTTATATAGAAAAGTGCAGACTACTTGTGTCTGTTTCCCCATCTGATCCCTAAATGGAAGAGGAACGGACAAGGTTGCTCGTACTTTTTTCTCGTCTTCATTGTCGCACTCTTGCCTAACGATAGTGAATGTTCAAAACAGACAGACTTTGCAAAAATGTTGATGTTTTAAAACTTAACAAAATATTAAGGGGGGAGGTTCCCCTCTTCCTCCTCACTCGCCAACAAACAATAGTGAACTTGGTGGTTACGTTTCTTTTTGTTAGGAGCCAAGCTAGTAGCTCTCATTTGAACTAACAGGTCTGTCATTTCTTGTTTGCATTTTATTAAACCGCAGATGTTAGCCTTTTTCTACGTGTTTAGGCTGCTAATGCCGACCACTTAACACAACAAAAATACTCATCTTTCGAGCCTTTCCCAGGGGCAGCCATGGATTTGTGCACCGTTTCCTTTATTTACAGGACACAATCTTTGGGGTGGAAAGAAGGGGAGGGGGGCTAGTGGGGTAAGTCTAACAACTTTTTGGTGGAAGCCCTTGTTTCTCCACTCTTTGATGCCAATAATTCCAACTAGCGTGTGAGTTTTCCCCTCTTAAGGCAGCCAAAGCACACGTTACAACGAGTTACTCCACAAACATCCCCTACAAGAGACCCTCAGACCCGAGCCTGGAGGAACCGAGATCTTTTCCCGTTTGTAAACTTCCACCAAAGCCCGTCTCGTATGAAAGAAATTCACATCAGCTGCCTCTCCTATTAGTGGCAAGGATTTATTTCAAACCCCTTCTGCGATCGCATTTCCCCTTACTGTAGTGTAGGTTTATTGTTTTTAATAATGACTGATCGTAGACGGTGACCAATTTTCTCATTTTCTTTCAAGCTTCTCGAACGTGTAAGAAACACAAGGACCCTCAAACACTTCGAATAATCAATTTTAAAAAAATGAAAAGCCAGAACTTTCACAGGGATGCAGAAAATCGCAGAGAAAAAAAATATCAGAGGAACCTGGTGTCCCAACCATTATAATTTATTTAAGGAAAAATTATGAACCTATCAGTTGCAAATCGACTATCTGTGTGTGGTGGAGATCCAAGAACTTTCATTATGGCATTATAACTTTTCATTAAAGCGCAGTTGAAACAAAACAAAAACCCTAACAGTGATCTGAACTGCATCAGCGACATCTCGCGACAGATACGCGCAATTGCAGCACCTGAATTCAATGCGCTTCGGCTGTGTATTCACTGAAACCCAGATTTCTTTTCGTTGGTAACGATGATACCCACTTTCCAAAGTAGCCCATCGACCCCGTTTCTTCATGGACGCAAGACTTGTGCTATTCCTGTTAGATTAATAAAGCTGACAATGAAGTTTAGTGAAGACCCACACGTAGGCCCCCATTTACCATTTGCAGAACGAATTCAAACTTCTTAAAAGATTTCGCCTCTGATTTTCAAAGCATTAGGCACTTTTTCGTGTAGATGTTCCAAAGTTTTCGGTACAAGCTAAACTACCCTGTCTCCTTAACCTCTGTAAATGTAACAGTTTTCTTGCTTACCGTTTTAGGGTATTTTTGTATTGAGGTATTTCTGTAATCAAGGCATTGCAAAATAATAGTTTAAGTTCTCACACCTCCATTTCTCCCTTTCCATGCAAAAGACCTACGTTAAAAGAAAGAATCAAGATCGATTAAGGAATCACCTGTATTTCCCAGGTATAACAGTTAAGGGCAGCATCATTAAAACGATTGCGCAAAGTGTATAATGGTAACTTTCTGCTAGTTGTAAGAAAAATAGGAAAACGTGGCTCATTCTTGACTAAATTAAATCATCCTATTTAAGTATTAGTGTCAGGTCTCATTAACAACTCAAATAATCTTTCCCCTTCGGCAGACCTTGTCGGCTGTATCGATTTAATGGCAAACAATATAAAACAAAAACAAGCAAGCAAAACAAAACAATCAAGGAAACCTCAACCGCTTTTTTATTTAATGATTGTAGTTTCATTGGTGGCACTGCAAGGAACTTGGCAGACTTCGACTGGGTTTAAGAAACTTTACTCTGCACTTTTTATATCTTTCTTATCCTTCCCCAAAGAAAAGTTAAGAAACTCGGCATCTGTCTTCAGTCCTTTCTCGTGAATAGACGTTGCAATAGCAGCAAAAGAGAAGGCTTTGAATGACCATTTGAAAACACGATGGATAAAGAAATCTAGAAAGGTAGTTACTGGCACGCACAGACAAACTCAGCAATTCAGCGAAGGCACAATAGCCTCTGCTGTGCAGAGCGCGAGGGAGAGGGCAAATGGGAACTGCAGTTGTTCTAATTTTAGGGGCTATTTCTGCATCACGTTAAGTGCTAACCATACCTGATCCTGCTGCTAGAACTACAGCGCCATCCGGATACAGAATGAAGGAAGAAAATGATCATTGGCACCAAAGAGATCAGCAAACTAGGAAATGGCCAGCGCTAGACGGCCAGTTGAAAGGCGATCAAAAGTCAGTCCCACCATCAGGAGGCTGCTTACCACTTCAGTAATAAAGCAGAGAAAGTTTTGAAAAATTAATGCTCTGCAAATATATTTTTAACTTGATCTCCGATAAACTATTTACCTTGACCATGGTCTGGGTGTGAGAGAATGGGACAAAGGGGGAGAATACACCTTTTCAATAAACTGAATTAAGAAGGGATTTGAAAAGAAGTTGCTGTATGCACTGAGTAAGGGAGTGGGGTCATGGCGTCTGAAAGATACAAATGATGAATCGTAATTCGGTTCTCAGATCCTTTGCCACAAAGAGGAGCACTGAAGTAAACCGCATGCCTCTGCTGACATTAACCAAGAGACCTGACACATGGGAAGCGATATTCCAACATTCACCTGTTTGCCTCACTTTACTCAAGTTGAAAAAAAAAAGTTACCCCCACGACGACACTATTTTTGCTGTTAAAAATTCAGAGCTAAAAATGCGTGTCGCCCCTGAAGACCGAACCCAGCGTGTACCCTAAGTCAGGGCGCTCTCTGGTGAGACAAAATATTTGCTCCCACTTCAACGAGCCAGGGCCTGATCGCGTGTTCCCGGGAGGATGGCGTGCCAGGGCGGCAGAGTGGAGCCCACCTCTGGGTGCTTTCAAGAGCTGACTGTCGATAAACCCCCACCAATAACAACACCGCCTTCCTGCGGAGCCTGAGCTTAGGCGGCCTCTGTACCTTTCCTCTGCAATAAGCGCCATCAGCGCTTTAACTCCAACCCTAAAGGGAACCTGCAATTATGACCCCCTCCCTCCCTCCGTCCCTCCCAGCTCATTCTCTTTTCTGAAGCGTTCAGTGAGGAAGGTTATTTGGATCGCGGGTAAAACCAACCCGGGGGGCGGGGGGAGAGAAAATCAAATCCTTCCATTTGCTATTTACAAAACTCATTGTCATGCCGCACTCCGTTTCCTCTCCTCGCTGTCTGTCTATCTGGGGCGAGCTACATGTGGGGAAGTGAGTGAACCAAAGACAAAGCCCGCGCAGCTGTATTTGAGTTTTTCACGCAGTGTCAAACGCGCTCCTGTCTCATTATTCTCCGCGCTTGTTGTTGTTATTATCATACCTAATGGGGACATATTCTAAAGAGAGGTACTTGGCGGCAAGCAGACAGAGCTCCAATTTCATGCTCCGAGATTCCTTTAGGAAGAAGCCAAAGTCTCCTACTTCTCCCTGCTTGGAACCCTTTGGCAGATAACGCTGCTATCAACTGAGACTTGCAATTTGGTCTCCCCCCTCTCCCTTCCCCATTACCCAGAGCAGCAGCTAGATTTCACCGTCTACGATCCCAGCTGATAAACTTGCTGGATTGGCAACCTGGTCCTGCAGCCATGGATACAGGAAAATATTGTCGAGCCCCTGATCACTCCGGAGAGGTCCCGTTTGGTGTAGGGAATGAAAGGGAATAAATCAGTACATGCGTTCGTACTCTGCTGCGGACTGATGATGGGAGTGAACCAGTGTGGCGGAATTCGTCCAGGCTAACGCTGGGCTAGCCCTAGCGCCCAGTTTCTTTTCGCCATAAATGTGGGGTTAAATGTGCAGGATCGTCACCTCCTGGAGCATATTCATAACCAACAAAATATGTTCGAAACGGCTTTAGGTGACTGTTTATTGCAGACTATACTGAGGGTCAAAGTTTGACCGCCAAATCCAGCTTCCCTCTACTCGTTGGAATAAGCCTATGGAAGTCAATAGCACTTTCCCTTGTGAGTAAAATAAAATGGGTCTGGATTTACACATGGACTGAGAGCCAGCTACGTTGCTCAATTAACTATATCGTAACAACAAAACAATACAAAGGGCCCTGTCTAATCATCCGGGCCCATGGACTCGCACAGCGATTGAGAGCGTTCGTGGTGTGAGGACTGACTGGTCGATTCGTTTCCAATTAATTTCTGAAAGCAACAGAGATAACTTTCTATAGGGACTAGGATTACTAGGATCTCTCTCTCTCTCTCTCTCTCTCTCTCTCTCTCTCTCTCTCTCTCTCTTCCTCCCCCCCCCCTCCCGAACTGTTGGGATAGTCGCAGCCACATGTTAGTAGCTCAATAAAATGGACACTTGAGCATCCCAGGCTAGACAGGGTGTTGTTTTTTTTTTCTGTAGCCAGCTATTACTTTAGAGCAACGTTAGCGAGGTTGGAAGTAATAACTTCCAATTCCATCACGTTCAGGGAGGATCCAGCAACCTGTCAGATCTCAGCTTTTCAAGTATCAGAGAGGTAGCCCTGTTAGTCTGGATCTGCAAAAGCGACAAAGAGTCCTGTGACACCTTATAGGCTAACGGACCTATTGGAGCATAAGCTTTCTTGGGTGAACACCCACTTCGTCAGATGTATCAGTACACTGAGAACCGATGCACTGCCAATCAGGCGCAAAGATACTGCCAGCCCACTCTGTCATAACCAGAGATTGAATCTCTGCCAAATGCGCGTCTAACTGATTTCGGATTCAACTTACACCCCTTTCTCTTGACAGTCCCGAAAGCAGCTACCATGGGTCGCAGAGATCTGATTGTTATGTCGCAGCTATGTAAGTTTAACACAACACACAAATCAGGACTTTCTCTAACTGGATTAGTGGTGGTTTCCCAAGCCGGGGGTTCATATAAACAAACCCCAAAGCCTGCTTTTAGTTTTGGTAACACATCCTAAACGTATTCTAAAAATATTAATTTTCTAATCAGGTTTGGCGTTGTCATTCTTTACAAACAGAAAACACCTGCGTGCAATACACATAAGAGTTATTATGCCACTTCTACTTATTAGGGCAATTGTCTAATTCCAGTATCACCCTTACTTTAAAGCACTCTTAATTCTTTTAACGTTCATGAGTTTTTACTCCCCGTTAAAAATGCTCTTGCTCAAGTGGAAACAGAGTTTCCATCAATGAAAAACAGAGCAATCAATTGTTATTTTTTAAAAAACAATATTTATAAGGGAGTGCAAGTAAAAACAGCTATTTTCCTAGTCAAAGCATTGATTTCACACTTGGTATATTTCCTGATCATTGCAATCACGGTACCAACATGTGAAAAATCAAACACAGACAAATTAACCGAACGAAACCAACATCGTTTTGTGTGATCCTTTAGACCTTTTTCCTGACCAATTTTCTCCTATGAGTCTGTGTGATAATCATTTAAAACAGTGGAAGGACTATGTTAGTTACTAACTCCGAAAATATGTAACCATCAAAATAATCATGTATTTGTCTGGCGTCTTTAAAAATAAGAGGAGTTTTACAAACTGGAGCAAAAAGCGAAGCAGCCGGGTATGGTCATTGTAAACTACAATGAGAATACACTTCGGTTTCCCCGTTTCCATATCCTCAGTATTATGCCTTGTGCGACTAGATTATTTCCATGTTCTCCCACCCAGTATGTTATTACCAGAACTCATTTTATATTCTCAAGGCAGAGCCGCTCGCTGCACTCTCTTTTATCCTCTTCTGTCCTGCAGTAATCTGCTTTAAGGCTTGCTAGCTTCACTAATTTGTTAGACACAGCTCGAAGCGCCAAGTGTAAGAAAAGAATAGTGACAAGGTCAGAGAAGTACAAGCCAAGTTAGGGTTTCTACAGGGATAATAATAAGGCTTTCACATTCATGCATCAGGGTCACCAGGAAGACGGGGAAGTGGGGGGAATAACAAAAGACACAATTCCATTTTTTGTGTGTGTCAAAGATTGCATCTAGAAGAGCACACGGTACCAAGGTAATACTTTCTTGCTGCAGATGCAGAGTCAGCTTTGAATTGCCCCGATTTTCTCGTGTTTCAGTTTTTATTTTAACTAAAACGATTATGGTCGTCAGTGTCACAGGTTAGGTAACAGCTTTCTTGGTGCTTGCAATGGACAAAACATGGAAAATGACCCTAGAGAAATCGAAGCTTCCTCCATATAAAACACGCCTGCTATAGAATTGTATTACAAAATACATCGATTCTTACTTTGACATATTATCACATAAACATCTTTCAATTTAAAGATTAAGACTCCGAAGTTGGAGCTAAAGTCAGCAGCCAAACGCAAGTCCAGTGTTTGATTTCCAGTTATATATAAAAAAAGATCAGCCCTTTGCAATGGACTGGAACATTTTCTACAGCTGTAGAATTCGGATTCCATCTCAAAAGACGGCCAAATATTGCTGTAGGGATCGCATTCCTCTCCAATTCGCTTAGATTGTTGTCTTAAATTAAAATCCTCTATCTCTACCTGGCGGGAATGGAAAAGGAGGAGCAGTTCTGTAAATCTAGACCCCCTCAGTGTGAGAGCCGAACATCGTAAGAAGCTGAGAAATCTGGTCTATGCCTTGGAGACTCCGAAATATGTAGTCTCTAAAATCTTTGTTGAATATCTACTCCTACTGCCAGAGCTTCATATGTCTGCTCAGCAATGTACATTATCTACTCCCCGTCTCTCCATCCTTTAGTGTCTTCGAGCCGCGTAGCCAGGAAAAGCTACAGTCGAAGTTTTGGAAAATGTCGCGTATTTACAGTTATTGAGCTATTTCTTCGGGTTCTGTTCCACTGATAAAAGGGACACAGCTTCAGAGTAAACTAGCCCAAGGAATCGTGTTCAAACATAACTAGTTCTTACCATGGCCCTGCATATAAATAATGGAAGAGTGCGTTCCCCGTCTCTTCTCTCTCCCTGTTGCAAACACCAACATGCTTTGCCTCACTTCCTTTCCCCTTACAGAAAGGAGGCGTGGCTTATACAAGAAAACATGCAGAGAAAACATCTATGCATAGATGAAGTTCCACCCATCAGGAGGGTTTCGGTAGGAGAACTTTATAGAGTGATGTGTGGGACCCTACAGAACTAATGTAGGTGGCTTGATCGTCTTCCCTCCAGCCCCCCTAGGTTCCTTTTCAGAAAAGAAATCAATGGGAGGGAGGCAGACCAAGCAGAAAACTGTGAGGCTCAGCCTTTCAGCCTAGCAGATCCTGGGAATCCATAGAGAAGGTGAACTTTAGACAGGAGGATGTTCATAAATTTGAGGGGAGGCCTCACTCCTCTACACTACACTGTGCCCGCTTCCTCCGGGCAGGACAAGCCTATTCAGGACACAAGCCTCAACGTCTCCCATAAGGCTACTCACGTGGATCTCCCCAGGGCTAGCCCTGGATGAGAGCAGCTAGTTCATGGTTCCACTTTTGGTGCCTCTTTTCCAAAATCCAGTGCACCTAGGTCAGTAGTTCGGACCAACACTTTTACATTCCCCTGGAAAGTTAGACCAATATAGAGTCATAATAGCTAGAGATGAAAAAGACGCACCACATCATCAAATACTTGCCAGCACTCCCAAAACCTTGGGTAGGAAAAGGAAGGGCACTCAGATTCTGTCGAAAATCACAGCTTAATGGTTAATTTGATTACAGATGTGCAGTGTTGTGTGCTAGCCAATTAATACCCATTTCTACCAATAATACCTGGAATGTATATAAAGTGCTTCAAACATGTTAGCTAATTAATTCTCACGATAGCTCTACCGGACTGGTGTTCTTGTTTTCAGCAATATTTTACAGAGAAAGCGAGGCAGAGCGGTTAAATATCATCAAGTTTGTCATCACAGTTACTCCTTTGTTTTCTCAAGTGAACTCTTTTAATCGAGGTATTCGCACTGCTTTGTAAAAATAACCAACCATTTGAAAGCTATTGGGAAGTTTCAGATTTATAGTAACAATCATTTCACTGACGGCCTTCTTCACCAGTGGGAAAGAGAATTGTTTATTCTTGGCATATATTTAATATTATTGAAATATACATTTTAAAATATACCCGACTCTCCAACAAGTCATGAGAACAATTAGCTGCAGAGCAGATTCCTAAACAAAGCAGTAAGGGGCAACCCAATTTATATATTTTTTCAATATTCTTAAACAAAGGTTTGTAAACCTGTTAAAAGAGCAACATTTTAGTATAGCGAGGGTGCCCCTTTGGCAGGGTCCTGTATTTCATCCTGATAATCACGAGAACACTAGTCATTAAAGCCATATGCACTGACTGTATTAGACCCATTTCACTGGATCTACCAGAACTAACTCTGTAACGTAGTTTCGCAACAATAAGTTCAGCAGAAAAACAAAGTAAAACGAAGGACCTTTTCCAAATACTGGATATGGCCTCTTAGTTGAACTCTCCTAAACTAATTATTGTTCCTAAAATGGCAAGGGTACATTTCATGTTTCTAGTGGTATCTTTAGAGCCTGAAGTTGCAACACTCAGGTTGGCTCTGACCTAGAAAGGACGTGCGTAGCTTTAAGTACCTGAATAATCCCTGAAACCAATGGGACTGTGCAAATACTTAACGGTGTTGCTGCCTTTGAAAATTGCTCAAGGATTGTTTCGACGGTTTGACTCCTTTTATCTATTCAGCAGGTAATGGACAGAAACAGAAGGAGAAATGACGATCGAAGGAGTATCAAGGGTGTTTAGCAGCAATTTCATCTCCCCAGACCTTCCCGCTGATGATGTGTTTATTCTGCATAAGCTTAGGAACACTTTTAACTGTGTGTTGGATGATATATCTTTAGTATCCAGTAATGATAGAATGTATACCGCATTCTATGTAGGGTGCTTTGGGAAACTTTTGTAATTACAGTAATATCAATGCAACCTCATCCGATCTATCCGGCCTTTCTTCCCATCCTTTTCTTTGTGCTCTTTTCTTGGCATATCGCATAATAACTATAAAAATATGCTCTGTCCAAAACACACCCTCTCTGTTCTGAATGCCCACTCTGATATTAGCGGGTAGAGTGTTTCAAATTAACCGCTGAGGGTTTGCTTCCATGAATAGCTGCTTCTCGGCGAAAAAATCCTCATATATATCATTTGATGCATGTTTTTCATTTGGAGCCTTCGGAGCACAAAAGGAAGGTGCCAGGGGGGAAATTAGATCTTTGGCGTGATCACAAACGGTTCGATGCTGAGTATTCTCAGCTGCGACCAAGATCTCGCTATTTTCTCTCGAGTGTACAGCGTCCTTATTCCCAAGAGGCTTTGATGTAAGTTCTTTGATTACTTTTCAGTGCTGTTGATTTTGTGAGTCTGCCTGGAACTATTGCCAGGCCGACCATTTTCTCATTGCCTATAATACATTTGTCATAGTTAACTTAGACATTAGGGATGACATGTTTTCTTTCTGTCTCCCTCCTGGACCAAATTGTAGCCCATAATGCAACCCATGCAGCGACAGGAGGGAGAAAAAGATCTCCCCCCATCTCCCTATGTCGGCTACCCGGGCCTTAGGTCTGGGTGCGCAGGGGCACTGCATGCCTACTTGCATCCGGGCAGCGGTGATGGGGAGGGTGTGGGGTGAGGGCCAGGCAAGGAGAGAAGACTTGCCTCCATCCCCTTTCCCCAGCACTCCAGCTGGCGGAGCTATGGCATGGTCAGGCTGGTGATTTGCTGCTGTTTATTTCCAGCTATCCCCTGGAGGAAGAAGAGAGAAGCAGGGAAGGAACTGTGTGACTCAGGGGCCGTGTGCGGGAAAGCACAGCGATGCGCCACCTCTTCCTCAGTGTGGTGTTCAGAAATCAAGCAGCGCTGATCTGCCTCGCCTCACCTGTATGAACTTCTGCTTAGCACATCCGGTTCCAGCCTCTGAAAGGTACAGCTCGAAACCTTTGGAACACACAGTATTGCCAACGCTCGCAATTTCATCACAAGTCTCCTGATAGTGTTTATTACAGCCCCTACCCTTGGAGGAAAAAAAATCTCACGTTTAATTTAAAATTACAAAATGAAAACAAAAACAAGCTTCTAGCTCTCATGGTTGGGGTGTGTGTGGGCAGGAACAGAAGGGAAATGAAAAAAGTATTATTTTAAAAAGTCTAACGATTGCTAAACCAATCGCTGAGTTTTTGTGGCCTGACTCATGATTTTTTAATGTTTGAGGTTGTCAGCATTGAACATTCTAACCATAAGATGCCAAATATTTCCTTAAGAACAGCCATTCTTAAGTTCTTAAGAACTTTCCTTAAGAAAGACCAAAGATCCATCCAGCCCAGTATCCTGTCTACTGACAGTGGCCAATGCCAGGTGCCCCAGAGGGAGTGAACTCAACAGTGATTTCTCTCCTGCCATCCATCTTCACCCTCTGACAAACAGAGGCTAATGACACCATTCCTTATCCAGCCTAATAGCCATTAATGGACTTAACCTCCATTAATTTATCTAGTTTTCTTTTAAACCTTGTTATAGTCCTACCCTTCACAATTTCCTCAGAGAAGGCGTTCCACAGGTTGACTGTGTGCCATGTGAAGAAGAACTTCCTTTTATTTGTTTTAAGCCTGCTGCCCATTAATTTCCTTTGGTGGCCCCTAGTTCTTATATTATGGGAACAAGTAAATAACTTTTCCTTAGTCACTTTCTCCACACCACTCATGACTTTGTATACCTCTATCATATCCCCCCATTAGTCTCCTCTTTTCCAAGCTGAAAAGTCCTAGCCTCTTTAATCTCTCTTTATATGGGACCTATTCCAAACCCCTAATCATTTTAATTGCCCTTCTCTGAACCTTTTCTAAAGATAATTCTATATCTTTTTTGAGATGGGGAGACCACATCTGTAGGCAGTATTCCTGATGCGGGTGTACCATGGATTTACATAAGGGCAATGAGATATTCTCTGTCTTATTCTCTATGCCTTTTTAATGGCTCCTAACATCCTGTTTGCTATTTTGAGTGCCGTTGCACACTCTGTGGATGTCTTTAGAAAACCATCCATGATGACTCCAAGATCTTTTTCCTTATTAGTTATAGCTAAATTAGCCCACATCAGATAGTATGTATAGTTGAGGTTATTTTTACCAATGTGCTTTACTTTACATTTATCCACATTAAACTTGTGGATAAATGTAAAGTAAACTGCCCTCTTGTTGCCCAATGACTTAGTTTTGTGAGATCTTTTTGGAGTGCTTCACAGTCAGCTTTGATCTTAACTATCTTGAGCAGTTTAGTATCATCTGCAAACCTTGTCACCTCACTGTTCACCCTTTCCTCCAAATCATTTATGGGGGTCTGGATGCTATAGGAGAATGCTTCAAAGGGACTTGGGGTATGTGGAAAACCTATTGTTAATTTTCAAGGCAAACTAAGGGCTGGCATAGCCCAGAGGAGAGTGCTTGAGTGGCTAACAGTCTGGTGGCGTCAGGGAGCTGACACCCAGCTAAACACAAGCAAGACTCCTTCATGGTGGTGACATGAGGAAGCAAGGTGACTCAAAGTCCTCGGTTCCCTGAGAACCATCACAGTGAGAAATTTTAGATGTCCATTTGAAGCTTCAGGCTGTATCATAAATGTAAGTGCTGAACAGATGAGGGACTGAGGTGAGCAACTTGTAACAATGCAAAACCCCTATTAGATTATAGTAATTTTAAGTCACTAATAATGTGAGTAGATGTTTTTTTCCCCAGGGAAAGCATGACTATATGTTAATGAAAAGTTTCTCTAAAAATTTCATGTTTTTCAATCAGCCCCCCAAAAACGACACTTTGCTGATGTGGTGGTGATTGGGGGAGGGGAGCAGGACATGGTAAGGGAGGTGTAAAATCAACTGGGATTCTTTCTGAAGAAAGATTAAAAGATTTGAATAGGTATACATTGGTTAAACAATGAGGAAGAGAAAGGGACATGACAGCCATCTACAAATATTTAGAAAGGTGTGAATTATAATAAGGAAGAAATTGTTTTAGGGTGCACAAATGGATATGTAATATAGGAATAATGGAGTGAAACTGAGAAAACTAAATCTTAGCCTGAATATCAGGAAAATATTTCTAATGGAGTTATACGAGAATCTATAAGACTCTAGAATGGTCTTCAAAGGGAAATAGTGAAAGCTATATCACTTGGGGAATTTAAAAATGGATTGGACAAATAACTAGAAAATGTACCCTAGGGAACAGTCTAGCTCCGATGGGGGATAGGCTAAATGATCTAACAGATCTTTAACATCGCTAATTTCTATGATTATGTGAGTCTCTATCTGCAGTGAGGATCATATGCCATTCCTGGTGATACTGTGGAGAGATGATGAGAACTGCGTATGTTATGCATGGAGGCTATGTAACCTACTAGCAGGGTTTCAGGTCTACTGAGTCATCTGCTGTGAAAACAAATGAGCTTGGTTGATGGAGAACCTTCTGCTAGGACAACAATCTGTATGTTGCTTCTCATATTCTCCAATTTATGTAAGTTGTATTCCAGCTGTTGAATCTTGTGTTCCAAAGCTCTGTGACTATCTCAAAGGAAAATCTCCAAGGACACATCTTCAGAAATTATCTGCAAAGGAAAGCTACATGAAATATGTTGTTTATGCAGAACTACCAACTTGTCTCAGATATAATTTTTAATTGAGATTAAAAAATCATCTCCCTTTGCAAAAGATGGATGGAGAGTTTTTCTAAATCATATAGAGTAAAAATATAGTTGCCAATCTCCCAGGATTTAATATATTTAAAAACTCATTACTTCAACTGACTAAATGCAGAGACATTTTCATAATATTTGAAATGAAGAAGACTCAAACTTCATAATGGTAGACAGATGACTCTGGAACCTGGTATACTTTAGCTAAACAAAAGATATGCTAGTAAAAACTTACTGAAGTTTTCACAGTAGGAATACTGAATTTGCATTGCTTGAGACTTCACTGGTTAAAGTACATGATTATGTAAGCAAGGAGGACCCAAATAAGTTTTCAGCCTGGACTGCACTCTCCTTTGCTTTGATGGGAAAATATAATGGCACACGTTACCAACATTGCCCAGTATAAAGTACCGTAACCAGTTGCACAAAGGATCCTGCGTGAAATACTGGCAGCCTTAGAAGTCGTCCGGAGTTCTGCCATTCACTTCTGTGCAGTCAGGTCTCAGCCAAATATCTAGAAAGTTTCTCAGACCCAGGCCCAGATTCTTGGTTTGGTTTTGGTCCTTTTGCACCATCTGAGCAGTGTGAAGAGTCCAGACAGCACTTAGACCTGGTCAACAGCAAATTCTCCAGCACAGATGAACTCTTATCTGGCGCCTTGTCCCTATGCCACCCTGCTACTCAGTCTCAACATAGAGGGCATGTCGGCAGCATGTCTAGCCTATGTTGAGTTCCAGCTTTGCTCAGCTAGTGTATAGGCCTTTTGGAACTGTAACCAGCTGGCATCAGTTAGAATAGTCCCGGGTTCCTCTGTCTTATTCTGGGGCCAATGGTAGCATATATCTGCCTCCTACTCTGATGCCCCGAGTGAAGGTTGAGTGAAAGTGAGAATCTTTGCCTCAGTTTTCACTTCCATGTACAATTCCTTATTGCACAGTTCATTCTTCCATCGCAATAACAGGTCTATCAACATTTCCAAATAACTCAAAACAGTATCAGATTTTATTAGAACTTGTCTCTCCAATGTCTGCATGACTGTCCAAGAAAATCTACCCAAGGTAATAGCAGGGATAAATTGGCCAAAGAGTGGCAATTTCTTTAATCAAGAGAACATGATGATTAAATTAAAAGCTTTAGCTAGTTCTATGGATATCATCAATGTTCTTTTGTCTATTAATAATGATATATCGTTAGTGAATTTTAAAAAGGCAGTTACTATAGAGTGAAAACATCTGCATTTAAATTGGAGAAAGGTTAGAACAGTATCCTTGGTAATTAAATCCATCAACAGTAGAATATAGTTTTTCAAGTGATTTGGATTAAATTATATTACTGAAATAGGGAAATGCCCACAAAGAAAGATACTAAAATCTTCTAATTTCGTAACTTACGAGTACACTTTCCCTGGACACTTTGCTATTTTAAATGGGGTCTAAACATTACTATTTGGAAGAAAGAAAGAAAGAAAGAAGGAAAGAAAGAAAGAAAGAAAGAAAGAAAGAAAGAAAGAAAGAAAGAA
>ML677332.1:51925287-51996976 GCA_007922305.1 Dermatemys mawii | reverse complement strand
GAAAGAAAGAAAGAAAGAAAGAAAGAAAGAAAGAAAGAAAGAAAGAAAGAAAGAAGCCACAGCAGTAAAATATTACTAATGAAGAGTTCAGTTTTGCCTTTAAATCACAGCCATATGTTGGGAGTGGTGCAGAACTATACTTCATCATGGGGAACATCATGGTGTCCCCTCCCAGCATTCAGGAGCAGCATGACTCCCATAGCTCCCTAGTGTGCAGGGAAACATGTCTTCTGCTACACCCCTTAACAGTTACAAGCAAAACAGAACCATCTAGTTTTTTTTGTGTCCTAAGAGGTTTGTGCATATGGTGTTTAATTAGCTGGTGGTGACAGCTGATTTCCTTTGTTTTTCTTTCTCAGCTCTTCCCCAGAACAGAGGTGTGTGTGTGAAAGGGCTTGAGGGTACCTCACAGGGAGGAATGCCCTAGTGCGCCTTCCTGAGTCCAAAGGGTTTTTTTGCACTTGGGTGGTTGCAACATCTATCCATCCAAAGTCAGAGAGAAGCTGTGACCTTGGGAGTCCAGGTATTTCCCACTGCATACTGCTTGTGCCTCACTGGCTGTCTGGGAGGTGGGCAGGCCCCACACCCTCAAAATACTGTAGGCTCAGAGAAGCATTAGTGAGTGTTGGGACTGCTGCAAGTTACCTTGGCGTGTTGTTACAGAATAGTTCAGGGGGAGCTACTGTGAACTGGCTTTGACCGGCCGGACTGGCTTGCAACTACTCTACTGAAAAAACAAGTAAAGAGATAAGGAGGGCCTGAGAGTGTTAAGTGAGGGAATAGAAAATAGTAATGTTTCCGGCCAGAGCCTGCTTGCGGATGCACACACCCTGCTTAGAAAGAGATGATAAAAATTGGCTATGCGAATTGCTTTAGATGAAGAGTCTCACCTGCAAACCCTGGCCTTGTGGGTGCCCAGGAATTCCCCATGCTGGAGCAGTGCCTGCTACAAGTCCTCCAGGACAAGGCTGGAGGGTCCGGGACTGTCCGTAGCAGAATGGACGTAAGCATTGATTCTTGCTTGGTTGCTGGAAAGCATGTTCTGTATTTAGTAATGCATGAAGGCTGGGAAGCTTATTATACTTTAGCAATAAAACCGGTTATACTTATGCACCTGGTGTGGCTTCATTGAGTATATTCGAGCCTCCCCTCACCCTTTGGCTCGACAGTGGGGAGCAGTGGAGCTGCAGTTTTGCTTACTGTGGTTATGCAATGGATGGGAAAGGCTCCTTGCAACTCCTTATACTGTACACCATGTCGGAGAGTTAGGCTGTCATAAGTGAAAGGGAGGGGATAGCTCCCTTTTATGGACACCCAGACAGCCAGTTAGTTTAAAATCCCTGTTAGTAGCTGTTCTCTACTTGCTTCATCTGTAAACCCATCGGTAAAAGAAAGGGAGTTGGCACCTGATAAAAGAGCCAATGAGAGGGCTAGAACTGTTTTTTTGGGGAAAAAAATCTTTCTCTTTGTTTGTCTGTCTGTTGTTGTTCTCTGGAGAGAGGAGAGACAGAGGAACAGGGTTGAACTATGCTGTAGGAAGCTTTAAGCCAGGTATGAAAACCATCAGATCATACCTAGAGACTACTTACTTGAAAGCCCCAGATATGTCAGAAGATCAGGGAATGTCTAGGAAGATGTAATTAGGTTTATTTCTTTTTTCCCCTTATTGGCTTGTGGATCCTCTGTGCTAATCCCTAGATGCTTCTGTTTTGCTTGTAACTGTTAAGCTGGACCTCAAGAAACCATTCTTGATGCTTAATTATTATATTTGCTCTTTTAAAATCTAACAATAACCTAAGTTCCAGATGTATTTCCTTTCTTTTTGTTCTTACTACAATTTACCTTTTTTAAGAACAGGATTGGGGTTTTTTGTGTCCTAAGAGGTTTGTGTATATGGTGTTTAATTAGCTGGTGGCAACAGCTGATTTCCTTTGTTTTTCTTTCTCAGCTCTTCCCCAGAAGGGGTGTGTGTGAAAGGGCTTGAGGGTACCTCACAGGGAGAAATTCCCTAGTGTGCCTTCCTGAGTCCAAAGGGCTTTTTTGCACTTGGGTGGTTGCAGCATCTACCCATCCAAAGTCAGAGAGAAGCTGTGACCTTGGGAGTTTAATACCAGCCCAGCGTGGCCAGTATTAATTTTTAGAATCCTTGCGGGCCCCCACCTTCTGCACTCAAAGTGCCAGAGTGGGGAATCAGCTTTGAAACAGGCATCTTATGGTAGGGAGAGCTGGTTGCACCATCATTATTAAGGTTGTCTGACAGGCTCCACTATACCACCATGGTTTGTTGTTTATAGCTTTGCCAAACTTTAATTGTTTGGTCTGAAATTTTCCATGCTGGGTATCTGCCTCAAGCTGAACATTTTAAAAACAGAGCTAGAGAAAAATACATTTTTTATCCATGGTAAGAAATTCTGGTCACCATTTTTATTTAGAAGCTCTAATGCCCCCATCCTTTGGAGCTGGGACTTGAAATTTGTGTCAGGATGGTGCCTTTTGCCATCCCCATGAAAATCCACTCAAATTTGGCCAAGTTATAAGCCTTTGAAAAATTGCAGTTTGTACATGTTAGCAGGTAAAAAGTCAGAAGATTCTGTCTATGATGAGTAATCTCCAGGACCTCAAGGGTGTGTCTACATTGCAATTAAGAACCCACAACTGGCCTGTGCCAGCTGACTTAGACTTGTGGGGCTTAGGCTAAGGAGCTGCTTAATTGCATGTAGATGTTTGGGCATGGGCTGCAGTCCATGCTGTGGGACACTCCCTCTTCACAGGTTCCTAGAACCCAGGCTCTACCTAAGCATAAACGTCTACACTACAATTAAACAGCCCCTTAGTTCGAGATCCATGAGCCCAAGTCAGCTGGCACAGGCCAGTTGTGGGTTTTTAATTGCAGTGTAGGCATACCCCCAGGGTCATTGATTCAGTCCCTTGTTATCAAGGCAACTCTGTCATATTAACTTATTCATAAACTTCAAGCTCCATCGGTTACATTTCTCCTGCCTAGGGCTGAGCAGGCTTTCTTTGCAATCGCAGATTTGGGCTACAGGGCTGGGGGTACGGGGTGGAGAGACTGCCTTTGCTCTCAATACCTCCCCTACTGGGCCCAGGCAGAGTGGAGGAGGTAGTTGACTGACTCAAATGCAGAATGGACAAGAGGTGGACCTGGTGTGGGAAGAAGATAGGAACAAGGAGCCTTGGTGGGAGGGAGATTGGAACTGGTGGAGACAGGGAGGGAAACTGGGACTAGGAACAATAGAGGGAGGGGACTGGGACTGCCTGGGCAAGAATACTGTGATGGGGAACCCAAGGGGCAGAGGGAAGGAATTGGTGGGAGAGGGAAAGCATATCTGATGAGGAATTGGAGTCTGCGTAACAAAATGAGACTGGATGGGCAAAGAGACTGTGGCAAAGGAGCCAGGGAGGGACACACACATTGAACTGGATGATGACCCCAGGAAAGGATTCTGAGTGTGGGATCCAGTGGGGATGGGAATAATGGATAGAGATTGGGGTTTCAGTGGGAGTGACTGGACATGGAAGTGGGTGGAAGACAGATTGGATGAGGAGCCAGGAGAAAGGAGCTGAGGGTGGGTGGATAGGAAACTGGGAATGACTGGACAAGGACACTTAGATTAGGATCGGGAGACACTAGTGTTGGGAGTCTGGAAGCATGAGACTAAGACTTGATTGGAAGGAGATTGTGACTGGGATGAGAAGTCTGAGAAGTAGAGCCTGAGACTGTCTATGTGAGGAGAATGGCATTGGAGAAAGAGCCAGGGGTGGGGAGGAAACAGGACTGGGACAGATGAGATAGGAGATGAAAAACAGGCAGAAGAATCTGTGCCCACTAGGACATAGTCCCCTTCCTTTGAGGAACCAAGATTCCTGAGTTTTGCTATTCCTGGTCTGTCAGCTAACATCTGTGAAACCCATTGGCATAGTGTCCCATCCCATTCTAGCTCTAGTCTACTGAGAGGATGACAATCTTACTCCATTAGCTCATCCATATGATTGTCAACATGATGCCACAGCATTGATTTTTTTCAGATTGCTTTTTTTTAAAATATAGGAAATTACACAGACAAAAGGAAAACATTATTAAGGTTGTAATGTCAAGCACTCAAAAGTCAGGAAATGCCAGAATTAAGGATGCCCATGCAACCTTAATTTGTCCCCTTTGTAGGAACTATGAAGCATTCTGTAATTATATGGTTGTAACACTCCACAGGACCCTTGGCTCATTTGGTGCACAGGATGGATGAATGGAATAACGGAGACTGTTATCTGTAGGACCCCTACTACATTTGTTGCAGAAGTTGAAAGGAGAGTTATGGATGAAACAGGAGATTTCAGGAAGAGACAGGATGCTCTCATAGACAAGGCAGTTAGATGCTTCCCCAGATAATCTCTCTCTCTGCCATGGGGTTCCTAGGTGCCCTGGCAAGTCACTTAAACCAAACCTTTCACAGGTGGTCACTAATAATGTGTTCCTTATTTTCTCAGTGCCTGACTCGAAATCCTGGGGTCTAACTTGAAGAAGTGAGGTTCACTCACAGCTACAGTTGAAGTCAGTGGCAGTGTTCTTTAAACATATAAAATGCTCTATAGTACTATGAAAAAGCAGTGCTTCAAATTTGACAGCCAAAATGAGTGGACACTTTTGAGCATTAGTTCTCTGTGCCTCAGTTCTCTATTCGTAAAATTGAGATAATATCACCCTTTACCTCCCAAGGGTATTGTGAAAATAAATGTTTGTGAAGCCCTCACATACTATAGTAATGAGAGCCATAGGAAATTAGTAATTCTGTCTTCAGACCTGGGTTTGAATAGCGTGCAGAAGGTAAGGCATAGGTCCACATGTTAAACAATGTGGAGGAAAAATATTGAACAGCGTCTTATTAAGTGAGCATTGACAAACCCATGCACTGAATGAGGCAGGGGTTCTGTGGAAAAATAATATGTGATCATATAAAATTAATGACTGTGTCAATGTGTATACACAAGGGGATTGAATTAAAGTCCACAAGCAGCCATAATTATGGCATTTCCTAACTTTTGAGTGTTCAGCTTTGCACCCTTAATAATGTTCTTCTAATGTAGGGTTTTAATGTGTGATAATGTATACAGAATACAATTTAGAAACTTTATATATTGGATAAATTAATGTACCTCTGAATGATCTACCTGTATACCTATTAATCAATCCAATGTATTACAAACAGAAAATAAACATATATACATATGTACATATAAACATAGTCACCTATATTTACAAATAATTTAAAGCACCTATTGAATTAAATGGATGTCTGTGAAATCATTGTCACCACATTTTGTTTATCACAAATTCTGCAGGATCATTTACAGCTCTTGGTTATTTTAATCCTTTTTATTGTATTTTTTATTTTTCTTTGGTCTTTTTATCTTTAGGTTTAGATTATTCTAGTCCCTTCTGCCATCTTCCAGAAGATGTAATTTTCTCTTTCCAAGTTCTCATATAATATGAAACTTTTCCCCTGTCCTGAACATGTTCAGAGTATCTATTTCGTACATTTTATAAAACCATCTACCTCTAATATCAACAGATTTTTATAGTTACTCCAGACTGTACCTCATTTGTTGAAATTCCTAGCATATCTTCTAGAATATACTGATAATTTTAACTTTTTAATGCGAAGGAATCCAGTTTATCACAAATTGCCATAAATACAGAAGTACTTTGTGCTGTTGGTAAGTTGAAAGTATCCAATATGTACTGTTCTTTCATTTTTTGGTCAGCCTTATTTAGTTCTGTTAGCATTTTCTCAGAACAGAGTGTATTCCATTTAGAAATGATTGGATCATCTGTTTTACTCTACCAAGTGGCATTCATTCACCCATTAATATCTCCCCGTTTCCCATTCAGGTGTCCTCAGAGATAATCTGTCTTTTTTACCTCTTTTAAGTCTATAGGATAATGGGAAGTCAACAAATGCAATTAAATGTTTCATGATGGAAAATGTAATGTAATCAGAAATAACTTCAGGATAAGGAAAAACCAAGGGAGAGGCAGAAGAACATCACAAAATTAGTCTGTTAGATAAATTACTATATTATTCATTCCTTTCCATAGAGCAAACAAGCGCTTCCTCAGGGTTTAGATGTGCCCCAGAGATTCTATTATAGATAGACCCATAATTTCTATTTAGTTATGTTTGTAATCAGGGTTTCATTATAAGGCAAATTTTAACTCTCTCCTTTCATGAAAAAGAAAGAAAGAAAGAAAAAAAGAAAGAAAGAAAGAAAGAAAGAAAGAAAGAAAGACAAATGACACATAACAAAAAAACATCCCACAAAACAAAGCAGAAAAAAAAGCAGCCACTCCTTGCTTACCTTAGCATTTTTAACAAGTATGATTTCTCCTGAAAGTTTGAAGGAAATTGAACAAACGCTTTACTGGGCAAAAAGATTTTAAAATACATATTTTTTTAAATGTTGTGAAGCGTCTAATGTTTCTTTATGTCCCTGGATGGGTGAATGAACTCCCACAGATGACTTCAGTGGGAAAAAAACCCCACCCTGTTCTAATTGGACACCATTCTCTGTTCATGCCACACTGACGCGCCTGTGAGTCAAAATTAACTCTGTAGTTCTGGATTTCTACATTCACTTCTGCTCTGATCCTAGACAATGCAATGTTTCTCAGATCATCAGTGTTAGTAACGGAACTTAGAAGCTCAACAGACCAAGTCCATGTGGCGTTTTTATTTGCAGTGTCAGGTCATGCTGAACTTCAATGTGCCAACTTGGATGATAGCATTTGAAAGAGAATGTGATCCTGGGAACTCAGACCTGCTGTTGGAAGAGAAAGCTTATGTTCTCTCCTCTTCAGCATAGTTTCTTATACTTCACTTATCACTATAGTATCTGAGTCCCTTCCAGTAGTGGTGGTCACATGGTGTTTTTTTCTCTCATCCTTTCTCCAGGGGGACAAGTACATGCAGTGGAGTGTGTTGTTTTGAGGAAAAATATATATAAAATCCAAACCAAAACTTCAGAGTTCAGCATGGCCAGATTGTGCCAATAAAAGCACCACGTGGACTAGCATATATATCTATATTTAAGCACTCATGTTGCTATATGTTTCTGTTAGGAGAGACAAGATCAAAGAATGCACTTTTCACTTGGAGCAGAAGGTAGTGAGCTTGTGAAAGTCTTTGGTTCCAGGGGGAGTTCTTTTCACAGTCTCAGACCAGCCCCTGAGAAAGTTCCATCTCCTGCACAGTTGAGCTTTACCTTTATTCTAGAAAGTTTCATTGAGCTAGAGAGGCAAAGCTGGCAGCTATGCTCTTCATCCTAGAGCTTTACATGAACTTTAAGATGCTCTGAGGCCATTGAGATCCTTGAATATAAGGATTGAGACCTTGATCTTAATTTGGTATTCTATGGACACCACTGCAGAGAGTGGAGGACAGGACTGATATGTTCATGGTAGGTGATGTTGCTGAGGAGCTGTGCTGCAGCATTCTGTACTGGATGGAGTTTTCTAATAGTAACGTAGTTCTGATACATGTTTTCCTCAGTAGATATCTAAATGCTTTATAGTTATCCACAGTTTACAAATAGACAAAACTGAGGCACAGAGAGATGAATTGACTTGCCCAAAGTCACCCAGAAGGGGAATGGCAGAGCCAATAACGGAATGCAGGTCTCCTGAGTCCCAGGCCAGGGCACTATCCACTTGGCCACACTGCCTCCCTGAGCACAAAATGCTTCATGCTCAAGTATATTGCATTGCTGTGGTCCAGCCAAGAGGTGATGAAGGTATGACAAAATGAGGCCAGGTCACTGTTCATCAGGAGGACTGAATCTCCTAGACAACTGGATGTGGTAGAAAGCAATAATAGCAGATGTTGCTACGTGGGAGCTTAGAGTCAGTGAAGAACCCAGGACATTCCTAACCTATGGTCTGAATTGTCCAATTGTTTGTGTGTACCTTTAATCAAAGGAGGCTGCATCATGGCTGCAAACTCTTCAGAATACTATCTTCTGTCTACAACCAGTTGTTCTTTGGCCATGAGCTGATCTCATCCAAGCAATGGGCAGTCTTGGTGGCATTGGTGTGGTTCTATGAGCTGAAGGATAGGTAGAGTTGTGTCATCTGCATATTGTAATCAATGTGAAATTTGGATTTTTGCATCCATAAGCTGACGTGGGTATATTACAGGAATATGATGAGCCTTCATCTTAACCCCCATCCCCAACTGAGATTCAAGCAAGATTGAGTATAAAAAGCCAAAATGAAATATTTAAATAAATTCTTCTCTTGCACAAAATAAAGCAATGGTAAAAAGAAGATTTTTTAAGCTATAGAGGTTTGTTCAGGGATCACAGTACTCAATAGCACATTTTGTTCATTTGCATGATTTTATGATGAAAGTCACCAGATCTCTTTATCTAATCTACTTACCAAGTGAAAATATTTGAAGACACAATTTTTCTATTATATATTTAACAGCTAATAGGATCAATTTAGTTTTGTTTTTTTTTCTAAGCAAGTATCTATTCTTTTTCATTTAGAGGCAAATATTAACAACACAGATTGCATTTTTACCTTTTACTGAGGCAGTACATTTGACACAGGAAACGATAACTGTGCCATGAACATATAAGAAGACATAAAAACATTAAGATCATGGAGAAATAACAGAGAAGTAGCTAAGCTCTCAGAATGGAACCCTGAGCCACATAGTTAACCAGAAGGGAAAATATAATTCAATGTATTTTAGTTCAGTATACTGAAATTTACTAGAGAGAAAAGTACAGAAACTGATTAGTATCATACATGCTGAAATCCAAGTTTACCTGTTTTAAACCATATAACTGGTAATTGAAACAATGTGTGTCTTTTGAAGTTCTAGTAAAATGGCTAGTAAGTATTCTTAGGGTCAAAACAGTATTGTCAGTGTTCAGCTACATCATCAATACAATCAAAAAGAGCCACAGAGATATTTGTATGAGCACAATCTATTTTTTCCTTTTGTATTGAGTTTCTCCTCATTTGTATTAGTATGAACATAACAACATAAGAATGGCCATGCTGGGTCAGATCAAAGGTCCATCTAGCCCAGTATCCTGTCTTCCAATAGTGGCCCAGATGAAATGAACAGAACAGATAATCATCAAGTGATCTATCCCGTCACCCATTCCCAGCTTTCTGTTGGAAGGTCTGATGTATGAGTGATCCCCCCAACCATTTGAGGGGAAGAGAGAGTTTCCTTTTCACTGTTTCTTCATCCTTTTGTGATTTATGTATCTGTCTGATGTGGAGGTAGGACATTGACACTGACCACTTTTCAGGGCTTTTTGCATGTATGGTGGGAAAAGGCTTCTTTGGTAGGAAAGACATCGTACAAATAAAGATAGAGATGAGGGAGTTAAGGTAGATATTGGCCTTGGAATAGCAATATTTTCAACCACTAGTGTTCAAAAATTACAAGTCAGGCAACAGAAAAGCATTGGAATGTCTTAAAAATCATGAGATTTAATTTTTTTTAAAAAAATTCTTTTTGAGCGAAGTGGGTCTTAGCTCACGAAAGCTCATGATCCCTAAGATCTGTTAGTCTATAAGATGCTACAAGACTCTTCGTTGCTTTTGCAGATCCAGACTAACACAGCTACCCCTCTGATACAGGGTATATGTAGGCATCAAAGGCACTCAGTACTACTCTGAGTAAGGGTGGCAAAACCAAGTCCCTAGTTAGTCATTTAATTTCTTCACTTTCTCCATTAATCTAATGTGGATTAAAAACACCAAGAAATATATTTTTACCAGATGAATGACTGCCGGGTTAACTGATGATTTATGCTAATATAAGAGCAGACCCTAATTTAGAAACAATCAAGGAGGAAATAATGATCAGCAGTTCTCCTCCTTCTAAAAAAATCAGTGGGAAAGCTCCTATAAAATAATTTCCTTCACAATGCCAGAATGAAAAATCCTGATCTTTTAGTTCCAGTTCAATCGGTTTTAGCCAAAGGGACAAGATTATTTATGGGCAAAAGTTTCACAGATTTTAAGGCCAGAAGGGACCATTAGAGATCCATCTAGACTGGCCTTCTGTAAAATACAGGCTATAGAATTTAATCTATTTATTCCTGTATTGAGCTCAGTAAATTGCATTTAACTAAAGCTTGTCTTCCAGAAAGGCAACCAGTCTTGATCTGAAAACTGCTAGAGTTGGAGAATGCTCCCACTTCCTTGTTAATTTGTTCCAATAGTTAATCACTCTCATTATTAAAAATGTGTTAAATATGTTAAAAAGTTAGACAGTAAACTGAAGTAAGTTTCCTCCATAGCTTACAGTTATAGGAAAGCCCTTATGAATTTAACACAGATGAAACCAAAAGGGGTTCTGAAGAAATGTAATCCGGTGGCACAGAAATTAATGGAAAAACTTTCCAAATTTAATAGAAAATTACTATCCTTACAGAAAAGTTCTATAGAATCAAATCAGAATGAAGCCAATAAGATTCTCTATAATTATAAATAGTTGAACAGCAATAACTCTAAAGTTTATTGAATTTAATAGAGAATTATATTCTTTGTGGGAGCAGAAGCAGCTAAAACATACCTTTGGACCTCTCTACAACTTTGACTGGACTTTCCACAACTTTGACTGGACTTTATCTGCCCTGTGCTGATTGGATGTTTTCTCCAACACTCCTCCATCCACCACTTCCCTCACAGTTTCTTCACTGCAGCTTCCCTCCACTGCACCCTTCACCTAACTTCTCTTTCCTATTTTTTCCATTTAGCTAATCTCCGCCCATATGACTTTTTTTAAAAAAAAGAATTGTGGAACTCTTGAGGCTGTCATTACATTGTTCACTCTACTTATGTGTTATACCCCATCCTCCACTCTGTCTGTCTTATCTATTCACACTGCAAACTCTTTGGGGCAGGGACGGTCTCCTTTTCTGTTTGTACAGGGCCTATCATAACGAGACCCTTAGGCACAGCTGTAATAGACATTAACAAATAAATAATTTGTATAGATTTTTTATGTTTATGGAATTCTATGGAGAGGATGTGAATCTTCATTATATTATATAGCATAATTAAAAATGTACAGAAATGTAATGATTTTCTACAAATGTCACAGGACTTTTCAAAAAGGGAAATTTTCTATAGGTTTTTGAGCCATTTTATGAGATTCTACAACAGGCAATATAATTTTCCATTTAGATGAAAAGAAGGTTTTAAAAAAAATCTATAGAAGAATCTATCCAGAAGGGCAGCAAAGTAAATGAACACAGCTGACTAATTAAAGATCACAAATAAAAAAAACCTAATTGTTCAAATTATTTTACTTTCTACTCTTACTCTGGAATAATATTAAAACCCCCAAATTTGCAATGAACTACGAGAATCTGTTGCACTGGTCTGCTTTGTGATGCTCACAAGACAAGTTTACAATTTAAATGAATTGATTAGAAGGCCTCACTCTTCATTAAACTTAAAATTCTTTGGGTCAGATTCTCAGGTCTTGTGTAAGTTCTTGGCACTGCCCTCCTGGCTACAGAACTGGTGTATCCAGGCCCAGGAGGATCACACCAGAGCAGAAAAAATCTACAGAGTAGAGTGGAGTAGGGCCTAGGCTCTTGCATCACCTCTTTGTCTTCAGCATAGCAGAGGACATGATGGAGCACATAGGGCATGGGTAGGCACCCCCATGCCACATAAAACCCTAACTGGGGGTTCAGCTTCTTGGAATTGTTTGCAGCCAGCATAAGTTAGTTATGCCTGAGGACCAGTCCTGCACATATGGTCTCAAAAACACACGCAAAATGTGATCGTTAAGCCACCTTTGAGCATGATTTATGCCATGTGCAGGTCAGCCAGCCCTCAAGATCTACAGCTCTGCATTCCAGATCACCATAAGAATACTGTAGAGGAACCGGAAATGATTTTGCAAAGCTTGAAAAACTGCAGGTGAGATTGTTAAATTTGTTATGCAGGAATTAGTAATTTTAAGACCAGCATATTAGATTTCCCAAGTCATTTGCATGTATAATCAAATGAAAAGACCTCTGAAATATTAAAATTCTTTAGGTGAGAAAAGTGATTTTTAGCAAAGTGGAACCCTCTCCTCTTTCTCCCCCCGACTTACAGTATAGTCAAAGAACACACTAGAACATAAATTTAATGCAATGCGAATATTCTCATCTTACTTTAAAAGTAATTATATAGAAGAGGGGCATTCAGAATGTATAAGGAGAAGCTCTTTTGCATTCATGCAGTATGTAATTAACAAACTTTTTTAAACCTATTCATAAAAGAAAGTAATATGCCACTTGTAAATAATGGCAGCCTTGTATGCTTTATAGTTAAATGTCAATAATCTGAATGCCTTTTTTTGTGCTCAGTTATAAAAATATATTTTTGACTTATTCTGCAAAAGCAGGTATCATTACTAGCGCTGCATTTCAATTTTCTGGAGACATAAATGTATTAATATAAAAAAGGAAGAAAAACTAAACCACAGAGAGCTGGAGTGCATGTATATTAAATCAATTCACTTCTTGAAAAACACAACAAGATGATAGGAGAAAAGTGAAGTTGGAGAATATTTCATAGACAAATTAATAAGTGTAGGAGTTCAGACTTTAATATAATGAACTGTAGTACAGAAAAAAGCAGCATGTGCAAGGGAAAATACCAATCCTTCTGCATTATATGTAAATTAATGGTGTAACTAATTAGTTAGGATTTGTTTGTTGTAACTATTTTGAATGCTTTACAATATTTATTTTTAAAAAATCTCCTCAGGTCCCAGTGTGATCCAAATGGCTGCATCAATCGACAGAATAAGTCCACTTTTTTGGGAGCGGGTGTTTATATATTAGAAATTCTACACTCAGCAAGAATTTCTCACAAAAATGAGAGAGAAACGCTCGTTCCCCCCAAAATATGTGTGATAGAAAAGGAGTGCAGGTCGTGTTTATTTAAAATAAATGATTATTTATTTAGACTGTGTTGGATCTTTTTTTTCAAGACATAGACAAATACCTCAACAATTTTTATGTGGATTTCAATCATTTTTGTTTCATTAAAATAGTTAGCAGCCTCAGGGTTGCTCTAATTTACACTGACTTGCTGTGTAGGACAGTTGGAGTGCAAGATGATCCAGTCACTCTGACATGGCTCGATGCAGGAGGGAATAAAAAAGGGTGATGTAGAGATGGGCATGCAAGGATAATTTCCAGATACTCTATTGTACCACAGGAGCAGAGCAAAGGGGCTAGACTGAAAGCCTAAGGATTTTCACTGGGATAAAGATTTTGCTCTAAAATGTACAGGTGCTAAAATATACTGTTCTACATATTAAACTGCTGTCCACTGAAATATACACCACTTCCCTACTAGTTCAAACTCATAGCAGAGTGGGGAAAATCAATGGTACCCTGAAATGAAGCATCAGTTGCCATTCTTACAATTCGTTCACCTCACTTTCATTGTGGCCAGTTTCTTGTTGCCCCAAATTTCAGATTTCTGGGCTTGTCGGTCTTCCAGACTATAATCCGAATGGACAAATTCTGTCAAGATTAGAAATAGTTTAAAACAAATCTCAATCACATTTTCAATATATTAAAACTGAACTGCACACAATAATGGTGAAGATATCAGAACGTGCCATTCCTTACTGTTAATATGTGCAAGACTTTTCAAAGGAGTCTAACTCTCCTAGGATCCTCTGAAAATCTAACTCATACTGAATAGCATATATTTAACCTCCAATCTGTCAGCTAGTATATAATCTCTCTCTAAATATATTCAGGATACCATGCAGATCAAATATAATTTAGTACCTTGAGCCAATCTCATAAAATGATTCATGGAGCTATTAAAATGGCAAAACAAAGTCTCTGGTGAAGTTTTGTTTGCAGGCAAAAAGTTAAACAAAAAATCTAATGACTTGCATATCACAGCAGAAGAGTCAAAGTGCAAATTCTGCCTGCTGCTACGTATTTTCAGCAACTGAATCTTAACTACATGGTCAGCAGCACTTTGACTCACAACACAGAAACCTCTGAGGGGAGGAATGGAATAGAGAAATCTCAAGAAAACTCCCTTTGAGAATTCCATGAAAACTACAACCATTATCAGGAAAAGTGGCTAAATAATTCAGTTTATATTCTGTATCCCAACTATCCCAAGAGAATCCTCTTTACCTTGATGCTTCCCCGTCCTAATGAGATTGAGGTCAGGCACCTCTATGACACAACCTCCATCCCATTCTTGAAGCCCCAAAGACCCCTCATCATGCCCATGGTTTATACCGAGGAAGGCATAGAGAAATCTTGTGAGAAATCTTGAGATGTTTCTGGAACTTTATTTCCTGAATCAACATGGAACTAGCATTGAAGCATAATTTTTTGTAGTACAATCCTTTGATACATCTGGTTCTTATTCCAGTTCTGTCCTGAATGGAAATAACAGATGTTGACTGAGAATTGATATGACATTCTGGGGTGAAAGTCAGACAAGTGAGGTTACCCCTTCCTGCAACCTTGGGAACCTCATAATGCTTTGCTATTGTAGATTCCAACTTGGGTCACTCACAAACATCCTGACAGCATTCAGGTCACATCCAGAGTGTCTGTATAAAGCCACAGCCCTGGTCCAGCAACTCTGAACCCAGAATCCTATCAGCTACACTCTGGTTTGCAGCATCTTTGGTTACTATTTTCAGGATGATCCCAACACACTCCCCGTTCTGAATTTTCCCCCACAACTGTGTGTTCTGCAGTGTCCAGCCCTCTCCTGGACAGTGTAAGGGTTCTCCTCTAAGTGGGAATCAAGATACA
Source organism: Dermatemys mawii (assembly GCA_007922305.1). Lineage (NCBI taxonomy): Eukaryota > Metazoa > Chordata > Testudines > Dermatemydidae > Dermatemys > Dermatemys mawii. The sequence continues at coordinate 51,982,126 of ML677332.1, read as the reverse complement.
ACAGATTGCCACATTAATGGAGTTTTCCCCACAGTTCACAACACTTGATTCATTTTTATTAAAGAATAAAATAAGTTTAACTACAATGAGATAGGTTTTAAGTGAGTACAAGTAATGAATTAGAAATGGCTACAAGAAAAACAAAGAAAACACTTTCTAGTACTAAACTTAACAAACTAGAGTTGCTTCAAGGTGAAATTCTTACCACAGGTTCCTGGTCAATTTGCTGACCAAGTTTCAGGTGAGGATCTTCTCCTAAGACAATGCCTGTTTCTTTTGTCTTCTTAGAGAGAGATGAAGAGGAAAAGATAACTTGAGGTGTATTTGCCCCTCACTTTTAATAGTTCAGTCACCCTTTGTAATGCATTTCCTGGCCTCTAGAAGAAGTTCTTTGCAGCTGAGAGCAAGGAGACATGGAGTCTTGTGGAAGAAGGAGGGTTCATGCTGGATTTTTCTATCTGTGTATACTGAAATGTAAATTTTCTTTGCCTTCTTTCTTCCCTCTCTCCCTGGCTGAGGACTCAGTTTACAGACTATATGCAGGTTGAGATAAACATATATTCCTTTGTCTAGGACAGGCCTGTTAGAGCAGTTCTACCTAACCAGGGCTATGTGAGTTTGAATGTGTGCCTTTAACATCATATGGGGGGATATCATAACTTTACACATAACTTTGCTACATCCATTTCACCATGATATTATTGGCTAGTGAGTTATTATTTTTCAAATTATACCTTGTAAGGCATATTTTTACAATGACTAGTAAAATAGTGTGTCAGGTGTGAATATAGGGGTGCATTCAATTACAGTTGGGTTTTAAATGTGGACAAAAGCTGGAATGCTTTGCCCACCTTTAGCAATGATGACAGCAGCATACACCATTCCAAGCTCTAATACAAACAACATCACTTCCCTGACTGAGTCTATAGTAGACATGGGCTGCGATTCAAATTTCTCCAGTGTTTTAGGGTATTTGGATCCTGAGCTAAAGTTCTCCCAAGTCTGCTGCTCTTCTGAAACTGAGGTTTGGCACATCACTAGTTTGCAGATGATGATGGCTGTGACTAGACCACAAAAGGCATAAGGTTAATGTTGATTCTGTGAGATGCACACACGTGTGTGCGTGCACACACACACACACACACACACACACACTCACAAAGACCTGTCATCTGCGACCAGCAACCAGATTTTCTTACTCCCATCCATAAAAACAAACCTGTAGGAGAAACTGATCTTCCTTATTACTATGCTGCTGTGGATGGTGGACTGTCTTCAGAAAAGGACAGCCAAAGAGCAGCTGCCACTCTCTGGTGTGCAAACCTTTGAAGAGAGACCACCTCTTACAAGTGATCACTGTTGCTAACTCCCATGAGTAATCATTCTTAGCAGGTTTTACTGTATATGTGTGTGTAGACAGATAGATTAGATAGATTTGAAGGATACCTAACATTCTAAGATTACAGGATAAAGTCTACCAAAACAGATTTTATGGTCTTAACAGTTTGGTTCTAAACTTAAATTAGTAAATCTAATTTTAATTGATTTAATAATTGGTGATTTACTGAGCTTGGGCAGCAAAACTATGTAGTTGATTCAAAGATGTTACCTCTGCCTTCTGAATTCAAACACGTAGGGTGTGTCATGGGAACACCAAACTGCTAACCTTATAATCATGTATCTGTTTTTTTCCAGTTCCAACTATTAATTTATTCATAGACTGGGAATTTTTGTCTGCTTTCCAAACTCAAACTTGACACTGTGAAACAAGCTGTTATGTTGATATTCATTTTGGGAATTGAAAGCTATTTGCTTTTCATACTCCTAAAACTTGAATTTAATATTTTATTAACTGTACCATAACAATTCCCATACTCAGCAAAGGGAACAAATATAAAAAAGAGATATTGTGGAAAAATTTCAGTCCAAAGGCTGAAGTTAATAAATAAATTAAAAATATAAGGAACAAAAGAAACCTTAAATCATCTGAAGTGTATAAAAAGTGATCAAGGAAGACAGTTTAAATAGTTAAAGAGAAACATAACTTCCAACAGTATATTGACTAAGTTAAGACTAATTCGGTTTGCTCATTTGAAAATCCTGGCTTTTTAATTTAATTTTAATTTTATTTTATTCAGACTTAAAACTGTAAGGAAGATTCCTATCTAAGGCTTTAGGTACACTAGCCCCTTCACTATTACTATTACTTTATTATTATTTGTTACCTTCACAACCACGAACACAAACTGATGGTCTGATTTTTTTTTTCAGAAGTCACTGGGAGCTGCAGGTGCCCAGTACATTTGAAAACCAGGACAATAATTTTTACTTTTAAATAACCATAATTCTGCAGTAAGTGGTGGCTTCCCTGGAAAATTCCATAGCTCAAGAATTGCAGAATACACAGGTTTCTGTTATATGTTTTCATGTGCTCAGGGCAGCTCATTTATTTGCAGTGCAATGAAATCTATGCTAAGTTTAAAAAAACAAGTCCAAAGGACCAGCATGCAGAAGTCTGACAGGTGGGTCAGCACTCTGATCACAGTAGTCTCAACTGGGCTACTCAATTACTTCCCCAAGTAACAGAAGATTAAATGACTAGCTAATCAGAAGGAGAAGCTGGGGAGGAAAGGAACTAATTAGTCCTCAGCTGACTAACTTGAAAAAGGCCCAGGAAGGAAGTGTTATGGGCTAGGAGGAATGGGTTAGCTGAGCCTGGAATGAAGGTGCTCCCTACAGAGAGGGAGACCATCTTTTCCCCTAGGGACCTGGTAAAGAATGGCTGAAAGTAGTGGCTGAAACTGATGTTGCAGTGTACTGGTGTTGGTGGACAGGTTTAGAGTAAAATAAAGCCTGCATGCAAGAAGAATGTAGGTCTTAGTTTCTAGGATATCAGAGGATGGGAACTGAGCATGGCCTGTCATAGGTTCTTCCAGGTTGGGCAAATCATCCACAATCACTGCTCTGGTGAGGCTCTTAGAGCTGGCTAGCACTGAACAAAAAGTGTATGGGAACAGGCTAACATGGTGATTACAGTTTCTATACAAATGAGTTATCCCAGCAGGATGCAGAAACAATAATGATTCGTGCCAGGACTGCAGTAATAGACATTACTCATAATGACTCAAATTAATCATAATGTGTATGATTGATGATGAGTACAAAAATTGTGTGGTATGGATGCAGGAAGACTGAAGTTATTGTTAAACATGTGTTTAATCCAAAATCAGAAGAGATTCCTTTGAGTCATCTGGTTATTCCACTTACCTATTAATATGAATTTACATAACAAATAAGGATAATCAAAGGCACACGTCAGTTGCTACTGGCAACTTTAAAATATCTGCAAGAAGAAACTATGAAGTGGCCCTTCACCAGATTGTTGTCACTGAAACATGCCAAAGACATGTATGTTTAAAGCACAAGCTCTTCTCCTGTGTGTATGTAATGGGGGAAGGCCACAAGAGCTACTTTGTCTCAGATCGAAGGGAAACTTTAAAACCCAGTAGGGCTATTTTCTGAGATAGTGAGGATTTGACTTGCTAGTCTGTCTGTATTTTGTTCATAACCATATGCTGCTAATTCAGAATTTAAGGTGAATATATTACCCAGTTTATGTGGCTTTACAGGAACATAAAGCAGAAGCCCTCCCCACTCATACCTGCATAGCCTCGCTGGATCTTAGGATTGGTGTGTGATGCAAAACAGGTTCTCTCCACCTGCTCTTCCTTTCTTCGCTTCCTGCACAGATGGCCAGGGAGTGAATGGAGTTTTGATTGTGCCTCCCTCAATATTTCTTCCAGAAGAGCAGAAATGGCACAGGGAGTGGAAAGTACTTTGCTCCAGGTAAAGGGGCTTCGTTCCTGGAGCAAGGGCAGTTTTCTGAGTCACAATTCCTTCCGTGGACTGCTCTTGGGGTGGTGCAGCTACACATAACCTCTTACATGGGTAACTGAGCATTAAGGGCAATTTGGCCTTTAATAAAGAAGAAATCGTAAGACTGAGAAAAATTGTTCCATTTCATGATCCAATTTACTCGTAAGAAGACACAGCACAGCTACAGAAATTCTGCAAAAGGCACAGTGGAAGCAAGATGTACAATATCAGAGATGAGGATAAATGACTGAATTGCTTATTGGAGGAATTATTAGTTCCTTGGATAACTCACTATTCCTAAAACTGCTTATTAAGTTAATGGACAGTCATTATTATTATTAACATGTATTGTTTGTATTATGGCAGTACTTATAGTTCCCCATCAGAATTCAGAGCCCTGTTGTGCTAGAAACTGTACACGGATATAACAAAAAGACAGCACTTGCCCCAAAGATTTACATTCTTAGACCCTGACACTGCAAAGATTTATGCACATACATGATTTACCTACATATGTAACGTTCTTGTAGGTAGAGACTTGAGTCTTAGATGACTCATCAAAACTTTCCTTTAGGGAAGCAAAGACCCTTAAAAAGCAGAATAAATTTTTGAAATGTTGGGTTTGTTCAAGAGGAATTCACCATAGGGATAGCCTGAAATGGTAAAAACTTTCAAAAGAGTGTAATAAGGGTATATCTATACATACAGCGCTGCAGTGGCACAGCTGTATTGATACAACTGTGCTGCTGCAGTGTGTCTGGTGAAAATGCCCTATGCCGACAGGAGAGAGCTCTCCTGTTAGTGTAAACCCCGCCACCTCTGTGAGCAACATAGGCTATGTTGGTGGGAGCAGGTCTCCTGCCGACATACTGCTGTGCACTTGAACGCTTATGTCACTGTAACTTATGATGCTCATAGGGGTGGAATATCCACACTCCTGAGAGACACAAGTTTTGCCAACTTAGGCTGTAGTGTAGACATAGCCTAAATGTATGTGCTATTAAGAAGTACATGATGAATCTTGCTCAAGAAGTTGGTTAACAAATGACAGAACTGACCCCACTGAGAAATGTTAGGTTCAGTTCTTCAAGAGGATTCTAAATGAAGAGCTTTCCTGATTACTGTTCAGCTGATTGTATGTTCCCTTCCCATACTAGTATGATCTGCATATTTGGAGGAGGGGAGGGATAGCTCAGTTGTTTGAGCATTGGCCTGCTAAACCCAGGGTTGTGAGTGCAATCATTGAGGGGGCCATTTAGGGACCTGGGGCAAAGAATCTGTTGGGGACAGTACTTGGTCCTGCTACTGAAGGCAGGGGATTGGACTCAATGACCTTTCAGGGTCCTTCCAGTTCTACGAGATAGGTATATGACCATTATACAATGCTTTAACATAATCATTGTCAAAACTGAGCATTGTAGCAAGTCACTCTGTATTGTGTCCAGTAGAGAAATACTTTATCAGTCATTATTCTCAGAGAAGAGTGTAAGTCATTAAAATATCAGTTTTTTAATAGATACTGAATAATGAGCATCTATCTTTGTCATTATGCTTTTTTATTTTTAGCAGTAACTACATCTTCAGGATTCCCACGCCCTTTTCTTGTCCATTAATTTTCATTACTTAATTTAGCAACCATAATTGATAGTAATTTTAGAGCCACTGTATATTCTCAAAGTAACTCCCATCATAAATACATTAACAGTGGGAGCTGCACGCTCTGTGTTCCACTGGAGATGTCAGCACAGAACATTTTGTTAGGAGCTTTCTTACCACTTAACTTAATGCATTTGACAATGGCTTTGACTTAATATAAAATATCGAAATAATGCTGTGCTAATTTCAAACCATTTCATTGGCACAAATGGAATTGCATCTGCTTACACCAGTCCTGAATTAGGTCCAATATGTCAATGTTAATTTATTTATAAATATTTGATGTGTTTGAGAGCTTCACCCTCAAAACCACAGATTCTAATAAAAATGGCTGAAATTATTCAGCAACCTCCCCACACCAAAACATGGAAAATGTGTTACTTTTGATAGCTTATCTAAGAGTTAAAAGCTATTTATATATAGATTGATACTGTACAATACACTAATATAATCTAAATTCATTTTGAGGCATTTCTTAAGTACAAACTGGAAAAAGCCACAGACTAACAACTATGATGTAAGTTTGTCCTCCCTCTTCAGATTTCTAACAGAGCTTTTCATTAAATTCTATCTCTAAGTACAAATCTCTCTCTGCTCTCTAGAAAGTTGTTGACCCTGTTGAGGTTTAGTTAATCCTAGCTTCACTAATAGAATCCAATCACCTCTCATACACTTCAAGAGTGTACGATCAGTCCCCCAAATGACTTGTTCAATGCATCACATGAAAGTTGTGGTAGAGCTGGGAACAGAACTCAGATTTTCTGTATCTCAGTCCACTGCTTTAACCACAAAAACATCTTCTCTGAGCCTACCATCTTTTCTAAAAGTTCCCATATGATATCATTGCAAACAGGACTGTTAAAAGACCCTTGAGCTGTCAAAACCAGTTAATAGAGCTATTTTCCGTAGCATTCCTCCCAGAACATACTAGAATTGAACTTTGTGGGGCAATATCACAGCATCAAACCCTGGTGACTGGTCAGGTCTGTGACATAATTCCTCAGTGTAGTTCTTTTCTGAATGGTAGTGCTTGCAGTGATATCATTGAGATGGCACCTTGGTTCCCTGACATAACTACGGGAAAACAAAGTTTAATAGGATTTTTATAATGAGAAGGGTAAACAGGTGGCTCATTCACTGCCTGTCTAGCTCTACTTCTCAATTAATTTTTGAAGAATGCCATTGTGTACACTGAGTCTGGGAAGTGAAATAATCAGGTAATATTCAGAACCACTGGGCCATGTAATCTGATTATGAATATTTATCATGTGATTTTGATCTATGAGAGAATCAGAATGGGGAAGGGGAGGAGGGAGAGAGAATATGCTTCCAGAGGTCTGTGAGCTTGAAACGACCATTTCTAACTGCAAACTACATTTATTCTACAGAAACAGGGACTTAAAAAAATTCCCAACAACATTTTGGTTTTTTAGTAAAAATACCGCCTCCCCCAAATATTTAGAATCCATTGGACACTTCCTAGCAGATGAACATATATTTGTTTATCTTGGGCACTTGAGTGGCCCCCATCACTATACCTACAATTTGTAATGTGTTTATCTCCACAGCACCCCTGTGAGACAGGGCAGTTCTAGCATTCTGAGCTGTGAAACATGGAAACAGAGGCACAGAAAAACTAAGTGACATACTCAGGGGCAGACAGGAAGTCTGTGGCAAAGCAGAGAACTGAATGCAGGTCTTCCAACTCCTAGGCTTCTGCCCTAGCCACTGGATCATCCTTCCTCTTCGTAGCTGATGTAGGTGCTGGGTTTTCTAGCTGATACTGTCCATTTAAACTTTTCCTAGAGGAATGGGATTATTAGACATTAGGCCAGCGGTCCTCAACTCATTTCAGTCCACAGACCACCAGGCCAAACAAAAAAATTTTGTGGACCACCTCCTTTTTTATTTTTATTTTTTTGTTGAGGCATGATTAAAAAGAGCAGACACATTTTCGTTTGAAATTTATTTATTTCTTACTAGATGTTTGGATTCTCTTCTCACTGACAAACTTTTCAATGTTTGGAGTGGTACTTGATAATGCACAGTGAATATCGCTTTCTGCTGCGAGCCAGTTCCTCTGTTTGGACTTAACGTGCAAAAAACATGAAAATCCCATCTCACACATATAAGTTGATGCAAATGGCAAAAGAGATTTGACTGCGTGTGCTGACAGATTTGGGTAACTTCCGGTCATGCTGGCCCAAAAATTCTCTATGGTAGACTGCTGGTACATGTTTTGGGTCACAAAATCATTTTTCAGATTCAAAAATTCCTTCTGCAGATCCTCTGGAACACTATTAACATCTGTTGTGAATGGATTCCTGATGAAAGATAATCCATAGCTTAGTTGATCGTGGGAGAAGGAAAGATTGTAATTTGCTGCTGGTAGAGGCTAGAAGCAAATTACCTCAGCCCCAGAACAAGGAGAAATTGTGATTCAGGTGTGTCTGTGAGGCCAGCATGGGCTACTCCTGGGGTGATGCAGAATGTAGCCCTGACCTTCTGCATTTTCTCTCATGATCCCAACACACTATTTCAGTCAGTCCCCTTCATTATGTCTTGACAACTTCCAAAAGCTATGTTTGCTCCAAGGTTGCTTCTGTCTTCTTTGAGGGAGGTGGTACAGAACAGAGCTCTGCCTACACTTGTTTGGAATCAGTTTATGCTTTTCTTCTCTGCTGGCTGATCTCTTAATGCCTATAAATATGGTTCTCTCATGGATGTTTCATTAATAATATTTTTCTTTCCTTTAGTTTCTGCAGGCACACACAAGATGAGCTTTGCTGTAGAGCAGGAAGAGTAGACTCCAGAGGGAACTAACCTTTGCCCTGCAGTGGGTTGAGCTTTCTGTTGCTGACTTTTTCTTCTTCTTCTTCTTTTTTTTTAACCCCTAATTCCCATTTCTTCTATGAATTGACCTACTTGTTATATAATATATTATAACCTGCTAAATTAGGGCCCCCACTTACAGATTATTGGAATTTATGAACTGTTGAGTGAACAAATATGATTTAAAAAAATCAAGAAGACTCCCTCACATAATGGACACTGTACTTCTAACATTCATTGTGACAGGTGAAATTTTTATTTTAATGATTTGCAGTTATAGTTCAGAGCTGCAATGGCAACATATTTCTCTTTCCAGAACAGATTGGCTAAGTCACAGGCCAGCATGCCCACTAAAAGTGTAATTGATAAGGTCTGATATCTCAGGGGGCACCAAACTAGAAAAACCTGAGATATATAACTGGAAAGCCCAGGTTCCCAGTTCTCCCATGCAGGACTTCACAAGATGTCAAATCTGAAAAGTGTCATTGGTCACAAGACCATAAAATGATTAATCATGTGCCATTTTCCAAAGAGGCCCAGATGCTTTAAACAATACATACATTCTAGACCAGCACTGTCTTGCAGGTCATCCATACTGTAATACCCTCTTAACAAGAAATCCACCTGGAATCTGTCACTTGCAGATTCAGAAAGCAGCGACACATTTACTTAGTGGTTCAAGCAACTGGAGTCATGTTTCATCTGCCGTTTGGGTTTTTTTTTTAAAAAAAAAAATTGGCTGCCTACAAAAGGGATAGATTGATTTTAATTTGGCCCTTGAATTTTTAAATCTCTTAGATGTGCAAGGCCTGACTACATTCCAGACCATTTTCTTAAGGCTTGTCCTAATGACTTCTGCAATCAGATACCATAAGCCATTCCGTGATGCCACAACTGATTTTTAGGGTAGTGGGTGGTCATGATTTTTGTTGTGGTGGGAACTACACTGTGGAATTTATTGTCCCTTGACATCCATCTCAGCACCTATCTTGTCACTTTCAAAGGGCAATGGCATTCTTTCTTTTACAGCCATGTTTTTAGTATGACCATTGTATGGCTTCTTGTTTATGATTGTCCTTTTCTTTTCCCCTTTATTTTTCTTATTTAAAAGTTGTAGAGACTGTTATTTAAAATGACATGCCATTAGTTTTTAGACAATATCCCCTTCCTTTTCCCCATTGGCTATGCCTGTCACTGATGCATTTGGCTTGCATTTCAGGTGACACTTTTAAATTATCAAATAAACTTGTAAGAATGAGCCATTTGCAAGACCTAGATTTACTTCTAGGCTCAGAACAAAGCAAATGTAAATATCCTAATGGCAGAGATGTATTAGTTCAGATTTAGTGCTCCACTAGCCTGCTTAATTGTCTTACACATCATACTTACCTGAAGGCTCAGATTATACAAAACCATCTGTACTGAAGGTAGATTTTGAATTAGAATTCAAATTACCATAGGAGGAAATGAGTTCACAACCCTATTAGAATATAGCTATTATTGATCAAGCAGAAAAGGCCATTTCCTAGAGCAAGGTTATAGAGCTGTAAATGTCAGCAAATTTTGTGGCATTTCAGCCACAGTGATGAATTGGCTTAAAGATTTTATCATCTTTTCTCTATAGCAACAGGAGGCATTTCAGTTTTTGACTACATCCAAAAGTTACATCTATCTAGGGAGACTGCACTGAAAAACCCAATTATATTGGACATAGAAGGTGGCTTTGGTTACAATCTTTTCACTTAAGGCAAGTAGTTCCCAGTTTTCTTGGGCCTGATAGTCTTCTCACTTACACTAGGTTTACACTGATGTAACTCCATTCAGTTCAGTTGAGTTACTCTTAATTCACACCAGTGTAACTGAGAGGAAAATCAGGTCCCATGAGCCTGGAATATTCCTTCTAAGAGATTTCTCTCCTCGCTCCAAAAAAAAAATATATTCACATATACTCTGACATACTTTCAGTTAATTTAATGAAACGAATAAGATCCTCAGCTAGTAAAGCTCCATTGAAATCAATAGACTAGATTTTAAGATGGTGTAAATCAGCATAGATCCATACACCAGCTGACAACATTGTGCAGGCAACATTATTTACTATTATATTTTAATTAGCTCAGCATTTTGTAGGCTGCTCAAAACTTTCCACAGAGGTATTTTTGTTGCACTCACTTTGAGCATATTCTTCAAAAGCCTGCAAGCAAAGCCTCAGCCTACGTGCCACCACAAGCAAGGCTGAAGGAAAAGACGGAAGGTAAACAGGAAGTTAATGGAGCTATACCAAATTTCACCAGCTGGGAATCTACCCAAGACATTTTTGGTCCTTCCCTCAGTCTTATTGGTGCTGATGCATGGTTTATACTTTGATTTGATTTCTTAGAGGAATGTACTAGATGCAAGTCCAGCAAAGGGTTTTGAGTGATATCTTTAGATCACGGTTGCAGCCAGTCACCAGAAAGTTTGGCCATGGTTTGGCATAAACATTTAGTTTTCAAAGAAGAGTTAACCCACTCCATTTGGTAACATGTTAAAACATTCACCTACTCTATACCTACTCTTGTTTTTGAGGTTCATAGTATAGATAGTCGGAAATTTTCCAGTAAAAGTTTTTTGTCTATGTGATTAGGCACACAAACCCTACACTGGACAATACAGCATTAATGAGATAATGTGGGCTCAAGTGGCACCACCCTGCTTCATCTGTAAGAGAGGTCAGGATTGAAAGAAGGAACTTAAGAGAGAGAAACCTACTTCAACTGATAGCAGCCCTGAGTGAAGAATAGACCTTAAATCTGCAGGTGCTGGAAAGAAGATTTAGTGAAGGTAGGAGCTTCTCAGATGCCTCCTGCCCCATGGCCCCGCTCTGAGAGGAGGGAGAGTGGGCCACATGCTGATAACCTTGAGAGGAAACCATTCCCTCTTATTATTGTGAACTCAGTATAAGGCTGCAGCCCAATGAGTGTAATCAGAAAAAAGATGGCCTTAACCCAACTTTGGACAATTCATTTGTCTTAATTCCACTTGTTTCTGTTCATTGACTGTCTCAGAATGGGAGAAACATTAGAATGACCTGTCTGGAGAGCCAAGTCACAGGAGACGGCAGGCCCGTATGGTGCTGGAGCGACCATTGGCAGAAGGTACCTGATGGGGAGAGAGTGTTTATGCCATGCCTGGACACAAGGAGGTCCTAGTGGGAAGCAAATCTCTTCAGTTTATCAAAATTGAAACTGCGTGAAAGTGTTAATTTCTAGTTCACAGCTCTATAGATTTTAAAGCCAGGAGGGTCATTATGATTATGTAGCCTGACCTCCACACAGGATACAGAAATGCACCCATGTTGCGACTTCAAACATAGGCTTACAAAAACCTGAATATCATTATCTCATACAAAGACATTCAGGAAGTTTGGTGATAATGACAAGTAAGATATAGATGACAGGATCACAAAGTTACATCTTAAACATTTGGTTTTTTATAACAATTAAAAAACAATCTTTCCTCTTTTAATTGCCCAAAGCATGTTAGAAAAAGTGGTTCTCTTTGGTTACATTTGTATTGAACAATATTATGTGGTTGTGACATGTTATATGACCCGATGTAACCCCACACAACATGATTCTGGTTAGAACTAATGACTTTTTTGCTCTCTGAAGAGAATATGCCTTAGGAAACAGGGTAACTACATAAACTTGAGACTTGATTGCAAGCCTGCAAAGTACTGTGGAATTAGAATATCTATAACTAGGGTAGCTTTATTTTTTGATGAAATAAAGAGTTATATGTGCAATTATATAAATGTAACTGTAGTCAACATTGTCTCAGTAACTGTGAACGAGCAAGCAAGCCAGTGCAGGAGTGCACACAGTTAATTGACGGTTCTCTGTTAGGCCCCAATCCTGCAAGGATTTATACCCATGAAGTTAATGTGACTTCTTATATGTGTAAAATTAAGCACACGTGTAAGTCTTTGCAGGATTGGAGCTTTAGTAACCTAACAGTACAATTAGTTTTGACTTCTTAATATTGCGCAAGCTGATGAGAAATTTGGCAGCACTGATTTCACTTCCAATATTTTGTGGAGCAGGTTGAAAAAAAAATTGTAGTTTCTGCCTAAAGATACCTTTCTGATGAAAAGATTTTTCTATGTTTTCAACCATCTGAAGAGCTGATCAAACAACTGAGATTTTTTTTGTTACAATGAAAAAAGGGAACTTTTTCCCAAGTGGAGCCCTTCTGGTTTTGACTAGCTCTTGTATTTAGACACACTTAATTTAGTAGAGAGCCCTTTCATTTAGCAAAAAAGGTCTAACAAGCTCCAGTGGCTGGAAGCAGAAGTGTAACAAATTCAGACTAGAAATAAAGTGCCTATTTTTAAAAACTTACCAAGGGCTGTGGTAAGTTCTTCATCATTCACAATGTTTAAATCAAGATAGGATGTCTTTCTAAAAAGATATGCTCCAGTTCATCTACAAGTTATTCTGGAGTAACTCAATAACTAGCTCATTGATTTTTAGACATTACATTTAGCAAAATATAATGGCAAAAGTAAATGCAGAAGCACTGAAATCATTTGGAGTTAATTTGTTTTAGGTAAACTGATATTAGGATGTGAAACTATGTTTATAAAAACATTTCAAGGGTGTATAAGAGAATTGCGTCAGAAGAGCTTGAAAACATGATTATGAGTCAGAAGTAGTGCTGTCCTTTCAGTGTGTTCTGCTTTTTCCACCTGCCTAGTTTTTGTGCCTATGGAAGTGATGCAGAGACTTGGCAGAGCATAAATATTGCTGGATGCTTACTCATTAACACTTTAAGCCCATCCATCAGCGTGAGTGACATTAGGAGACAAAACAATTTTTTTTCAGGGATTCAACATGTGCTAAAGACTTTCTGTGGGCTAATGTAGCATACCTGACAGATATGTGAGTCATTTGACATAATGGGTAATAGTCATGAACACTGACTTGCAATCAACATGATGTAGTGTTCCTCCTTATTTTCTGAATCTCCTTTCCTTCAAAATAATAAAAGGAGTTTAGGAATAACTATAAGCTAAAAGATTCAATGCAAAATCATTTATCTGCTCCATTCCTGAGATTCAACTAATAATGATGTTCATGACACTATCTGAAATGTTATTAGGAAAATAATGACTTCCTGAACTCTCTGCCTGAAAGATAGGCTCTATGTGCTCCCTGTCATGCACTTTATATTAATGTACTAAATGTATCTAGTAAAGACTAATTGGCACGAGTGAGTAACATAGCAGTACAATAAAGATAACTTGTCACCTTTTGTTCCTCTGCTCAATATTATCTATAAGTGGTAATAGGCTTCATTAAATTCCTGTGTATTACATTTGAGATGTCGCAGACAAAATATGCAAAAGTCAATTAATTGGGGTACATGTCTGAGTAAAAAAATCCACATTTTGTTGAAGAGCTGTTAAACTGTTTTATGAATAATATGCACTATAAATATAGATACTTGTTTAGTTGTTTGATTTTCTTTGAGTGTTCTCAAATGTTTCTGTGAAATCATTTGGATAAATACTTTTTAGACAGTGGTTTGTCCGAAAATTATTCACTTAGACAATTCTCTGTAGTTGTGTGTTTTGTCACCAAAGTCAAATGGTATGTTTTCTAATCTCTGATTAGATGACAAATGTTTTAAAGAGCCAAATAATGAATAAAGCACATTTGGTACTATCAACAATTCATGGTAACTTTTGAGACTCTTTCAGGATATGTGACAGTTTTCACCAGTGGGTTTCTGGACACTTGTGAAAAATATGACCTCATAAATTATAGCAAATTGTACTCTGTGCTTACTTTACTATTTTATTAATATAAATTAGTAGGCAAAATGAGTAATAAAGAAAAGCAGAAATGGACTCAACTCCATCCAACACTTTTAAAATGAATCTCAGAAGAAGATCCCTATAAAAATAAACATTGGGTCAGGTTCTCATAAACTTTAAGGATTTTTTTGTACCACTCTTGAAATGTAAAGGAGATTAGTGTAAATGGGACTTGGGCTGTGTGTGTGTGTAATGAAATGCAACAAACTTGAAATTGTCTCTAGTAAAGTTTGCCCTTTAGCTTCAGGAACTCTATTAGGCAATAGTAATGGAGATAAATTATTGCTGTTGTAGCTTATGAAAAAAGCAGTTTTAATGCCTGACTTTATAAGAGTGATTTATCTGTCTTCTTGGGCATGTTTTTCTTGAGTCTGTTTTCAAGACTCATTTCTTGTAAGAACGTATACATGGGCTACCTCCCTTTCAAAAAATTAACAGCAGATGTTCCAAATTATCTAGAGGAACCAATCTGTAGAAAATGAGGTTACAGGTAACACTAATGGTAGAACTCCATGTTTCCTTATGACATGTGGTAGCTAAGCATGGGGCCTTGTCCTATATGCTGTTACTGACACAAAATTCACTGATTTGTTCAAGTAACAGTGGTGTTATGAACATGATGTCTCTCAGCTTGCTTCAAATCACATGCACCAGTCTTCTGCTAACAGCTTGACAAAGCTGTGGGATAACCTTTTGGAGATTAATGTGTGGGGAAGAATAGAGTCAGAGGGTTCAGCTGCAACCATGAAGTTGATTCAATTAGAGGTGGGCGAACATTGCTTGGCTGAATTATGAACATACTTAAACATTGGAGGGTGGACATTAAGCAGTGAAATTGGGCCTTTAAAGCATCGTGTGTTTTTGGCAGATACTCCTCCTCCTCTTCTTTTTTTTTTTTACTCTCTCCACTCCAGATTACTTCCCGTTGCAGGCTGTCATCGACTTTGCAGAGCTTCTATGCGTTTCTCTTTGCAAGGCTCCAGCTAACTGTGAGCCACAGAACAGTCATCCAGTGTCACCACTGGAATCATACAGAAGAATGGGGGAACACAAAACTTGGATGGAGGGCCATGAATGACAGAGGCTGAGTCACATCATTGCTTGGAAGGATACTTCAGTTTTCAGTGGCTGGTCTGCTCGCCATTTGTGCTTGCATATTACTGTTGCTTATTTGTCCTGATCCTGAGAAGCACTCGCGCATTTATTTAACTTTGCTCATGTGTGTAGTTCCACTGAAGTCAAGGGCTACAGGATCAGTTTTAAGCAATTTCCTGTGAGGATCTCTTCAGGGTAGAAGTGCTAGAGGCATGTAGTTCTGCTCATACTCTTCTCTAATAGCACTAGATAATATTGCTACATAGCTAGAAAGGTGGAGGGACTAATTTCTGTAATATAAAGGAGTGCAGCTGAAATGTATGAGCTAGAACATAAGTGGCTGACATATGTATGACTTGCAGAGTATACCTAGCAGATACAGGAACATGACTACAGGAACAGGACTTGATGAAAAATACATACAAGTAATGTAATCAAATTTTGCCTATTTTTGTGTTTTCTCAAATATACATTACATAATTCAAAATTATCTGCTCAATAATGTAGTATATGTAAACACACTGGTCAATGAGAATTATATATCACCCTTTGTGCCCGATCCACAGGCTGTGTGGGTATAGTACAGCCTCCAGAGCTCAACTTGGAGTAATTCATGTTTTCAACTCTAGTTCCCACACTGGGTTTGGTGGCAATAGAGACTGTCACCCATGATTCTTAGAAATGTAGGTATTATTCTGATTCAGGTCAATGATCTTTCTGCCTAGTAAACATTATCAACTTTTATGGAATAACCTGTCCACTTACTTTGCTTCCTAAACAAACATGCTCTGTGAACCATCCACAATCCATAGGCTAAAATATGTTCATATGTGTTTGAGTAATTTTACGTAGCAAATACAGTTATAAACCTCAAAGCCTGTTCATGGATAATTCACAAATTGGGTGGAGGGGGAGGGGGGCAGGGGGAGAAGGTTAAATTTATCCAATACATAATTTACTACTAATAGCTTTCCTGGGTCCACTACCTAAACTTATAATAACAACAATAATAATAATAATACTTTTTTGATCTTCCTGGAGGCCTGTTTTTCCCGTAATTCAAAGCCCAGGTGTTAAAATAATCTGTTAGAGGTGGTTCACACCCAGCTTTTTCATGAAAATAGAAATTTCCATAGAGAGTTCCCATTTTTAATTAAGATTTTTTTAGTTGGGTGAGATGTGCCCCTGGGATAAATCTAGTGAAGGAAAATACAGTTTTGGGGTTTTGATGAAATCCCCAAAACTTCTGAAGACAAATGTTTTTTTTTTAAAAAGGTGAGTTTTATTTTCAGGGAAAAAGTACATTTTCTGATATTATTGCCTTTCCCATCAATTAGTCCATGCCATTCCTTCTTTCAAATTGCTAACTGGAGCCCCTTTCACATGGTGTGAAGTTTAAACTTCTCATGTTTGCAATTATGGGCACAAGCAAGCACCTCTCACAGATCAGTTCTTGCCTTTTTATCTGTTTCTCCTTGGCCCTTTACTGTACCAACAATGGAGACAGCCTCACCAACCTATTAATTTCTGTCTCCCATGCCATCTCTGTGCCTTTGTCCATGTTGCTCTTACTCATGATACAATTCTTAATTTCTTTGGGTCAAATCACCATTCCTTCAGTGCTCAAATCCCTCCAAAAGGCTTAGTGCTTCTGCTAAGCTCACATATCTTAGCCCATGTCAATCCAATACCCCCTGCAACCAAATATTCTATTCAAGAATAAAACACTACACATTTCTAAGGGCTAAACTGTCAGTTCTTGATGATGCAGGAGAGTAAGTTGCAGGGGTAGAGGAGAGGGAAAGGGTCCTCCTTGCTCTTCTGCTTGGCTGAACTGTGGCTACTCGAGATTCCCTAGCCATAAGAAAAACGTGGACATTTTGCCCAATACAGGCAACTGGTTGGGGAGGAGATAGAAGGGACAGAGAGTGGGGAGTGCCCTTACTTTCTCCCTTCACACTGGTTAGATGGGTGCACAGCAGGAAGCAAGCTGCTCTGTGAAAAAGGGTGAAGTCATTCACCCCCTACCAGAACTAGTAGGAAGCAGGGAAAGAATTGTGATTCAGAAAGCCACCATTTGTTTTCAGGTCTGTTTCCGGTGTAGCGTATTTCACACTACTCCTTAGTCAGGACACATTGTAACGTTACTAGTGAACACTGCACTCAGGGCCTCCTGGTACGTCTTGATTAGCCTTATCAGCCCTTTAGACTGTAAACTGCCTGGGGCAGGGCTGTCTCCAAGTCTCATGCAGCAGCAAGCACATTTATTGATGTTAAGAAGTAAAGGAAGAACTACCAGTGAATAATGCAAATGATACTCCTTGATCATCTCCATGAGAATAGACTTTTCTTCCCTTTTCAATAACTGTGAAGAGAATGTGGATAGAAGAAGGGAAACAAAGGAAAAAAAATGCTTCTCTCCAATGATACCAATGTTTTCTTTTCTCTAGGAGGTAGACAGACTTCTATTTCCACTGCCAGTGAACTTGATCAGAAAAATACCTAAGACAGTAGGTGCTTGTGGAGTGGTAATTATTCATTTCAAATGCACAACAATTCCTTTATAGAGGGAATGTGCAGGAAAGTTGAATCAAGTCTTCAAACACCCTTTTTTCATACTAATTTACAACCTAAAATACTCTGTCAACCCATTCAGTTACTTATATTTTACCATTTTCTCAGAGAGCCAATTTTTTTCTGCTGACTGCCCTTGAATAAACTACTGTTGGACAGAGAAAGAATTGCCCTGGCAATCCTTTGAATGAGTTTTTGTGTAGATCATTAGACTGGGTACCTCTTGAGAAGCTGGGAATCTATTGGATATGCATTGTTAGTTCAGATAAGCAGGAATCATGATTTTTCTCCTTGTTTTCAGTTTGCAAACGATTTCACATTGTTTCCTACAGAAAAGGATGCTGTTCCACTTCAAAGCCACAAAAGCAGGATTACAGGATCCTTGGAAATATATTATGGGCTTCATCCCTCACTGGCAAAGGGTGAGTTTAGTGCCAGCAAGAACAGATGTAGATTTGGAAGGGAGGTCATTCTCCATCCCTAAGAAAGTCATATAGTGTCTGTACCATTCCCTTCCCATTGCTTTGTCTTGCAGATGTGTGTCAATAGTATACATGCTTAGTTATGCTAGCCCCATGCTGCCACTCACTACTACCCTGGCTACTGTGGCCACACTTCTAGTGTGTGTGTGTACACATGCTTGAGCTGGAAATCACATTCCCAGCTCCAAGTGTAGATGTAACCTTCCTGGGAGCTGCTTGGACAATATTCTGATGCAGTGTATCATCCCCTTGTCAGTTTGACTGAACACCCTTCCTACACAATGCCATCTACCTTGGGGGCTCTGCTGGTTGCAGATAGGGTGACCAGACAGCAAGTGTGAAAAATCGGGACAGAGTGGGGGGTAATAGGAGCCTATATATGAAAAAGAGCCCAAAATTGGGACTGTCTCTATAAAATTGGGACATCTGGTCACCCTAGTTGCAGGCTCATAGGCTGAAGGGAGAGCAGCTGGTGTCATTGTCACTTCCTGTTTTTCCTTATTCAGTTGAGTAAAGGTTCAGGATTGCTTGTGACACAGGCTCCTCCAGGTGATATAGCAGATAAAACAAAGTGAAACTTTGGAGATACAAAATAGGAGCCCTGCACCTACAGCCACACAGACATGGCTACTCGGAAGCATATCTAACCGAGGAACAAGACGTTGTTTGTACCCAGATACTGTAGAGAAGCCCCACAGATGCCTACACAATACCACACTATCACAATACCTTATCTTCCACCCCATAACAGATTTTTAGCCTCATTGTATTGTGCTCACTCCTCAGTGTCTTGTATTTAAAGTAATCATATTTATTTTTTGTTTTATGCTGGTATGACCTGACCTGCAATATTAGAGAATTAGAGATTTTTAAATACCAGTCCTAATTCATAAAACTAATCTTAACTTTCTAAGGAGACAGCTACTTTATATCAGTGGTCTTAAAGATAGCTTAATTCTACAGCTGAGATATGCATTTCTAGATCAAATTTACAAACAAACTTGTCAATATCAGGCACCCCCGATCTCCCACCATAGAATAGACATACATATATGACTTCTTTAGAATGACTTTGGGTTTGAGCAGGTGATATCGGACAGTAATAGAATCTCTTGATCAAAGATAGCGATTTCTTCACTGACAACACAAATCAGATTTTATTTTCTGTGTGTACATTACAGCCTAGTAGATGCTAATTTTACATCTAATTTAGAAGAAAAAAATGGACCTGTATAGATGAGAAACAAAGATTAAAAGTCAAAAAAATGATAACACAGGTTAGTCTTAAGAAAAAGGGTAAATAATGGGCATGAAATTAAGGGAATTATTTTACAATATTTTAGTAAGGTTTAGAATTTTGTTTTCTCCAGTTACGTTATTGTTCCATGAGACTATTGAACTGGGAAATATGAGATGGGAAATGATCCACGAAGAGGTTTTATCATAGGAAATACATCCAAAACTAAGTTTGGATACAGATACAGAACATGGTTTGTAATTGGAATGTTACTTTCTGATTGTTTTTTAAGACACACATTTGTATTGTAATTTTAAGATACACATCTGTGTTTGTAATTTTCCAATCCGACGCTAGGTGGAGATATGTTACTTCATATTGCATTTGAGATCATTCAGGACTGAAGTCTCAACCCCCCATCCAAACTAAGAAAGGTACTAATAAAACACCAAGTGAAAATGAACTAATTAGACCAGTCAGATATCCCTGCATCCCCTAAAAATCTGGCTGTTCAGTAGCTGAGGAAAATTAAAATGGTTTTAGCTGGATCAAATATTTAATCAGCATAAATGCAGATGCTTTTGGCAGATATCTGGGAATGCATGAAGGGAAGACAACAAGAAGACAAAAATGCTATTTATTTCTGTTGTGAACTCTCACCTGGGTCTTCCAGTCATTCCCAACCCTCTGCATAGGTAAGTAAAACAGATGGCATGTTCTGCAGATAGAGAATAGCAGCCTACGTACTGTTATGCCATTTTGGCACACAGATGTTTCATCTTGTATTTGCCAGCAAGGAGAATTTGTGGAGGGATTAGCTACAGATGGCTTGACAGAAAGCAAGGGAGAATGGCGGTAGCCTCATCAGTCAGAATTAGAGCTGTATGAACCTTTCACACAAGCCCTCAAACTATGAAACTTTGCCACACAAAATTAAACCAGATGACTTTTTGTGCAAAACATTTTTGGGCCCATGAGACTTCCCATCAAATCCTTGGATTTCTTTAGCTACATATATATTTTTCAAATCCTGAATTTTATGTGTGGGTGTTTTTTCTCCCTGAATTTGGTAGGGTGTCTTGTGGGGAATGGGTGCACATAACTTTTATCTTGGGGAACCTTGGCAAACCACGACATGGCTTATGATGTTAGTGAAACTCCTAGTTTTGTTTTGTTTGGTGCCTTTGACATACTGAGCTCTAATGAAAGTGATTCTTATAGCACAACTCAAAGGGCTGCAGGATGGCTTTGCTGTTATAAAACTGCACAGGGATTTGGGGGATTTGGGTGTAATTCCTGGCTGTACCATAGACTCCCTGAGCAAGTCATTTTTGGCTTATCTACATGAACAAGTAGTTCATGGCAACATGGGATGTGAATCTACTCTGCACCAGCCTGCTGTGAATCTTGTTGGTATGCACTCACAGTTTGTTAATGCACTTTGAAAGGGAACTAATCAACGTGCACAAAAGAGGACTAGAACAAAGAACTTTAATAAACTATTAATGCACATCAGCAGGTTCCACATGAACACTTAGCCTATGGCTACACTAGCATTTGCTTTTGTTGCTCAGGGATGTGCAAAACACCCCCTGAATGGCAAACATTTTAGCGACAAAGAGCACCGGTGTGGACAGTGCTTCATTAGTGGGAAATGCTCTCCTGGTGATGAAGCTATCATGCCTCATTGAGGGTGGTTTTATTTTGCTAGGAGAGCTCTCTCCTAGTGATAAAGGGTGGCTAGACTGCTTACTTTATATTGGTGTGGCTGTAGTGGCACAGCTGCCATTGTAAGGTGCGCAGTGTAGACATTGCCTTAATCTGCACCAGGTTAGTGTGGGTTCACATGCCTGCTTGCTGCAAACTCAGGCTATGTCTACACAAGCACTTTTGTTGGTATAATTTATCTTGCTATGGGGTGTGAAAAAAAACTCCTCTCTGAGTGACATAAGTTATACTGACATAAGTGCCAGTGTGGACAGTATTAGGTTGGTGGGGAATGCTCTCATGCCAACATAGCTACTGCCACTCATTGGAGATGGTTTAATTTGGTTGACAGGAAAGTTATCTCTTGTTGTCATAGAGCAGCTACATGGGTGATCTTACAGCAGCACAGCCGCATCAGTATAGCTGTGTCGTAAGCTTGTAGACCTGGCTTAAATGTTCGCGTAGAAAAGTTATTAATCTCCTTGCCTCAGTTCCTGATATTTTGCTTGTATGTTGTGGATTCCAGTCATCCACCTTTTGCCTGCCTTGTCTAGTTAGATTTAAAGTCTTCGGGGAAGTGACTGTGTCATGGGATTGGGACTCACCACCACAGTGTCTCCTGCTGTTTAGTCCGGGAATTAGCTTTTAACAGTCCTGGCGCACCCTCTGCCGATGGTGTCCTGTCCATCTTCTGCTTCCTGCTGGTATCCAGACCCACGTTGCTCCCCGCTCGGCGGCATCTGCTTCAGGACACTGCCCTCCATCAGTGCCCCCTAGTCCACGCTCATCCCCTTTGGGGAGGGACTTAACTGCTGCAGCTGTGGAAGCCAACTGCAACCCCGCAATCTAGCCCGTCTCATCAAGGGCTGGTTACAGTCTCTTCTGGCCGTTCCTCCATGACAAGGTGCAGCACAATGGGAAAGCAGGGGGAGCCAGGCCCACCCACTACTTTGGGCCCCAACCCAGGGACCCTCTAGTGGCAGCCTCCCTGCCCTCCTTCACTTCTCTTGTCCAACCACTATCCCTGGGCCTCTTCCCCTCCAGCCCCTTGCACCTTCTAGGCCCTTCTCCTCAGGGCCTGCAGCCTGGCAGGCAGTGGGCAGGAATAGTGAACCACGGCCACTGGGAGCTGCGGGCAGCCATGCCTGTGGATGGTCAATATAAACACTGTCTCACTGCCCATCAGCGGATCACCCTGACGGGCCATGTGCGGTCCATGCCCACCCCTGATATAGAACTACTGAAAAGATAGTACCTCGCAGATTAAGCCACAATATGCAGTGGAGACAACAAAAGTGCAAGTTAACCCTACCAATTAAATCATCTCAGTTGTTGTACAGCTGCTTGGTCTGTGACCAAGGTCAGATCTTTACATGTACTCTAGGAATGGTGCAGGTATATACTTACTTTTCTGCTTCTGAATCCTATATGCCAATGTATTGCTAGCATAAACCCACTGAAGTAAAGGAGATGAATGTGGACTAATACAGCTGTTACTTTTTAAAAAAGGGAAGGGGGAACCTTTTTTAAACTCTGCTATCTGAAGGAGATGCTGTTTTCTGAGACATACCTGCCAGGTTTATGGGATCTGGGCGGTGGTGATTGTGGAATTCGTTCTAGAACAAGGAAAACATTCCTTCTTGTCACAACAATTGAATAAGTTGATCTGGGTCAAAATTGGCTGATATTTGTTATTTTCTAAGTAAGTAAGCTTTGAGCAGTTTAAAACAGTGCTTAAAAGAAGAATTCTTTGCCCAAGTATTATCCCTGCTGTTCTTTCTCTGGTGGCTAGCTCCAACAATGGCCTAGGGACTACTCAAATTCCTTTCTTTTAGGGCCATATCATTTACTGTATTTGCATAGCCCTGTCCTGGATGTACATCCATTCAAAAGCATGTACAGTCTAACCAGTAATAAGGGCTCAAGAATTAACTTGAATAGCACAGAGTAGGAGACATAAACTGTTAAATGAACCAGCTGGGTCCACCTTGATACAATATACAAATGACTGAACAGAAATGATCATTTGCATATAGAGCTTTATGGAAAAAATATGCACTGTTGGTAAAAAATTATTTTAAAACTCATGTGTGAATTTTTCCTGTAAAAACATTTATTTATTTGAAATGTATGCTTATAAATGTTGCTTATTTCTATTCCAGGCCTATTATTGACCAGACAGATGCTTCAGGATACTTCTGTAATCACCCTTGAGTTTGGGATCCCAAAACAGGTGAATCCAGTAGGACTGTGAGGCTTTAGGGGATACAGTTTTGTTTGTGTTTGGATGGTCGGAGATTGGAGCAGCAGATCACAGAAGAAACTCCACAGGCTCAGGAGGGAGATTTAAAATTAATCCTGTATTACAATTAATCTCTGTAAGTGCTGAACCTGGGAAACTTGTAGATTTCATGAGACCAATACACACAACACTAGAGCTAGATTCTGACTTGGCCTACACATCTGTTGAAGGTCATAAGGGTAGTAAATGTCCTTCTTTATCCCATGTACAGGCTTCCCAGGCCACGGGTCCAGGTGTGTAGGAGTTTGGAAGTGTGAAGTTCTCGCTTCTGTCCCCACCAAGTGAATGGATAGGGAATGGTTGGATCCTTGGATCCTCCGTCCCAAAAAACTAGCTAACAAGCTGAGCCAACAGAGAGGGAAAGCAGATAGTAGTGGTAATTTTGCTGTCTAAATGGGTAGTAATTGCTGCTTAGGAATGATTCCTTTTCTGTGCTGTTCCACCTACAGGGCTTGTGACACAACTACAAAGTAGTTCTAAGCGTGGAATTCTTGTGCTTCTAAGACAAATTTGGAAAATGTGTTTGGAAGATTATTGCACCTTGCTTTTCCATTTCCACTAGATGAAAGAAACCCTGTTATATTACAAGTTACCTTGGTTGTAACAGTTGCTGTGCTGCTTGAAAGTGGAGACTTATCATTGCTAGAGATGGGCTCAAACCAAACCCCAAATCCCACTCCCATGGACCCTCAGTCTGCATATTTATGCACACATAATGATCAATAAACACTACACATTCCTACAGCAAATTGCACATTCATAGATTAATCAAATCAAATACCATTTTTTTCTATACTACATTTAAGATTAAATAGTAATCTTATTGCCAGATTTGTCTTTTTCAGAGATGCTGAGCATTCTCAGCTCCCATTGACTTCAGGGGCAATGGAGTTTGCTCAGCACTTCTGACAATCCGATTCGCTTATGCTTTGGCATAAGAATGTACTAATTCTGAAACATCTTTTCATCCAGATTTAGAATTTTGTCCAGCATCTGTTTCCATTGGCTAAAGTCCTCATTCCCATTCCACATTCTTCATGCTGCTCTGAGGGTGCAAAGGGGATGAAACAACTGGCTTAATCAACAAGCTGGGGATTTTCCCTTGTATAGAGTGGTATAAAGCTAGTATAGCTGGCTTTGTACGTACCTGCCCTTGGTCTCCCAAGGGCAGGGCATTCTAGAGGTGACATGAGATGGGACTGGAGTATCTTGCACTTCAACGTTTCTGGGCTGGTACAATGCTACCGGGAAGAGCATTAACAGCCAACAGCCCTGAGGGTACTCCAAGTTGCACTGGAAGTTGAACCGGTCCTTAGCTGGCCCCAGGTCTGAGGTAGGTGAGGACAGGACTGTCAGGTAGCATAATGCCATTGTTCTCACTCTTTAGGTATGGCACTGAGTATATTTGAGCCAGACACAATGACTTGGCCTATGATATTTTTCAACAACGTATTGGAAAAATGTAGTCTTAATAAAAAGCCTTAGCATCCTTTAAAAGAACTAATCTGTTAATATCACTGATTATGCTCAATGATGACATGATTAGTCCCTTGAATGCTAATGTTTTTCTTTTTTAACTAAAGTTTTTTTTTATAACTAGTTTTCTATTATAAATACATTTCCCTTGACTTAAGATAATCTTTGGCTTTAACAAAAATCAGGGGTTTTTGCCTACTTATTTTACCTAGCACTTCAATATCTGACAAGGTTAATGCTTGATGCTAATTATTTTTTGATGTGAGCATAATCTTGTACTAAATTTGCTTTCATGCATAAACACTCTTCTGCACTAGCCTGTGTTTTCTGAAATCTGACAGTAAGAAAAATATAACACTCAGTCTTTTGAATTATTATAATCCATTGTCATAAAGCTAATCTCTCTCATTTGTGTATGACATCTGCAGAATAGGTGTGACTGTAGATCCATGTGGTGGGGTATACAAACCCCACACTGAGCTTGAAAAGGTTCAAGGACAGTGCTGTTCCCAGGTAGCTCTGCTACTCCCTCCCCACACAGCATGCTTCAGCAGGAGACAGGATTGAAAAGAGAGCAACCCAGCTCAGAATGGGAGGCTGGGGAAGAAGTCAGACCTACCCTGAAGGCTCCTGACAAACGGGCTGGAAAAGCATCCCAGAAGGTATAGGACTATATGCTGAGTGCAGTTGGGGTTGATGGTTTGATTTCTCTTTTTTTTCCAAGGGGATCTCAGAGGGCCCTGTTGGAGACAACAGGCTGCTGACCCTCCTAAGGCTCTGGGTGGGAGCCTGGTGGAGTGGGCAGGCCAAGACACCCCTACCATTGCCTCCACTACTCGGTAGATGCTAACCACTAGGCCACTCAGGCCACCAAGGACCCTATTACAGTCCATAAACTATTTCAAAGCCTCCTCTGTGATGTGGCTATAACACTGGTCTACAATTTTTTAGAAGTCGTCTGCTTCAGAGATAAAATGTGATATTTATTATGTATTTTGATGTGCTGAATTCAAATACGACAATTAAAACAACTGATTGGCTACTGTTTCTAAGATATTTAAGTTTTTACATTTTATGTCTATGTATATTGTGTAGATAGTAGAGTTTTAATCATAAATTGTAAATCTAGGTCTTTTCATGGGTTTATGGTTGCTTTACATGATAATATTTCACCTGTCCTGTTTATGTAACACTTTAAAAATCAACAAAAGAGTTATATGAATAAAATGTATTATGAAACAAAAGGCAAAAAACTATTATGTACATAGTTTAGTCCTATTCAGTGTCTACTCAGCGCTTCTTGGCTTGTTTCTTGTATTCATTAAATGGAGCATCTCTTGTCACTGTCCAGCAATAGTCTGCAAGCACTGATGGGCTCCATTTGCCCTGATAGCATTTCTCCATTGTTGCAATGTCCTGGTGAAATCGCTCACCATGCTCGTTGCTCACTGCTCCGCAGTTCGGTGGAAAAAAATCTAGATGAGAGTGCAAAAAATGTCTCTTTAGTGACATGTTGCAACCAAGGCTTTTGTATGCCTTGAGGAGGTTTTCCACCAACAACCTGTAGCTGTCTGTCTTGTTGTTTCCGAGAAAATGTGTTGCCACTGACTGGAAGGCTTTCCATGCCGTCCTTTCCTTGCTACACAGTGCATGGTCAAGTGCATCATCTTGAAGAAGTTCACGAATCTGAGGACCAACAAAGACACCTTCCTTTATCTTAGCTTCACTTAACCTTGGAAATTTTCCATGGAGGTACTTGAAAGCTGCTTGTGTTTTGTCAACGGCCTTGACAAAATTGTTCATCAGACCCATCTTGATGTGTAAGGGTGGTAACAAAATCTTCCTCGATTCAACAAGTGGTGGATGCTGAACACTTTTCCTCCCAGGCTCCAATAACTGTCGGAGTGGCCAATCTTTCTTGATGTAGTGGGAATCTCTTGCACGACTATCCCATTCGCAGAGAAAACAGCAGTACTTTGTGTATCCAGTCTGCAGACCAAGCAAGAGAGCAACAACCTTCAAATCGCCACAAAGCTGCCACTGATGTTGGTCATAGTTCATGCACCTCAAAAGTTGTTTCATGTCGTCATAGGTTTCCTTCATATGGACTGCATGACCAACTGGAATTATGGCAAAACATTGCTATTATGCAGCAAAACAGCTTTAAGACTCGTCTTCGATGAATCAATAAAGAGTCTCTACTCATCTGGATCGTGAACGATGTTGAGGGCTGCCATCTCACCATCGATGTTGTTGCAGGCTACAAGATCACCTTCCATGAAGAAGAATGGGACAAGATCCTTCTGACGGTCATGGAACATGGAAACCCTAACATCACCTGCCAGGAGATTCCACTGCTGTAGTCTGGAGCCCAACAGCTCTGCCTTACTCTTGGCTAGTTCCAAATCCCTGACAACGTCATTCAGTTCAGCTTGTGTGGTTCAGAGGAGGAGGATGGGAGAAAATGTGGGTCCTGTGACATTGATGGTTCAGGACCAGAAGTTTCATCCTCTTCCTCTTCCTCATCTGACTCAAGTGAGAATGATTCTGGTGCATCAGGAACCAGCAGTCCTTCTCCGTGGGGTATTGGGTGTATAACTGATGGAATGTTTGGATAATGCACAGTCCACTTTTTCTTCTTTGACACACCTTTCCCAACTGGAGGCACCATGCAGAAGTAACAATTGCTGGTATGATCTGTTGGCTCTCTCCAAATCATTGGCACTGCAAAAGGCATAGATTTCCTTTTCCTGTTCAACCACTGGCAAAGATTTGTTGCACAAGTGTTGCAGCGTATGTATGGGGCCCACCTCTTGTCCTGATCTCCAATTTTGCAGCCAGAATAAAGGTGATAGGCTTTCTTTACCATAGTGGTTATACTGCGTTTTTGTGATGCAAAAGTCACTTCACCACAAACATAGCAGAAGTTATCTGCACTGTTCACACAAGTACGAGGCATTTCTGCTCACTTTGGCTAAACAGAAATGTGTCCCTTTGCAAAATCAAACACTGACAAATAAGAGAGCACAACACTGTATGATTTCTAGAGCTGATATAGGGCAATTTGTTCAGCAGAGTGATGTAAGCTTCGTTATGATTCCATCATCCATGATGTCTAGGAATAACATGATGCAATTCATATCATGTATAATGCAATACCAGCTTCAGATTGCATCATTCAACGTTTTGCCTAAAAAGCAAGTACTGTCCAAACCCAGTAAAAGATTTATTCATAGATCCAGTCAAAGATGTATTTTAGTCATTTCTGGTTTAAATTGAGATCCCTTCCCTTTATAACTCACTTATCCTCCGCCATTCCCATGTCAAGGGTTGTATATACTGACCCAATAGCATATCTTGAAAACTAGAGCCAATCAACAATTGTAAGCATCATTTTCGTTCTCAGTGACCCAGTATTAGTAAAGTTTCATTATTTATTATTCATTATTCAATAATAATAATAATTATTCATTAGTAAAGCTTCATTTATTTCAGAAGCATTTTGGCTGTAGAGCAGTGTAATCCACTTCACCTTTTTGAATCAATATTTTGGACACTGCATTATGATGTGTTCGATGACTTGGATGCTCTCACTGCAGTTGCACAAAGAGGAGTCTTTGATTTTCCACTTGTGCATCAAGTAGCTGCATCTTCCATGGTTTATTTGGATGCATATCAATGTGGTTTAAAGACTGCTTGTCAGGTCAAAACTGGGAGGGCAGCTTGTTGGGTCAGTGATAATGTGCTTGTTTGGAATGGTGGGTGAGGTCCAGGCACTGCCATTCCCTGCCGTATCCAAAGACATGATGTGGTTACATGTGATCCATAGTGTTTTTTGCAATTTCAGGTATTGTTGGGGTATGTTGTCCATAAGCTGCCAGATGGAAGTTCTGGGTAGTCTTCAGCATGTTTAAGTTTTTGTGCTGTGCCTATATGTCAATGTTTGCTAATATAGAAAACCATGGTAGAGGTATTGATTTCAATGGCATCGCTCACTGTCTGAGTCTTCTATATCGTTGGTGCATGGCATCATTTGCAACATTATGCTGTGATACTATTACTGCAAAATTGCTATTTATCCATCTTAACAATCATTGCCAAAAAGCACAAATGGCCCAAATTCTACCCTCAGATCCTTACAAACAAAGCTCTGAAAACTTACAAACAAAGCTCTGTCAAATTTTGTAATGCTGACAACATCTGAAGTTACATTTCATAATTCTACCTCTTGGACATCTGTGTTTATGGATCAACCAAAAGAAGTAAGACTGCACTAAAAGCTGGACTTGTTTCCAGTCACCAGGCTGTCTATTGAAACATCCAGGTCTGGAGGCAATTTAGTGAGCAGAAATTGCTGCCCATCCTCTGCTGGAATATTTTTGGCATAAATATCTGAAGAGCTATGTAGTTAACAGGGAGCTATCTGACTGCATGAGTTTTTACACATCTGCCAGCTAAATAAAAGATCCAAAGGCTAAATCTAGCATTCAGAGACATCATGTGGATTTGTGACACTTCATGGAAGACTGTGTCCAGATGGTGACAAACAGATTACACTTCTTCATACATATAGAGACTCTTATACAATATATTTCATCATCATCATCATTTTAAAAAAATATTTCAGAAATTCATTTGTTAGAGCACATGAATGAATGGAAATTGTTTATAGTAGTGGTTCTCAAGCTGTGATCTATGACCATGATCATTCTTTCAAGTCCCTTGTGCTATGGGGCTCATGAAGGATTACGAGATAGGGAGCAGAAATGGTCTATAGACCATATCTTCAAAGGTATTTAGGCTCCTAACTTCTATTGGTTTCAATGGGAGTTAGGAACCTAAGTATCTTTGAGGATCTGGGCTTGTAAGACTTTTCCTTACAAAATGGTCTTCAGATTGCAAAAATTGGAGAACCATTCTTTCATAGTAAGTATACTACACTGTGTACTACACTGGTTAGGACTATTGCATTGCTTCAATATGCTGTGATTCCAGTATAAATAAATAGCATAAGAAATAGGAGTCATTTATATTTCTGACATCCACCCTGCGTGCATACCCATTTTAAATAACAATATTAATTGTTTTTTAACCATCAATAAATATTACAAAGAAATTAGAAGCCCATGTGTCACAATTATTGCCTTTCCAATTTATACATTTCTAAATGCAGGACTCTTGATTAGATTCCACACAATTATATCAGTATAGAAGTGGTCCTTCATAGTCTCCTGCCCAAAATGGAAATTTTCATGAGAATTTAAATTGAAAACCCCACATAATTTTTTGTTTGTTTTAAATAACAAAAAAAAGTTTCCATTATGTGCTATAAAAAAATGACCAGGCAATCTTTGCTCAAGTTAAATAGCTCAGAATGAAGACACAAAAATGCGTAAGGAAAAACACATACAAAACCTTTATGTTTAAGTTAAACACTGATAGGCCAAAACGCAGATCTGGAAACTCTGCTCCCAGCTAGATCTGCGTGTTTTAATCTTCAAAAGAACAAAGACAAAATTTGGGGGCTCAATTTTTTCAAGGCTCTAACACCAGAGTGAGGTCTAGCAACATTTTTTTGCAATGTCTTGATGAACTATCTTAATATTCCTTATTTTGCCAGTTGTTTGATTTTACAGAATCAAGTGCCAGACCCTTTTCATATATTTAGGAAGACTGACTCCCTACCATGAAGAGTTTGTAATCTGGAAGTGGGCAAATACTGAAATCACTGGTGACTATTTGTTTGAAGCTGTAAACTAATTCACTTCGACTTTGTTCACTTTTACTTTCCCTCAACAGGCTAGAAAATTAGACTGGGGATTACTGAAAGCAACATTCACTGAAACAGCAAGTCTTAAGTGACTATTGCAGAACATTTGTAGACAGTGAATTTCAAATTTTAAAACCTAAGTTCAGATGGTATACTAAGCTTCTGAAGAGCATGCTTATGTGACTTATCAGCTTGAACAAGGTTCACATCAAACAGTTTCAGAAATCTACAGGCTAAAATATGTTCACAAAAACATTGCTTGCATAACTTTTAACAAAAAGTTATGTAGATCAGGATTTGTTGGTGGATAATTTGCCAACAGGAAAAGGGCAAAATTCAATGAACAAATTGTTTACTGTGAACAGTCTGCCCAGGTCTAATCTTTAACAAATGGTATATTGCTGTCAGAATTTAGAACTCTAGTCAATCCAGTTTAAGGCCTTTTACTTACCACTGATGTTCACTCAATTTTTTGCTAATATATAATGTTCCTTTCCTTTTCAAAATTTAGGAACAAAAAGTTAAAGTGATATTACAGACTCACCTAAGTATACATTTTCCTCTGAGCATATTTTTAAATGGGTAGAGTGATAATACCACTCTAAGAGATACAAAGCTTCACAAAACTAAATTTAGTGCTCAAGAAAACTGCTACATTGACAATCCTGCAAACTGAAGTTCTTAATTCATCATTAATTCTTTTATGGCAAGAAGCCTTACTGAGGGCGCAGGAAAAAACATCCTGATGTCCAGAAAGAATAGAAAATATGGTAGGCAACCAGCTTGGCTTAACAGTGAAATCTTTGGTGAGCTTAAACTCAAAAAGGAAGCTTACAGGAAATGGAAATTTGGACAGATACTAGGGAGGACTATAAAAATATTGCTAGAGCATGCAGGGGTGTAATCAGGAAGGCAATGACACAAATGGAATTGCAGCTAGCAAGGGATATGAAGGGTAACTAGAAGGGTTTCTACAGGTATGTTAGCAACAGGAAGGTGTCCAGGGAAAGTGTGGAACCCTTACTGAATGGGGAAGCCAACATAGTGACAGATGATGTGGAAAAAGCTGAATTAGTCAATGCTTTTTTTGCCTCGGTCTTCACAGACAAGGTCAGCTTCCAGACTACTGCACAGGGCAACACAGTGTGGGTAGGAATGTGTAGCCCTCAGCAGTGAAAGAACAGGTAAAGGACTATTTAGAAAAGTTGGACATGCACAAGTCCATGGGTCCAGATCTAATGCATCTAAGGGTGCTAGAGTGACCAGACAGCAAATGTGAAAAATCAGGACAAGAGATGAGGGGTGATAGGATCCTATATAAGAAAAAGACTCCAAAATCGGGACTGTCCCGATAAAATCAGGACCTCTGGTCACCCTAAGGGTGCTGAGGAAGTTGGCTGATGTGGTTGCAGAGCCATTGGCCATTATCTATGAAAATTCATGGCAAACTAGGGAGGTCCCAGATGATTGGAAAAAGGCAAATAGAGTGCCCATATTTTAAAAAGGGAAGAAAGAGAACCCAGGAAACTACAGACCGATCAGTCTCACTTCAGTCCCCGGCAAAATCATGGAACAGGTCCTCAAGGAATCCATTTTGAAGCACTTAGAGGAGAGGAAGGTACAGTCAACATGGATTCACCAAGGCCAAGTCATGCCTGACCAACCTGATTGCTTTTGTGATGAAATAACTGGCCCTGTGGATATAGGGAAAGCAGTGGCTGTGATATATCTTGACTTTAGCAAAGCTTTTGATATGGTCTCCCACAATATTCTTGCCAGAAAATTAAAGAAGTATGGATGAGATGAATGGACGACAAGGTAGAGAAAAGCTGGCTAGATTGTTGGGTTCAATGGGTAGTAATCAACATCTCGGTGTCTAGTTGGCAGTTGGTATCAAGTGGAGTGCCTTAGGAATCGGTCCTGGGTCCAGTTGCGTTCAACATTTTTTTAATCAACAAAAAGTCCTGTGGCACCTTATAGACTAACAGATGTATTGGAGCATAAGCTTTCGTGGGTGAATACCCACTTTGTTAGATGCAGGCATGTATTCACCCATGAAAGCTTATGCTCCAATATGTCTGTTAGTCTATAAGGTGCCACAGGACTCTGTCACTTTTGCAGATCCAGACTAACATGGCTACCCCTCTGATCTTTATTAATGATCTGGATGATGGGATGAATTGCACCCTCAGCAAGTTTGCAGATGACACTAAACTGGGGGGAGAGGTAGATACGCCTGATGGTAGGGATAGGGTCCAGAGTGACCTAGACAAGTTGGAGGATTGGGCCATAACAAATCTGATGAGGTTCAACAAGGACAAGTGCAGAGTCCTGCACTTAGGAAGGAAGAATCTCATGCATCTCCCTCACTGTGTCTGCATAGTCTCTCTGTCTGCATAGTCTATGTGTCTATGTGTCTGTGCATAGTCTATGTGTCCCTCAGTGAGGGGAGCACCCTGTACCATATTAAGGGATATAGCATCAGTCATTGATCCTGCATGCCTGAGACCTCTAGGAAGGCAGGATAGACTTCTGTGATGAGGCATAGAAACCTCACACTGAGTCAGGGAAGAGAGAGGTTAATAGAAACAGTTGCAGTTATCTCCATCCTGCAAGCCCTGTCAGAGATGTCAGGCATGTAGGGAAGGCTTTCTGTCATCTGGAAGGAATGTAAAGGAGGCAGCAGGTTTCAGAGAACTGGCTGCTCTTGTAGAGTGGAGATCTGGAGGGAACTCAGCCAGAGACATGCTCTCTAGGCCTCCTTGAGAGAGAAGGAAGGCCTCATGCTAGCCCTCCACCTGACATTTCTGTCAAAGTTTCTGACACAGAGACACTGTGTCTGCATAGTCTGTACGTCTGCATAGTCTCAAGAATCTCATGCATCTCCCTCACTGTGTCTGTATAGTCTTTGACCGGTGTCAAAGGTAGGGACACTAGTCCCATACAGGTCTTGTGCTCATTGCGCTTGTGACTGGCCCTTGCATAGGAACACAAGAGGTAAGGAAGGCTTCATATCTTACTTACCACTTCAGCAGCTGAGCATAATTTATTCAAAGTAAATTGGTTAGTTACATTCACTACATACACAGTGGAGCTATGCGATACACCCCACAAGACCCTTGTCGGGCCTCATTTGGGATGTTATCTTGGATACTTATGAAGCCCCCATTACCATAGTAGCTGAGCCCTTTGAGCCATTCAGGAGGTTGAGAAGTGCTATTATCTCCCCATTTTACAAAAAGCTATAACCGTTATGTTATGCCAATGATACACAGCTTTACCACTTGCTCCTTGTGTAGACTTTTGAGTACAAACACATTGCCTTTATAATAAATGTCTTTTGCATCTCAGCATCTTTCCAAACAAATATTGTATTTTGCTCTCCATATTTGATGAGTCATTTCCCTTATAAAGAATGTTTGATGAAGATCTCATGTGTTTAGAATTTGGGAGGTGCTTTACAGTCAACTCTGAGCACTGAAACTGGTTTTAATCAGACAGGCAGGAAAACATGTCTCTATTCCCCCAGAATGTTGGAAAGAAAAGATAGTTATGAACCCTGTGATCAGCATCAGGCCTCAGCTTCTGATGGGTGGTGTAGGTGATACAACGTATATTGTATTGCTGCATGTGTGGGAGGAGATGAAACAACTGCCATTTATATGGGATCACTCAGCAAGGTATAAATGAAGTATGAAATAAAAACTCCCTACCCACTCAATGCACAGAAAACAGTATTTTACAGGCACTGCTGTGATATGCTGTTTGTTGTAATATTAACCTCACAGAGTGCCCCAAGTTTTACAGTGTCAGGCAAAAAGGGGAAAGATTTCTTGTTACGTTTCTCCTCCTAATTCCCTCTTTCCACCAAGCAGCAAAACCTGCTGCTGCATTTAGTACCCACTGATATTTGCCTAGATAGAACAGAACAGGAAGTGAGCTGGATAAACGGTAAGAGGATATTGCGCTAAGAGAAATTGTGCACTTAGAACTTAGTAGGGGCAATTTGGAGTGAACTTAAGTACTAAAAATAAATGAAAAATTGAGGGAACACTGGATGTGGCTGCTGACTCAGAAACATTTATTATCCTGTCTTTATTGAGTTGTAGCACAATCATGTAATGTGGAAGGTAAGAACCATAGGTAGAAATGTATGTAGCCCACATTTAAATTCATTGGCATTAAGGAGCCCTAATCTATATTGCTAGGTATTTTATATGATACATTAACAATCCTTGGGTTGAGCAAACATTGTCAATCTCAGAATATGGCCCCGTTTTTGCCCTTGCAGAATAACATGAACAGATCTGCCACCCAGGTCCTAGTGGGAATCCTACCCCATATTTGCAAGCCCTAAGCTAAACTTGTAGCCTCCTTTTCATTTGGCTGGACGGGATATGTTCAGTCTTTGCACTAGAGCTAAGTTTCACTGAACTCAGTGGAGCCTGGCCAGTTTATACCAGGAGAAGAGCTGTCCCCTTATCTATAACACATACATACCCTCCTTCCCACACCTGTGCAACAAGTGGCAAGTCACTTAGTCTCTCAGCTCCTCAGTTCTTCCCCTGTAAAACGGGGAGATAATAGCACTTCTCAACCTCCTGAATGGCTCAAAGGGCTCAGCTACTATGGTAATGGGGGCTTCATAAGTATCCAAGATAACATCCCAAATGAGGCCCGACAAGGGTCTTGTGGGGTGTATCGCATAGCTCCACTGTGTATGTAGTGAATGTAACTAACCAATTTACTTTGAATAAATTATGCTCAGCTGCTGAAGTGGTAAGTAAGATATGAAGCCTTCCTTACCTCTTGTGTTCCTATGCAAGGGCCAGTCACAAGCGCAATGAGCACAAGACCTGTATGGGACTAGTGTCCCTACCTTTGACACCGGTCAAAGACTATGCAGACACAGTGAGGGAGAGCACCCTGTACCATATTAAGGGATGTAGCATCAGTCATTGATCCTGCATGCCTGAGACCTCTAGGAAGGCAGGATAGACTTCTGTGATGAGGCATAGAAACCTCACACTGAGTCAGGGAAGAGAGAGGTTAATAGAAACAGTTGCAGTTATCTCCATCCTGCAAGCCCTGTCAAACATGTCAGGCATGTAGGGAAGGCTTTCTATCATCTGGAAGGAATGAAAAGGAGGCAGCAGGTTTCAGAGAACTGGCTGCTCTTGTAGAGTGGAGATCTGGAGGGAACTCAGCCAGAGACATGCTCTCTAGGCCTCCTTGAGAGAGAAGGAAGGCCTCATGCTAGCCCTCCACCTGACATTTCTGTCAAAGTTTTCAGTATGGCTTCAATGGTGCACTGGTTATTTGGTGGTACTCTGCAAAGTGTAAGTATCACTCATGTGGAATAAACAGCACAGACAGGCAAACTTTGCATGTTGGGTAGGTCTACACTGGAAGCTTGGGTTGAGATTCCAGCTCTAGAAGAGATATGTGCACTAGCTGTCATTGAACCATAGAACGTAGCATGAGCTGCAGGATGGGTTAGCTCTTGCATGTATGTGCCTGTCAGAGATACTAGGCATCTACTTGGGGGTGAGTAGCCTGTCCCACAGCGCATGCTGCTGCAGCTACACTCTCTCTTTAGCATGTTAGTTCAATGAGAGCTAGTGCACACATGTATCCTTGAGCTGGGAATCACACCTCTTGCTCCAAGAGTAGACATATCTGTACCAATTTGAAAATCTGAGCCTGTATCTCTACTCTGGTGGGTGGGACCATAAATACTTCACAGTGTAACTTACTGTTCCATTTGTTGGGAGATTGAATGATGAATGTTTCAGCTAGTTAGTAAGTTCTAAATAATAGAAAACACTCTCATTGTAACAAACTGAGAGGGCAGTGGGAACAAGGCTTGAGATGATGCAAATGAATGTCAGATATGGGAGCAGCATATTAGGTGAGTTAATGGAATCTCACTCTAATCAGATGATAGAAGGCAATTTACATTGTGATTCCCTAGGACTAAATGTCTCTGAAGGGTTATTTACGGAATTCCAAATGTAACTCCCCACTATATGGAAAAAGCACAGGGCAGGCATTTAGAGTAATCATTTCTGCACTCATTTATAGAAGTATTTTGATCCAATAATGTGTTTGGGTTAAATGTACATTTTTATATCAATTCTACACTGTTCTTGCAAGGTTTGAAACTATAAATAATTTGCATGTAGATAAGTCCTTTGTGACCTGCTGTCCTTATTTATAGACTGTAAATGCATGCTTACAAACCAATAGATTCACATCCACCTACTTTAATTTATGGCTGACTAAATTATTACAGACTTTGTCTTTGGAACTATTGCATACCAAATTCGTTGCAAGTGCGGATTTTATTTTTTGATAGGGAAGCAACTAGTGTAATCTCCTTGCACAGAAGAGAGCAGCCAGCATGTAAGAGGGAACCATTTTTTGTTTAGGATTTTTGATATTTATTATTGACTTGCAGCCAGAAAATGGAGCTGTAAACAGGGGACTTTGAGTGGGAATTCTGTTGGAGGAGAAGGCATTTGTAGGTATTTGTACTGGCAGAGGCTGGTAGGGACAGTGTGCTGGGAGAGAAGATGAGCCCTGATTAGGGGTCCTATAAAGATAGCCAGGAAGTCAGGCAGCAGCACTGGAGCCAGCAAACAGACCTGTAAACAGGGCAGTTTGAAAGAGGGGTTTGGGGAGGGGGGAAAGACTAGGAGAACCACACAGAGGAACAGACAGGCTAGTGAAGGGAGTGTGTGGTGTCCTGGCAATGTTGTGGTGCTTGTAGGGGGGTTGTTTTGCTGTGGGTGATAGTGTTTTGATTTGGTTTGTGTTTCCCAGACTAACAGGACTTAAGTGGGAAGGCTATCACAGACACAGAGGCAACAGTGGTAGTGACCCAAGCAGAGGAGGACACAATGAAGATGACTGGAAGCTGCGGTATGTACATAATCCTGGAGGGGGTTACCTGAAAAGAGTTTCATCTGCATGAAGTGCCACCTGATAGAGCTGAAGGAAGAAAAGATCTGAGGATTGGAGATGCAGATGGAAACTCTGGTTGAGTTTAGAAGGAGGTTCAAGCAGATGATGGAGCAAAGACGTGAGAAGGCTGAAGGTAAAAGCTCAGACTTACAGGTGGAAGCAGTACCAAAGAACTCTGGGGGAGACTGCTCGGTAATGAAAATGGACACAGGAGGCATATGACTAAGAGAACCAGACAAAGGAAAAGATGGGCTAGTGAAGGAGAAATAGAGCTCAGGAACAGGTTTGCGGAGTTGGAAAATGAAGAAGGGGTACAGCAGATGGTCACTGAAGGTGGGAGGGCAAGGAAGAAGAGAAGAGCAGCTAGTCCTATAGGAAAAGGGGACGAGTCAATGGAGATAACAGCACCAAATATGAACCCCAGAAGGATACAGGATGAGTTGCAGAGATTGCAAGGTAGAATAGGAATCTAGAATAGCAGAGAGGACTTGCAGTCAGAAGGAACAGGGGATAGACCGGAGAATTGCACCATCACCAGGAAAAGGCAGGTCTACATGACTGGGGACTCCTTATTGAGAAGACAGGCCTGTAACCAGAGCTGATCCAGAGAACACAAGGGTGTGCTGTTTGGCAAGTGCTAAGACACAGGATGTGGACCTGAGGCTGAAGAGGATACTAACAGGAGCGGGAAAGTATCCACTGATTGTCCTTCATATGGGAACAAATGATATGGCTAGATTCTCATTGGAACATATCAAGGGAAACTATGCCAGGCTGGGGAAGATGCTTAAGGAAATCGAGGCTCAAGTGATCTTCAGTGGGATTCTACCTGTTCCTAGAGAAGGGAAACAAAGGTGTGACAAGATTATGATGATCAATAGCTGGCTCAGGCAGTGGTGCTATAAGGAGAGCTTTGGGATGTATGGCCACTGGGAGGCATTCATGGACAGAGGACTGTTCTCTTGGGATGGACTTCACCTGAGTAGGGAGGGAAATAGAATTCTAGGATGGTGGCTGGCGCAACTGATTAGGAGAGAATTTGAGGGAGATGGTTGGGAGATGTCCAGGTAATCTCAACACTGGATTTTAACATTGAGAGGGAAAAAAACGAAGTAAGAAAGGATACAGCCATGGGTAGGAGTATGAACATAAGGAGGAAGAGCAGTGTAGATACTAGTCTAATAGGTGATACTAATGCTAGAATGTCTGTGCCTAATTGGGAAAAGAATGTGAGTGAAGCCAAGCAGCAAAAATTAAGATGTTTGTACACCAGTGCGAGAAGCCTAGGTAACAACATGGAGGAATTAGAGCTACTGGTGCAAGAAGTGAAACCAGATATTATAGGGATAACAGAAACATGGTGGAATAGTAGTCGTGGCTGGAGTAGTGGTATTGAAGGGTATGTGCTCTTTAGGAAAGACAGAAATAAAAGTAAAGGTGGTGGAATAGCATTGTATATCAATGGTGAGGTAGACTGTAAAGAAATAAGTGATAGTAGCACAGAGTCTCTCAGTACAAAAAATAACATCGTGGAAAAAAGCTACTGGAGTCTCCCCTGGAATAGTGCTTGGTGTGTGCTATAGACCACCAGGATCTGATTTGGATATGGATAGAGACCTCTTTAATGTTTTTAATGAAGTAAAGACTAATGGGAATTGTGTGATCATGAGAGATTTAACTTCCCAGATATAGAATGGAGGACAAGTGCTAGCAACAACAATAGGGCTCAGATTTTCCTAGATGCGATAGTGTTTGGGGTTTATTATAGGAGTGGGTGGGTGAGATTCTGTGGCCTGCGTTGTGCAGGAGGTCAGATTATATGATCATAATGGTCCCTTCTGACCTTAAAGTCTATGAGTCTTTGAGGCTTGTACTGGATATTTAATTTATTTATTTATTTATTTATTGCTTAAAGACAAATAGTAAAAGGGAAAATCCAAGAAGATTCTGGATCATTTAGGTAAGTGAACTACCAGATAGCAAATGCAGTTCACTGTAGAGAAATGTTAAACTATTCAGCTGGGAGGAAGGAACTAGTCTAAGGAATGCATACTAAATAAAGCAGTCATCTAGAATACTGATTAGGAAAGACATGGAAGAGTTATAGAAAAATGACTGAAAACATGAATCCAGTGCACTGCATCAATAAGAATGTATTGTTTAACAATATAGTATGGAGATGCTGAGAGCATCTCCGTAGTTAAGGTTGGATTGAGATTTACAGTTAAAACAGGGTTAACATTCCTCAGTGAAACGCTTTAATGATTGAAAATTTGGGATGATAATTCTGTCAAGGATGAGTGAATTTTCCATGTCATTTTATTAGTACAACACTCCTGAACTTTTGCAAATCATACTTAAAATACTCCCTAATAGAGATTTTGGTCTCTTCTCTCCTGGATTCCTCTAGCTAAAAATATCACAGGCCTCAGACTCCAAGCTATGTACATATATACATTTTGACATATACCCATTTTAAAATGAAACACAGAGTTTTCCCCATATCCAGGATAACCTAACTGAATATTCAAGCGCTTGCTCCTTTTTTTTTTAAACTCTGTCAGCCTGCCTCCCTGACCCACCTGCTCCATTCTTCACAGAGCAGATGGCAGGCTGAACAGCAGAGGACACAGAGGTGGGCTTTAAGGCAGGAGTGAGGGAATACTGCATCGAGGAGCAAGTGTTTCCTCTTTCTAGACTGATGCTTTGATGCTGGGCAGTGTGCTGACCAGTCAAAGCAGCATTGCTGGGGATCCTTTTAAGTACTGGAGCCTTGGCACAGAGATGGTGGGCTTCACCCACTCAAGGTCATTCACATACCCACTATCCTTAATGCTGTCTCTTCCAACCAAAACCTTTTCTCCCCTCCATCCACCCTGTACTATCTATATGCCCATCCATTCCCCCTCCCCACACCCCTCCTGCAGCCATTTAATCCCCCTCAAGCCCTTCTCCAGGGCTCCACACCCCAGAAGCTGGTAGCCAGCAGCAATGTGGGAGAGATGGAGATAGAGGGCAAAATTGTTGTGTGTAGGAGATCTGGTGTTACTTTGCACCAAGACTTTAGCGAATGGAAACGTTTCCCCAGTACTGCTGCACCACCTTCCCAGCCTACCAAAGTGCAGTGGTGAGCCCTGCAAGCCATCAGATAGTGACAACTTTACTGACTCCCTGCCTCGCTCTTCAACACACCAGGCAGCAACACCATAAGAGCTGAGTGTATCTACACTAAGACATTGACACATCAAAGCACTAGTACACTGAGGAGATAAAGTAGTAGTACTGGGGGAAGACCTTCATGCACTTGGTGTCTTGGCACAGAGATGCCGCAGCTCAAGGTTGTACACACACAGCTGTTGTCCCCACTTTATGAGCTCCCCCTTCTTAAACCCTCTCCATTCACAAGAGCTAAGTATAATGATCAGCAAAGCAAGTATGGTATGGATAGTAACTGTCAAATTCCCAACATTTCTTGGCCATTGTGGCTCAGCCCTATTCTTTAAGGGGAAGGATTGAGCCCACCAGCTCATTTTATGGAGGTTATGAAATAGCCATCAGATAGTGACAACTCTACTGACTCCCTGCCTGGAACTAATGTGCTTTTGTGCCTGCATACTGTGCTTTAATTCCCTCTGATATTTAATGAGCATTTTAAAATGTGCCTTTCATGAACAGGGAGACCGAAATACATTTTCTTTTGTAACAGAAAATGGTGTAAGGAATCTGTAAGGAATTCAGTCCAAAATATCTTTTGCCTGACTTTATGTAAAGTCCAGAGACCAGTAGATGGCAACCTACTCCTATCACAGGAAGAACAGTGCTTTAATGGAGAAGGCTGTTGCTTGCATCTTCCCTTTTGCTTAGTACAATTCATTTGAAGGGGGAAAGGACTAGAATTCTTAAGAAACCTTTGTTAGGTTCAGAATCTCAGAATATGGGAGGCACAAAATTGCAGTTCTAGTTTATTGGACTACTAGTTAGCTGTGTCTTCAAAAAGAAAAGCAAGCTAACACAATAGTGTGAACTTGCAGGAATCCATTGGATGTTTAAATCCAGGACACAACATTTTGCTTTCCTCTTGTGTACAACTAATCTTTTAATGCATTCTTTAGAAAAGAGAAAATGGCTGGATCCCTTTTATCCCCCAGTTTCCATGTTTACAATTTCTGAAGGCTAGAGGAAGAAATATTGTGATCTTCAGCTGAACCAAAAGCAAATAAAGGAACAAAAGAATGTTTTCCGCTATACTGAAAAACCTGCCTTGCTAGAGTAGTGTGTCAAAGCAGCAATGTGAAAATCTATCTTAGCATTTTGATTCTAAAATGGAAGGTGTTAGAGCTAGTACTATTTCTTTTTTTACATAAACTATCTGCTATTGCAGAAGAATAGATTAGTGCTACTAATTTCAGATATGTGAAAACTATGAAGTGATACGAAGGCTGGATGTTTTTAAACCAAATATTGATAACAGCAAAGGAATATTCTCATCCCTAGTTTAAAATAATTGTGCTGGTAATCTCATGCTATTGCTTTAATATGAGTTTGCATCTTTCCTGTGCTATGTTCAGGCTGCAGGCATGATCTTGAGATTAGCACAAAAATATAATAGAAAGAATGATGGGAGAGAATACTATCTCAGATTAATACCCCAGCAGTACTGGCATTGGTAACAATGCAGGAAGACATCTCTGGGGCCATTAGGTTTTCTGTGTTGTTGTGAAATATGATTTTTGAACTGACTGCTGCCTACCAATGGACTGCAGACAGGATGCTTCCTTTAAGTTGCACAGTAGTACATATTTGCATACATGCAAATGCATGACTGGTGCTTACTGATGGAGTGAAATAAAGTAAGGTGTATGGAACATTGTACAACATAATTAAAGAAAAAAACCAGCAAAAGCATAATAAACTTGACCTCATAAATATCAAACAAGCAAAACCAAACAAGGAGTCAATGCTAAAAGGATTAACACATATGAGACAATGATAGTCATAAAGGCATTAATCTAATGTCCTTTGATTTCAGTAGGTGTTTAGCTGAGCACCTCAAATATCCTTGAAATAAAAATGTGAAGGTGTTTGTCATGAGAAGAGATGGACTAAGGTGGATTTTAGGTACAAGAAAGTATCATGCCCTTGGGCCTACACATCAAATGCATAGTTACTGGATGATACAGGAGATAAGATCTCTTATCTGGAAAAAGGAGTGAACAGTGAGTTGTTGAATACTATATGAAGTTCTGGTTGCTCCATCTTAAAAAGTTATTTTAGAATTCAAAAAAGTACACAGAAGGGCAACAAAATGATTAGGGGTATTGAACAGATTCCATATGAAGAGAGATTAATAAGACTACGATTGTTCAACTTGGAAAAGAGACAAAAAAGGGAGGAGGGGTTATGATAGAGGTCTATAAAATCATGACTGGTGTAGAGAAAGTAAATAAGGAAGTGTTATTTAGTCTTCACAACACAAGAACTAGCTAATTGTAAATGTGGCTTCCACCAAATGAAATTAATAGACAGCAGGTTTAAAAAAAACAAAAGGAAGTATTTCTTCACACAGCACAGAGTCAACCTGTGGAACTCTTTGCCAGTGGATGTTGTGATGGCCAAGACTATAACAGGATTCATAAAAGAACTATATAAGTTCATGGAGCATATGTCCACCAATGGCTATAAGCCAGGATGGTCAGGGATGCAAAGCCATGTTCTGAACTGTCCCTAGCTTCTGTTGCCAGAAACTGGGAATGGATGATGGGGGATGAATCACTCCATGATTGCCTGTTCTGTTCAGTGCCTCTGAACTACCTGGCATTGGCTACTGAAGACAAGATACTGGGCTAGATGAACCATCGGTCTGACTCAGTGTGGTTGTTCTTGTGTTCTTAAGCTCTCTAAAAGGCAGGTAGTATGATCGTGCTTGATGAGGAGCCTTAAATATAGCTAGCTTCTACATTCTTTACAGCATTGCTTCCTGGTGCAGCTTCTCCCCATTCCTCCATTCCAGTGGCTGACACTCCCATTGTGTGAATCAATTAAAAGTAGACTTAAAAGTGTACTAGATATTATGCAGTTGGGAACATATACATTTATAACTTCTATGGTTACGTAGATTATAAGCTGCAAAGAGTCTTAGTAAGCAATGTTAGAGGATAAAGAGTTGTATGCAATTTTCCTTCATTCTTTGTGGGCTAGAGTGTGCTATAGGCATGTTTTTACGCTACACGTGTGAGTGTGTTGTACATGTTTTCAAGACATGGGGCATGGTTCTCTGTATACAGTCATACATTTGAATAAAACGGGTGAACAAAGCCACCACTCAGAATTCTCTATTTATTTACACCTGTGAGTGTTTAAAACCCACTTTCTCCTCACTTTGTACAAATGACTACCCAAGGTGTAAAGTAGGGAAGAATTAGATGCAGTATATCTTTTGCTGTTTCCTTTCTTCTTGTTATGACAAAAAAAAATCACATAATGATATTCTAGAGCTCCATTACTGCTCACAAGAGCTGACACTGGTCTCAGTTGTTCCATAGTTTCCACCAGAATCTGCTGGCAGAAATCTGGGCACTGGAAGGGCGTTGGAGTGGGAAGATG
This sequence comes from Dermatemys mawii, assembly GCA_007922305.1. Lineage (NCBI taxonomy): Eukaryota > Metazoa > Chordata > Testudines > Dermatemydidae > Dermatemys > Dermatemys mawii. Next base: position 51,937,690 of record ML677332.1, on the reverse strand, counting down.
TCATAGTAGTACGAGGGAAATGCAGAATTTGCTCTTCAAAGGATGTTGAAGCTGTCCGGTGCAGCTCATAAACCAGACAGAGCCAGACAGATATGGACCAATTTAATGACCAGGTCATCCAGATGACATCACTTTGCATAACAAATGTAAGAAAGAAGAAGTTGATAGTAATGAATATAAATCAGAAATGAAGAATTGTGGAAATTTGATAAGGGAATTCTATGGCCAAAAGAGTTAAAGACAATAAGAAGGAATTTTTTAAAAAATATATTAGAAACAAAAAGAATCCTGATAGTGGTATGAATCCATTATTCTGATGAAAATGGCAGAATTATCAATAATAATATAGAAAAGGCAAAGGTGTTCAATAAATATTTGTTCTGTATTTGGAGGAAAAAAACAGATGATATAGTCCCATCAGATGGTGATGATAACACTCTTTCCATTCTACTAGTGTCACTAGAGGCTGTCAAACAGAAGCTGCTGTTAGATGTTTTTTAAATTAGCACATCCAGATGACTTGCATCCAAGAGTTTTAAAAGGGTTGTCTGAGGAGCTGTCTGGACCATTAATGTTTGATTTTCAGTAAGTCTAGGATCACTGGGGAAGTTCAGGAAGTCTGGAAAAAAGCTGATGTGCCAGTTTTTGAAAAGAGTAAATGGGATGACCCAGATAATTATGGGCCTGTCATTCTGACATTTATCCTTGGCAAAAAAAATAAAATAAAAAAAAAATGGAACAGCTGATACAGGACTAGATCAATAAATAATTAAAGGAAAGTCATGTCATAAAAGCACATAAACATGGGTTTATGGAACATTAAAGTGTCAAATAATTTTATACCTTTTTGTTTGATGAGATTATAAATGTGGTTGATAAAGGTAATAATGTTGATATACTAAGACTTCTGTAAATATTTGACTTGGTGCCACATGATTTTTTTATTAAAAATACCCAGTACTATAAATTTAACATGGCTGACATTGAATGGATTAAAAACTGGCTGATAGATCTCAATGTAATTGTAAATATGGCTTCCTTATCCAGCAGGTGTTTCTCAGGGATCGGGCCAACCTCAGGATATTGAACCTGGGCCTCTTTGCTGGCCAACAACACCTAGCATGAGTGTTATGTATGTAGGATGCTAAGAAGTGGAGAATCAGGTGCCGGGCTGCACCCCCAGCTAACCTTGACTTTAGTATGATTCATAAAACAGTAAAGCACAAGCTAATGAGGAGCAGGTTCTTGAAGTAATGAGGCGTAAAATCAATTCTAACTGAAAACTTCATGGCCTCAGGGAAAGAACAACAACAGAACTGCTAGAAAATGACATTTGGTCCTGCCATGTTCATGTACTGGAAGCGGGAAAATGGGTTTTGTCCCAAACACCTTTCCCAGGAAAAAGTAACCAAATATAGTCAGATGTGTTAGATTGAAATCTCAAAGAGGATCCAGTTTATATTGTGAGATATTATCATATCCCATTGTGCAAGGAACCCTATAACCCTCAAGAGAGTTGGCACGGTCTGATATCCATGACAGAGATGGGATTCTACAAGCAGCCAGACAAAAGCAAAATATCAAACTAGATGCCTCCCAACTATTCTTATTCCCTTTTTGGTAGGGTTACACAAGGAAAGGGAAAAGAATTAAACAGAATAAAACAATCCTTTCTAGCAGAGACGCTGCAAGCTGCAGTGCTAGAGTAGAGATCCCACTACACTGCAGGGTACCGAAAGGAAGCAGCATTCATTTCCTCCTAGAAATGGGCTCATCTGTTAAACTCTTTGGATCAGGGAGAAGAGCCTTGGAGAACAAACACTAAGTTGTGGACAATCTTGAAACAGAGAAGGGATGGTTTCTAGAGATATATAGTACTCAATTATGGCTCTGCAGAGGTGAACTGTGGTTGGCTGAGAGGAGGTAGAGTGAGATTGGACCCTTAATTTGCTTTGCATTGCATATGGAAAGACCTGATCCAAAGCCCGAATAAATAAAAAGACTCCCATTGCCTTCAATGGGCTCTGGATCAGTCCCTAAGTAGGATACAAACCTTGCCCCTCTCAACACATTGCTAAATATCAGGACAAAGTACCTATATTTTGTGTGCACTAAAGTGCCACATCCACTTAACAGTAGTCTTTCTTTTTAAAAATTTTGTCATTATTAACACTCATGAACTGAAAAATATCACTGAAGTTACAGAGATATTTTGTATTATCATTAAGCTAATAAATTCACTGTGGCATTATGCCCCATATTCTTCATAGGAATATGGTTCTGATATGAATATGGCATAACTAAGATATACTTTATGCAAAATGGCTATGTAAGATATAATTGTAAAGTTTCTGATTTACTGAATGTGATTATTCAATTTGTATGCATGTATCACATCTGTATCTAAAGTTAGTAATATTGACTATGTAACAATTACAACTGTTTGTGTACTTGTGGGGATGCCTACCAGACAGTAGGCAATCATCCTGACTGATCCATTTATGAAGGACGATAGAACTCTTAAGATACTAGTCTCCCACCTTCCTGACGTGCTTCCTGGGATGCTGCATTTACACTAGAGGGTCAGATGATAATGTCATCTGACGAAAAACATCTGGGTGGGGATCAAACAAAGGATTCCTGTTTTAGGTAAATCCTTTTTCAGGGATGGAGTCCAGTCTGTAAGAAGAAATAACTGGAACTCTAAGCTACAGAAACTCTTCAACTTGCCTACAATAACATTTAGGTTGAAAAATTACTTCTTGAAACCAGTCCCTTTCAGATCTTAAGCTTGGTATGCATGTTTTATTTTATTTGCTTGGTAATCTGCTTTGTTCTGTTTGCTATCCCTTATATTCACCTAAAATCTAGTTAATACATTTGTTTTGTTTATTATTAAACCCAGTTTATGCAATTTCTGATGGCGGGGCAAGAAATTGTGCAATTCTCTCTTCACATTGAGGGAGAGGGCGAATTTTTATGAGCTTGCATTGTGTAGATTATTCTATACAACACAAGACAATATACCGTTGGGTCTGCACTCCAAGGGAGGTGGGCACCTGAGTGCTGGGGCAAGTCCCTTGATCTGAGTTTTCCCAGAGCTGATCTCAGTGTTTGTGTTTTTCTGCAGCTGGATGTGGTCCCATCTGTGTGTGTTAGAGGAGGCTTAAGAGCATGGCTCAGCAAGAAAAGGTAAAGGGGACCCAGGCTGGTGGAATAGGCAGGCTCAGTGGCATCCCAGTACATCAGGTGTCACTTTAAAGGGGGGAAACCCGTCACATTCACATTTCCACCCAATTATTGCAAATCTTATTTATAACCATTTTAGTATCTCACCTTCTCATTCAACTTTTGTTTACCTCAGGCCTCTATCCAGCAACAGCACAAATTCCAGTTTATAAGGATTGGCCCCAGATTTTCACATGCATTTAGAGGCCTAAATATGCAGATACAGATTGTCAGTGAGACCAGTGTCTCACCTGCTTAGACATTTTTGAAAATCCCACTAGACACTAAAGGTGATTAAATACCTCTGTAAATTTGACTCCAAATCTATAGTCTGCAATACAAAGTGTCCAAATATAAACAGTTTCACCTATGAAAATTAAATATGGCTTTCACATATGAGATCTTCCAGAAATTCTTCCCATATTTTATTATTTTCTCTCTGCAAGCAATAACAAGCTGCTGTATACAATAATATATAACTCTTGTATAGCACTTTTCTTCAACATATGTCCCTTTGTATAAGAATCATTTATCCGGCTCCATTTCTTCTTATAGTACCAGGCATTTCATCTTCCTATATGTGTCAAATATAGAGGCAAAGAAATAAATAAAGAATCATCCAAAAAGCCTTTCCCAGAATAAAAGGTCAATGAATCAGAAAGAGATTAGGGTCAGAGAAAACAAAAACCTTTGGGTCCTCTAGTCTGACACATGCATTTTGCAGGATTACTCATACAGCATACTCCCTAACCCCTTAATCTAACTGGCTCTTGACTGTATGCCGTTGTGTGAGTTCTTGGAGCTGTGACAGGACTAGCTTTCAAATTGAGTTTTAGAGGGAACAAAGTAGACAATGAAAGTAAAACAGAAAAATCATTTTTCAGTTAGGAACAGGTGCTGTTTATTCTTTTGCTGCAGGCATTAATGTTTGATAAACACTACAGAAGGTTTAAAGATGTACGAACAGACAAGGCCACTACCTTGAATGCATTATGGCTACTTTACACCACAGCTCAGACAGATTTGCTTAAGTACAAGGAGCTATCAGTGCTCTTCATGCTGATCAGGCATCCAGAACTGTGAGGCTGCACTGGGCACGTGCAGTGGTAAATATGCTACATAACAGTGCTGCCTCTGGTACAGAACAGTTTAGGGATGCAGTTCTCAACTTCTTATGAGATCACTGGTTTCCAAGTTACTCACTATATAGAGTGATGATGGTTTATATTTATAACCATTTCTTGGTGGGAGACATCACACAATGATGGTCCCCATATTACTCTTACTATTAAGAATATTGTTCCAATATCTAGATTAAACTTTTTTCATCTTTAGTCCTTTGTTTGAATTGCCATCCTTGGATACTGTGATTCATAGATTTTAAGGTTATGATAATCTAGTCTGACCTCCTGTATAACACAGGTCAGAGAATTTCATACAGTAATTCCTGCAGTGGAGAGAATTATTCTTCCTTGCTATGTAAGTGAGTTAGTCTCCTTCATTCATTTTGTGGACTTGACAGTATTTATAGACTGTGATCATGCCCTTCTCTGCTCTAAAGCCTTCCTTTTTCAAGACTATATAAAATTATTGCTATCTCCTTTGGGTGTCTTCATACTGTATTGTCAGTCTCCAACTGCTATGTTATTTGCAAGAGGTCTGAAAGCAGTGGCCAGATTCATCAAACAGATGATACAGAGTTTTCAAATGTTAACAAATATATTGCATTTCTACTGGTTAAAATTTTAAAGTAGATAAAAAATTAATTTAGTAATAACTGCTGACTTTTTTAATTTATAGAAAACAGACACATAGATAAATGACACAGTTCAATATTTATGAAGTGCAGATTTTCTCTAACTGCTTTGACATGATTGCTCAGAAAGGATGCTTCAGTGATGTGAAATTTTAAATAATAAGCTATTCATATCTGACACATCTCATGGGAGCAGTGAAAAGCCATGTATAATAATTATATGTTTTCCTGTTTGGAAACAAAAAGACCCAGTAACAGGCAAAGAAAATATCGGATTATAATTTTAATAAAACTCTGATTTAAACAAGACCTTATATTAGCTTCAATCTGAATTCAACACAAAGACTATCAGACTCGGTATTATCTTAGTGCTGAGCATTATGGACCTAGATATTTTCTGTATAAACATGGGATAAATTCTTATGAATTTTAAAAATTTACTAGCCTTAATGAAACTGAATAACTATATGATCATATTGCTGTAATCCTGCCTCCTTCTTGCCTCATGTACTCTATAATATTTTCCACTTACTGATTTGAAGTCTAAAATTGAAATTGCAAACTCCCTGGGGCAAGAACAAAGTCTTTCGATGTCTTCTGTGAAGTGCCTAACACACTTTGCATACAGATTTGCATGAATCTGTGTGAATGAAAATGACAAGATAGGAGAAGTAATATCTTTGATTGGGCCAACTTCTGTTGACGAAAGAGACAAGGTTTGGAGCACCTCTGAGTTCTTTTTTAGATCACGTTAGGAAACGAAAATGTTGAGTTTCATACAGTTCTAGCCAAATCCTGCTTATTTTCAGAGACTTAAAATTCAATTAACAAAAGTTTGCTCTGGGTCTCAGCCAATGAAGAATTCTTTTTGAAAGGGAATGTAAAAAAGGATTTGACTGTTTTGAATCCAGAGCAAGACAATCAAACATTTCTGGGTTTGCTTAAACATTTGGGCTATTGTGTTTACAGTGGATTACAGTGGATTACTGCTGATTTGTTTTTTTAAAAATTGGTGCCTTTTCCCAATACAACCATATGTCTAGACGAGGGCTGAGCAAATAACTGAATAGTCCATTTGCATGCAGGTCTGAGGGGAAAAAATTCATTTCTGGTTGACTTGAAATTGAACTGTTTCAAAATTTTCACTTAACTGAAGTGGTGAAAAAAGTTTTGGTTTTGGTCAACTGAAACAAAACCTTTTGTTTCCATTTCAAGGTTTTTTTAAAAAAATTTTTGAAAGTGTTATTTAAAAAAAATAAAACAGAGAGAACTGCAAAAGTGTTTTGATTTGGAAGTGCTGACACAAACTATTTTTATGTTTCCAATTTTTTTCCCCTAACTGAAACAACTTGCCAAAATTGACCCCAATCTTCAGAACCATTTTTTTTGGAAAAAAATGTACACAAAAATGTTTGCTTAGCTCAAGTCTAAGCAAACATTTTTGTCTGGGGCTTGGGCTACCAAGCTGTTTAATTGTGGTGTAGACATTTGGGCTCAGGGTAGAGTCCAAGCTCTGGGACCCTCTCCTTTCAATGGGTCCCAGAACCTGGTCTCCAGCCTGAGCTGAATGTCTACACTGTAACCTGAGACTCATCAGTCTAGTTAGCTGACATGGGCCAGCCATGGGAGTTTAATTGCAATTTAGACATACCCTAGTAGTTGTGAATGTTTGGTGTAGGTAGGAGATGATTAGCTTGGGAAAAAGTAGTATGATAAAAGGTTGTGTGCAGATGTATAGTTAAAGGTAGGGATAGAAGGCTGGCATTCTAGCAGGATAGAGTTAAGGTTGTGACGCAAGGTCTGAAGTCAGTAGTATGTAATTCTACTCTTAATAAGAACTGAAAGTATGGGTCCTGGGTGGAATTAAGAGGGATAAGGTTTAGTTCAGAATTTGATTTTTAGAGCGACCCTACCAAGGAAAATTTTGTCAGGTGAGGAGACTGCAGGTGCCTCTGCAATAGATGCAGTCAGCAGAAGTGGACTTACTGGTATCCAGTGTAAACTAATGTACTTAAATTTCCCTACTAGTTTAGAGTTCAAGGTGGCTTGCAAGATCCAGAGAGAAGCCTAATAGTGAGATGAGACTCTGCCAGCAGATGGTGGAAGAATATGAGGGAGAAGGAGTTAGATGGTTTTCAACAGCTCTGATAATCTCTGCTGGATTTAGGTCAGTTATTTTTTTCAACTTTTATTTTCTCTAGGGCTTCCACAGGTTCCAATACACCTAAAGTGTTCTGGGATGTGATGGCTAGGGGAACCCCCAAAGAGTGCAATTTTTTAGATCTGGGGTCCCTGCTGAGGATCTTAGGTGGGACTGAGAATATCAGAGAAGGTGAGAGAGATGCTGGAGTTGTAGGGGGAACAGAGCAAGGGAAGAGAAATTGTGATATACAAAAGAAGAAAGGAGGGAGAGTGAATTGAAGTCAGTGAGTCCAGGTTGTGGTGATTAGCCTAGGGGGAAAATGGTTCAAATTCAAGGAAGGGGAGAGGAGCAGGTAGTTGGAGTAAAGAGTTGGTTGTACAACACAGAGAAGATCTGAAAAGGATTAGCTGAGCTTTCAGAAAGCATCTAAGGCTTTTCTTTTGGCAGGGAAGGCCTCATATGAGCCAAGCCTTCAACTATTTGAGGCTTGCCTATCACTATTTGCAAAATATGTTACTCATCTGGCAAAGCATTCAGAGTACTATAAAGTATCTGCAGTGTTCTCAAATTACAGCTGCAAACTACTGTACTTCTTCACTATTTTGCAGCAGTGTGCATTTCTATTGAAAGTTTGTTAGAGAAACAAAAACTTTGTGTCTGCCTTCCAATGTCTGATGAGCATTTACTATTTCATGTGTTCATTTTGTAAATGTTCTCAGATTTGCTAACTGACACTTTTATGCATTCATAAATCACTTTGGAATGTTTGTTTGGTAGTAACCAGCTTCTAAAAAATTGAATTCTATTTGGAATACTATTGCCAACTTGCAGGACTAATGCAGTCTGAGTAAGTAAATAAGACTCTTCTATCAACTGAGCTAATACAGACTCAGAGCCTCATCTAACAGTCTTCTGAAAAGCCCACAAGATAAAGAAAAAATAATTGTAAATTGCCTTTGTGAACTAATTTTACATTTTGGCTGGCACCCAGGCAAGCAGCTTCAAAGAAACAAAAAGAGGTTTAATATCTTTGAGATTTATATTGTGGTACATACAATTGCAGACATTTCTGCATAATGGTGCTATAATTCCTGTTGTTAAAATTTGCTGTTGAGTTTAGCCATCATTATAACTAAATTCTCCTACAGAACATAATGGCAGAAAACATTGCAACAATATATTAATCACAACAAATTAAATGAGCAAATAGTGGAATAGATTCAGAGAAAGTGGTGATTCAAAAGATACAGCAGACAGATTAAGTCTAGCCTCTAGCCGGTTTTCTGCAACATAGGTTCTCAACTCAGGGCGGGGGGCTGGGGAGGGGATGAACAGGTGTCAGGAAGTCATGATCACCCTGCTGAATTCCTGCTAGATTCAAGAAAGATAGAAAGAGGGACTTGTGAGAATCCTGCCTTGGAAAATGGGGTCCTGATATGGGAAAGGTTAGCAACCACAGCCTTACTAAATATTCTCCCATGATATTTCCAGATTTTCAAAAGGAGCAACTCTGTGATAGTCAAGAGACTCAGGCCTTACACTTCCTGTTCAAGTCAATGGGAGTTGTGGGTGCTTGGTATCTCTAAAAATCAGACTCTGCCTTTCAAGCTGGGCACTCATTGTTAATGGCCACTTTTGAAACAAGTATTATTGATCTCTGAAGTGCTCAGGCTCCCATCACTTCCCTTGGGAGAATACTCCCCCGCTCAATTAGACTTCACCACAGGAATGTTTTCCATATACTCAGTCTGAATTGTCCTTTGTTCAGATTAATTCCATCACCCCAGTTCATGCTGACTAATCCTTACCTCTCCTTATACCTTTCAAATACTTGTATACAATCAGAATGTGCCTGCTTTATTTCTCATTCAGCGAAGCTTCCCCATACTGTTAGCCTGATTTCCCACTGTCAGTTCAGTTTCGCAGCAGTCTAATTCCACTGAAATCAATGGAGCTACACAAGGATAAAACTGGAATAGTAAAGTGGTGAGTCAGGCAACTGACTCTTCTCACAAGTCACACTCTCCCTAATCATTTTCACTGCTCTTTTTTGAGCTTTCATCTCACTATCTTCTGCTTCTGTGAAGAACTTTCAAATGATACCTGCTTATATTCCCTAGTTATTGGTGCATTCCAGACTGCATCAGGCCCCATAATGAGATCAAATGCTTTAAAGTAGCAGCAGTGGGTTTCCACAGCTGTTTGGGATGCAGGGTTCCACAACCCTGAAGACCTTTCCTGGGAATTTAGGAGTACAGGGGGCCTACCTGTCAACCTTTCTAGAATAGCAGATGCGGGAGAGGGGAACAATTCAGCTGTAGGTTTCCAGTGGACCTTAGGGAATATAGACCATCCAAAGAGCATTCCCATTCTGTTCTGTGACAATGAGATGAGATCACTAAGCCGTAGATATTCAGAGAGGTTTTTTCACCCTATTAAATTAGAGGGCTCAAAGGAATCCAGTGGGATTGTTATAGGGCAACAGCCACATAGTCTGTCACAAGGGGGCATTCTACAGCATGACAGGCCACGTCTGTCTCAATTTCCCCTATCAGAGTCCCTTCAAATAGTCCAAACAATCTTTCTTAGTGCAAATGGCTCTTGTGGGGTTGATTTGTTTCAAAAATCCCAGGCACATTTATCGTAACAAAAGTCTCACAGCCATAGTCCTGAATTCCCCAGCATAGACCAAAGAACACGTGGAAAATCCAACCCTGGCAGTCCTCACTATGCCCTGGAATCCCTCAGCATGCTCTACCTCTCCAGTACAGCCTCTCTCCCTCCACAAACCTTAAAGTTGGTGTGCAAGGTTCTCATACCAGCAGGAACCCCCATAGCCTCACTGCCAGGAAGTCTTTACCAGGGGAACATCCCTCACTCCCTCTGGACCTCTCACTGCTCCCCTGGATTCATCATAGAGCCATCAGACTGTAAGCCCCTCTTCTTCTACACTGCCTTCAGGCCTCCCTGGTCCTCAGCTCTGGCTCTCCAATTTAGAACCAGCAGTTAATTCCCTCCACTCCTCCCCGTCCTGCTTTCAGCCTGCTAGCCATAGCTAGGGAAAGTTTGCTAGCAAACCCCTCTTGTTGCTGTCTTGCCTTCAGCCTTCTCCCAGGTCCCAAAAATAAAAAGTCTCAAAGATAATTCATCCTTCTTGCCAGGTAAGGCCTTCAGAGAGCACCTACTGTGCCCTACAGCTTCTCCCAAGACCTCCTCCACTCTCCTGACTGACTCTCACTGAGTATCCTCCAAATCACTCATTTTCCTTGGTCTTTAATCCCCCCTAGATGCTGCTCTGCCTTCTTAGTTGAGCAAATAGGGGCACCTGCCCCGACACAGAGGAGCTGGATCTGCTTCATTTGCAAGGGCCAACCCCGCTATGACAAGGACACTGAAGATAATGCAGCCACAGTCATTGATACCAGCAGAAGATCTGCCTCTATAAAACTAGCGATTTTGTTTTTAAACACGTCATTTAATATGCTTCCAATTTTAACACATTTAAAGGATTTACTTGAAATGTTCACAAAAATCCAATGTGAATTCTTTCAACGGAGAGGAAATATTTTATTTATAAAGTTAAGGGATTAGATCCAATTTCAGCTGCATTTTTCTGTGCGGCTTTGGTTGTGGAGTCAACCAGTGGCTCCATCATGCTGAGGCTGATTTCCAAAGAATAAGTCCTATATGCGATGCATGCTAACATATCTGAACATGATCAGAGAACAGAAGGATGGCGGGTCAGATCAGTTTCTCAACCAACGTTGTAGTGGTGGTGGTTTTTGTTTTGATTTGTTTTTTTGCAGCAAATCCAAAAAATATCTTATTAGTACAATGTTTGAGGGTACAGTTTGAGATTTATTAAGTTGTCAGTGAAATAAAAGGTATGAATCAGGAATCATATATGAATGGCATAGCTCATTGTCATAGAATGGGCTGTGAAAGCACATATATAATGGATTGGCTCTACTCAAATTTTAAGTCAGCTTTTTTTTAAAAAAAAAATGGGTCAGGAATGCTTTTTATGGCAGATAAAAATGCCAGTCTCTGGTCAGCACCCGGTATCTTTGATTGTGTCACAAAACTATACAGTAGGATTGGGGTTTCCTTTTAGAAAAGTTCATTAGGATTTTATATTCATGCCTAATCAGGGTTTTTCTATATTAGTACCAACATACCAGACTTTCCTTGTTTACCTTAAGAAAGGAAAACTAAGCACTTGTTAAATCCTCTTTAAGGTTACTTTCCTCATATGCTTTTTTCTCATTTGTTTTTCTTTATCATGATTCATCCATATCAGTGAATATGATAACAAGTATCTTGGACTAGTTGAGGTCGGCTTGCAGGTCCAGGAGAAAGTGATATAAAATTTTAATCTGGCTCAGATGGAATTGAAGAATGAAAAGATTCCCAATTGAATTAACCTGTTGTTTTTTTTTTATCATGGTTGAAGCCACTGCAAACCCATAGCTAATGTTTGGGTTCATGCCCATTCACAGAAGTTTGCTTGTTCAGAATTGGAAGTGGGACTGGCCCTCTACTGCAACAAAAGAACTCTGATGCCAATGAAATAAATTACTTTTTAAGACCTGGGATTTAATAATGAGACCTTTCCTGGAAACTAAGAAAGTACAGAAGATAAATGTACAGAGTCAGACAGCTACAAGGGCCAAGATAAAATGTTTAATTACTTAATCAGAGAGCTTTGTCACTGAGAACCTGATTGAAAATGGCTTTTGCTCGGCTGGACTAATCTAGCAATAGGTAAGTCTGGGACACATGAGAAACAACCATGGGCTGGGTCCAAAACCCATTGAAAGCTACAGAAAGACTCTGATTGGGTTTGATCCATATGATCTGTTCCAATGAAGCTGATTAAACCTGATAAGGCACACAAAGATGGTGAAAAAGCCACAATGTACTCTAGGAAAGAACTCAGTACTCATTTTCCCCACCATAGTCTAAAGAAAAAGATTGATTTTGGTCCCTTAAAGGGGTGAAGGGGAGTTGGGGGAGACTGAATTGCCCAACAACTAATGTAATAGAGAAATAAATCAGAGGTTTAAAGAACATACATATCTACCATAATAAAAAGAAAGAAAAGAAGAAAGAATATTTTCCCCAAATAGTCATTTAAGAAGAAAAAGAAAATAGCAAGTTCTGGCCTGAGTGAAGGAAAACATCCTTCCAAATTACTCTACATACATCTCTCTCCTTTTCTACCTTCAGTTTCTTTCTTTCTTTCTTTCTTTCTTTCTTTCTTTCTTTCTTTCTTT
>ML677332.1:51805613-51925277 GCA_007922305.1 Dermatemys mawii | reverse complement strand
TTTCTTTCTTTCTTTCTTTCTTTCTTTCTTTCTTTCTTTCTTTCTTTCTTTCTTTCTTTCTTTCTTTCTTTCTTTCTTTCTTTCTTTCTCTGTCCCTTGTTCTTTCTCCTTTCTTCATGCTACTACTTTTATTTAGCCTGCATGTAGCTGCTTATATGAAAAAGACATAAAAAACAGAGTAAGTAGTAAGGTACATAACAATTTTGCCTCTTGTTTTAATTATCAACTATCAGTATTTATCTGTATTATGTCTAGCACATACAATGTGCTAAACACTGTCCAAAAGACCAGGTATCTGTGGCATATTATTATTGCATTTTGTTTATTACATTTATCTTCCAGCATGTTAAGTGAATTTGCTTGCGGTTTCTTTTTCAGTTACAGTTGCTAACTGTACTCATCAATTTCTTAAAATATATTTTTAAATAAACAAAATGACCTCTTCTATCCAGTGGCTATTGCATAAATTAAAGGCCAACAAGCCCAAACATTTCTGAAAATAATGTCAGATGGAAAAGTAATTTTAAGCCATAAATACTTAATGAATAAACAATAACACACACTATGCAAATATGTACTGAGGTATACAGCAAATAGTATACAACAAATGGCAATTTGGTAACCATTTTTAAAGTAATCAATTAATCCCAAACAAATTTACATGGTATTTGGAATAAAAGATGTAATTATTTCAGAATACAATCAGTGTAAGTCAAGTCTGACAGAGTAGAACAGATGTGTTTACCTGTTAAGAGACCAACCTATCATCACTTGGGATGCAAGATGTGATTGAAGTCTATAATGGGAGCTATTTAGGAATGCATCCAGGTTAGCAGGAGGTAGCAGAGATTCCGATTACTGTATCATTCTGCTTTTTCCCAGAGCGATCAATGAGTTGAATTAGGCAAGCTGAATAGTACACTCAAGACTATAGAAGGGGATGAATGCCCTGCAGTAAGTGAAAACAGTGCAGAAATCACTCCAGTTCTTCAATAAAGATGAGAGAAGATACAGGAAGTTCCACAGGGGCACCTTCATGAACAGCAGTTTCCAATGTACTCCAACAATTTTTATGTATTCTATATAATGGGACATCCTGAGAAGCAGAAGCAATCAATGGTTCAGCCAACTCAGCGTAGTTAGTGACTGATTATCCTTTCTTTGTAATACTTTGGTAAGCTGATACTATGAAATGTCCAAGACCGTGTCGAATATAGAGTACACTGCATTCATTTTAATGCGGACTTTAACAAGCATAGCTGTATTCAACAAGATACTGTGATCTTGACTATTTTTCTACACGCATGTGTCTATTAAAGAAATGAAGGACAGACTTAAGAAAGAGGATACATCCATAGATTAGATTTCGGAGACTACAACAACTGGAGGAAATAGAACTAAAATTGTCTAAGGGGATGGTAATGTGTTTTTTTCATTAAAAAAAGAAATAGTCTCTCAGGTAGAGAGCACATATTTTCTTGGGGAAAATAAATGTTTAACGTGTTGTGGTCAAGAAAATGGCTCTGTAAAAAATGGCTCCTGACTGCTCATTTTCACTCCCTGTATATCTTTTAACTCGTATGCACTTAGTTTACTGACTAAATCAAAACAAAATTATTACTGCCTCCACTACAGAACCAATATAGATGAAGGAAGAATAAATTATATTTTATGCTACCACAAAGTTATCAAGAAAAATTCTAATTCTTCTTATTGTTGATGATGGTGTATAAAGTAGAAAGATCTTCAAATGCTGGTGTAAGAATGCACTTAAAAATATCTAGTTCAGATGTCCTAAAATGAAATTAAATTGGTTATAGAAGCTGATGAGGAAGAATAAATATGCTAAGATACTTTTTTTGAAGTCTTTTTTTTTTGTTACCATTACAATGTGAAACTCCAGTTGAAGAACAGGAAGAAAGGGAAGATCCAAATCCACAGCAGTTATTGCCAATTTCAATCCTCCATAGATATACCCAGTTGCAAAGTTTGGCATATAGTCAAAAACTGATGTGGGTTCTAGTCCCATCACCCCTGGCAAAATTCCTTGGAGGAGAGCTGATAGCTACTTCTGATATGCTTTCAGTAGATGGGAAACACTTGGTGCTGGCCACAAAGGAAATGGTTGAGTCTCACTCCTCTCTAGTAGGGCACTGGACTCTTATGGATGAAGGACTGATTGTCCATTTAGAAAGTTACTACAGAGGCCAGTTTCACTGAGAACCCTCATGGAATGACAGGAGTAGTCATGTAAAAATCATTTGACAGGGAGAATTCTGGGGAGAATGTAAAATTACCTGAAGCTGCTTCTGGGGAAAAGCCTGCAAAGAGAGTTACTAAAGATATAGGGTCAGATCTTAAGCTGTTATACATTGGCATAACTCCATTGCTGACAATGAAGCTATGCCCATTTACATCAGCTGAGGATCTGGCCCCAGATCTGATTTATTTGTCAGCAACTTTGAAATGAAGTCTTGTTATGTCCATTGTGCAAGCTAACATGGACTTCTGGGGGAAAACAACTTCTTTTAAGAGAAAGCTGTATAAATTTATGAATGTGATTCTATGATCATAGAATCATAGAACATAGAGTCATAGAATATCAGGGTTGGAAGGGACCTCAGGAGGTCATCTAGTCCAACCCCCTGCTCAAAGCAGGACCAACACCAACTAAATCATCCCAGCCAGGGCTTTGTCAAGCCTGACCTTAAAAACCTCTAAGGAAGGAGATTCTACCACCTTCCTAGGTAACCCATTCCAATGCTTCACCATCCTCTTAGTGAAAAAGTTTTTCCTAATATCCAACATAAACCTTCCCCACTGCAACTTGAGACCATTACTCCTTGTTCTGTCATCTGGTACCACTGAGAACAGTCTAGATCCACCCTCTTTGGAACCCGCTTTTAGGTAGTTGAAAGCAGCTGTCAAATCTCCCCTCAGTCTTCTCTTCTGTAGACTAAACAATCCCAGTTCTCTCAGCCTCTCCTCATAAGTCATGTGCTCCAGGCCCCTAATCATTTTTGTGGCCCTCCTCTGGCTGGGTAGTGCTGTTGCACAGATTGATCTGCAGCTTTGGCAGGGTTGGGGAAATACCTGAGTCTGGGAGTCACCTAGATTGGCTGCAGCAACATGCCTGGAGACTAAATCACTGCAGGGTGTGTAGGAAGAATAAGTTAGTTCAGTCTAGTTGTTATCACATGCCTGAGTGGTGAGTCACCCCAGCTCTGTGGGAGGTGCACCTACTTTGAAGTGCTGGAGAAGGGCAGCTGTGGTCAAGCCTGCCCACATCTAATGGCCCCTATCCTCAGCCTAAGGGGAAGAGCTATCAGACCCAGGTCTCAATTGGATGGTAGTGAGGGTCACAGGATCAAAAGAAGGGATTCAGAGGGGGACACCGAGCAAAGACCCCAGACAGCACCCACGGCTCCTTGAAGTATCCAGGGAGCCAGTGGAAGCAGCCCAGAGGAACTCTGGGAGATGTCACTTCATAGAGGAGTGGAAGTAGGACACATAGTAGCAGAGCACCTCCCCGTCCAGCTTCCTCCTCCTGGTATGGTAGATGGCCACCTTGGCCATTGCCAGAAGGAGGTTGATGAGTAGGTCTTGCGACTTTGTGGGGGCATAGGTGCAATGTGCATAGATTAGAAAGTGCGGGGAAAAGTGCAGCCAGAACCAAACGACAAGATTCTGGAGGAGACCAAAAAGAATCACTTGATCTAAATATGCACCAAAGTCTCCCTCTTGCCATAGAAGGGGCAGATGTCAGGGAAGAGGGTGAACCACACTAGGCTTTGTGAAGGAGCCACCAACTAATATCCTTGGCAGACTGTGGGATCAAGGTGGAAAATAGACTGGCCCATTGGAGTTCCTCATTCTCCATAGGTTGTAGGAGGTCCTGCCACCTGGTGTCAGGAGGGGACAGGAGGGTGAGCAATTGAAGGGTGTGGAACATGAGCATGTACAGTTGTTCCCTAAGTGTGGTTTGTAGGTGGGCCAGCTGCAAGGTCCTGCAGTTGGGCTCAAGTGGTGTGAAGCGGGTGGTCAGGGAGACTCAGGGGATTCAGGGACATGGGGACCAGAGGGCTAAGGTGAGGGGTGGATTGGGAGCACCCTCTCACAGGGAGTAAAACACAAGAGGCAGGCAATAAGGCTGTCCTCACCTCCTGAAACATATATTGTGGGGCACGATGGCGGATACCTGTTGAAGGGGCTGCTGAGTGAACAGCCCTGGTTTGGCTGCAGATTCACCTCACAGATATGTACAAAGGAATAGATATGCATAAGTCAGAGATGGATTTACATTAGAGCTAGCTGAAAAATATTGTTTTGTTTCTGAGAAAAATGTTTCTTTTTCATTTAAAATTGTCTTTCAATTGTTTTGGTTTCTGTGAAAACCCCCAAACCAGAAAGTTTCTGGCAACACAAAAATTTCAGCTGAAAACAGTACCATTTTTGATTATTTTCAACAAAACCATGAAACTTTTAATTGAAACTGGAAAGTTCCCACATAAATTTCTGTTTTGACAAAAATCTGTTTTGCAATGTAAAGGTTTTCAATTTAAATTTTCCAGTCATCTTCAATATACATATAATTACCTGAGATGTGATTGTAAATACAGGTTTTGCACCTGTAAATGTGTATTTGGAGATGCAAAAACTGCTTTGATGTGATGATGTGATATCAAAGGCCGCTGTTAATTTGTACGTCATTGTCAACCATCAACTAGCATTAGAAGTGGTCTCTTTTTGTGCTTTCTGGTTCTTGTAGAATTTTCTCATTTTCACCAGAATTCAGGTTGCTTTAGCAAAATTCTCAGGACAGTCTCTCTCTAAAATAGTCCCAGAAGCGTTCATGTTAAAATGATTGGTTTCAATTCCCCCAGCACGCTAAAAGAAGTTGCACACCTTCTCAGAAGGGATATCCATATATCAGTGATTGTCAGCTCATTTTCCTGAAGTCTGTCATAGTCAGGAGTGAACTGATAAAGAAAAATTGCTTTTAATGTCATGCTTTTATTTAATTATTGCACCATTTTTGAATCAAGAGAGTCTTACTATAAGGAATAATCCATTTTCTTGGGAAGATAAGATAAGAGAACATGCAACTAATATTGTCAGTACTGTTCCCAGCCTTCCTTACAGTTAAATTTAGCTTTACAAAGAATTCTATCATTAATTCTAATGTGATGGTTATGTAGCAATAGATTATTACTTTGATTGGCATGACAATATGAAACTAAAAAGAAACATATTTTCTAATTAGAAAACATTAGCAAGAGTCAGGGTCTAGATTCATCTTACAATTAATCTTAGTATTAACTGGTAAAACATTCTGTCCAAGATAATTTTAGGAATATTATGAGCTAGTATTGTTATTTCAATAATAATTTCAACGTGTAAAAATATTTCTTATTTTTCTAATCCTATGTTTCTCCTGGGAAGAAACATTCAGTTGTGAGGAAGGGAACCAAATGGTTTTGCTTTTTCAAATCACATTCAGTTGGAAATAGTTTAAGACCCTCAAACTCATTTTAATTTTGGCCTGCAAGAAATGAAAACTAAAATTCTCAGAGTGTCATTGAGTTAGGAGTGATCATTTTTAGCTTCAGAATGTACTGTGAATAAGTGAATAAAAATCTACCCTCAATCCAGTGAATTTGTGAAAAACATCTCTTTGCTCATCCATTCCCTTCAAATGGCTCGAGGCTACTCTCAACTGGGTCAGTAATAGTTAAAGCAAAGGCTTTCAGGTCTGAGCTGCAAACCTACCGTAGGTTAAGGACAAGGATGAGGGCACTTTGGTGAGGTTTCTGTTCAAGGCAGTATATAAACAGGCTGGTTTGAATAATGTTTTATCTATTTGTTAGAATGAATAAAGCTGTTTTTGTAAACACAAGTGATGGTGACAGGATTGTTTTAAATTATACTTTTGCTCCTGCTGAGCTATTCTCAACACCTGCAGTTAAAATAATTATTGAAAACATTCTCCTCTTCAAAAGAAGGAGCAGTTAGCAATAGACCTGTCTTGTTACGGTAAATTAACATCTGCAGTTAATATGATTCCCCTTGGTTGTAAACATCCTGAATTAAGCTTGTTATCTCCTTTAGGAGGTATGTTTTTATGATTTCACCTGTTTGCTAAGAGATAATTAAACATTTCACTAAAGTACAGTTTGGATGAATATGATCATATTTTAGCCACCACAGAAATTATTAAATGGTTTTATAGCAAACATTCTGGGTATTTAATTAAAAACTGTCCTGAAATAGAGCAAGCACAGCCAGTAAGTATGGCCAAAAAAGTGGCAGAGATGCTTCAGAGGCTGAGTTTTTATTTATTAGTGTGTTTTACAGTTTCATAAACTCCTCTTCCAGACATCTTGTATGGCTAGTACTTGTCCATGCCATGTAGCCTGAACATTTAAAGAACAATCAAGTTTGCAGTCTCCCCACCCTGGTTGAGAATTAAACAGGACTATGGGCAAGATCCTCAGACTGTGTAAACTGACATAGCTACTTTGACTACAACGCAGCTATGCTGAGTTATGCCACGCTAAAGATCTGGCCTCCCTGGCTGCTCCACTTAGCATGTAGCCAGATTGCCACTGTTTTTTGCAATATTTGAACATGTAGGTCAACCTGCACATCACTGTACTGATTTGACGAGCATAATTTTTAGAATAATACCCCTTCCCAATTTGCATTTTGTAATTCACATTCCACTTCCCAGGCATGTTCTCCACTATTTGATTAAAAGTCACTGTTTCTGTGAATGTTCTCACCAGTAAACTTGCACACCAGAATATTTGCTAAAAGCAAATACAAGAGTCAAGAACGTTGCAGAAAGCAATCCCCATTACATATTTGAATGAATATCCAGGAGAAATTTTGAGGGTTAGGATTGGCCCATATCTGACAGATTTTCTAATGAGATGCCAATATTTTTTAATTTTGAGGAGGACATAGATGTGAGAATTCCTTCATTTAAACTAATACCTATTTGTGGTTCTCTTCTGTAGAACTCTTTTTACAAGATGTCTGCAGCAGAGCTAAGTTAAAATTTTAAAAGAAATGTGTTAGCAAGTATTGCTGTTTCCTAATTCCTTTTGATGATGATGAATATGGATTTTTGGATGTGGCATCTCAGTATGGGATTTTCTGCTGCCTCTTTCTGGCCTGTGGAGCATTTCCTGTCTCTCAAACACCGATGTCAGGATCAGACTGTTCTGAGCAAGGCCCATCAGGTTTTCAGAACATTGCTGTATTCTGAGCTGCCATTCTTTCTTTTTAAACATTGTCCTTTCTTCCTAAATCCATGTCAGTGGCTGATTGTTCAATCCAGCCTCAGCATTGTGAGAGCTCTCAGAGCCCTTTGAGGCTACAATAGTGCTCTACACTTGTTCCCTGAGGGGGCCTGTGAATGATGTGGCACAAACCCTTTTCCTTGGAGATTGAGGGCATCACCTCTATTATACTCCCAGATACTGTCAGAGTCCAAGATTAGCTTCCCTCACCTGTGTCTGGGTCTCCCACACTACAGTATGATAAGGCTTTGCCGAGACACTATACAGACATCTGCTTTTCATGTCTAATTTTTCTCATCCCCCCATTGAATTCTAACCTACAGTTCTTTGAATGTTAGATGCTGCAGGGCTATCAATAAAAGAAGTGGTCCCTTTCAGGATTTGCCTAAGGAGAGGTCAATACTTCCTTTTAAGAAAAAATGCACAGTGATGACAATAATTAGGCAGACTGTATTGCCGGGTGAATGGAAAACAGTTCTTAAGCCATGGGTCTAATTTAAGTGCTGAGGTTGGCAGTTTCTTTTCTGCTCATTTAAAACCTGACTCGAGAATAGTAAAAGAGCTTGTTAAAGGATGGTAGTTAAAAGTTCAAGATATTAGGATTTATGTCCCCACCGTTGTGAAGTAAAGCATTTCTTTCTTTCTGACTCTAAGCACTGTTTCAGGTGGTTGTCAGCTTGAGAATGCACTGATTTTTGAGAGAGATTTCAGATGCATTACATCAAAGGCAAGAGACATTCAATTCTTCCTTCACCTTTTGTAAAGGTGCTATGCTCTCCTTAGCTCGCCTATGGTTCGACTGATATATGAAGGCAACACCTTATTTCCTGACTTCATTAAATGCCAAAACAAGGCAGAATCTTTAGTTTTTAAAGCATATATACTGTGTCATCCATTGAAAACTAGTAGTTACACACAGAAAAAGTCTTGACTTTCGTGGGAACTTTGGAGTCTTATTGAAAATGAATGTGAAACTTACAGCATCTCACAGCATTTTAAAAATTGCAAAATTTGGCCTGAATACAAACTATTTTTACCATAGGAGCATTATTTATAATATATAGTCAAGCTAATTTTGGAGCTGGATCCTCAGCTGGTGTGAACCATTTTAGTCCCATTGACTTCATTGACTTTGTAGGCAATGGAGTTACACTCCAGATTTACACTGATGCAGCTAAGATCAGAATTGGACCCAGAGACTGCCAAGCAAGGACACCAGATGGATACAAATTGAATAAAACAATGAGGATTTGGACTTTTATGTGGGCCTTGCTTCATAGAACTTTTTACAAGCAAAATTCTTGCCTTGGCCAATTTGTACTTAAGAAATTCCTTGATCATCTTCCAAAAAATCTCATTGTTGGAAACTGAGGGACTTGAATACATCTGAGAAAAGTAGAGCAAAAACAAAGCATCTGACATGAATGAGTAATTTGGAAAATGTTACTAATATTAATTTGTATGTATATTACATGCAGTTACTAATGTTCACTAATGTTGTTTCTTAGTTAGACTAAGATTAGTTTTCTTCAGTGTTATCAAGGAAATGATTATTGTGAAAAAGTTACCTTGAACTTTTTATGTTGTTACAAAACAGTGACTTCTGTGTAATGTAAAGTAAAGAAATTTATTTTCCTGCTTGGTAAATTCTAAGATCTTTTCCAAAGTCTTGGCAAACAGACAGAAAAATGTGATTATATACAACCCCACTGTATCCCACTCTCCAACAGATTCATTTTTTATAACATCTTTTCAATGAGATATTATTATCAGCTTCAGAACTGTTTAATTAGATTATTGGCATGATCCTCAGATCAAGAGGAGACTTTTGATCAGGTCAATTGTATTTATTAAAAAAAAAAAATCTTGATTTTGGATTGAATGTCACAATGTGATAGTGTATACTCTTATATACACCAGTAGTCAGATAGGTCTTTACTAGTATTACTTGTTCACAAGGGGAAGGAAGAAACTAATACTAGTTATGAGCATGTGTGTGTGTGTGTGTGTATTTTATACATATATATATACGGTGAATGTCTGGTTATTACGTCTGGTCATTATACAATGACTAGACATAATGTCTGGAAAACTCTTAAAAGAATGTGATTCAAGATTAAGAATTTATGTGATAAATGTTATAGACAAGCATTAACCCCCAAGTTATAAACAGAGTCTTATACTATATATGGTATTCTTATGGCCCTCATTAACATTGTAACTGAATGCCTCACAGAACACCTCACAATCTTTAATCCTCACAGCTCCCTAATGTGGAAGGGAAGTACAATTACCCCCCACTGTACAGACTGGGAGCTGAAACACAGAGAGGTTAAGTGACTTGCCAAGGTCACACAGGAAATCTGTGGCAGCGCAGGCAATTGATCCCTGATCTCCCAAGCCCTAGTTTAGAAATGTGGACACACAGTCCTAAAGGCAAAACAATGCCAGTATTGCACACTTCTAATACTGATGACTAAAGTTACAGCTGTTTTTCCTCTTGTTAGAGTCCAAATTTTAAACAGTTTAAATGGAAGAAGAGACTGTAAAAGCCCCTGTTCTGGCTCACTAAAACTCATTATGTATTTGGCACTGTAATAAAATGGCTACAGGTAAGTCATTGCATGCCATCAGGAAATCAATTATTCTTCCATGGTTTAGCACTTTATCTGTCTAATATAATGTATGTCATCCTGGCTGATAGCCCCAGTCTCCATCACTCCCTCTTTCTTACCTTTGTTGTATAGACCTATAATCACTCCATCATTTGTCCCCAGATGAACCTGCTGTATATATAGATTTCTAATAATACATGGCTGCTAGACTTATATTGCTATCTGCTTTGAACCTATTGATTGGCAGTCTTTAGGCACACACTTCACACTTTTGCATAAATATCATGTATATTGAAAACAGCCTTGTGGGAGAAGTTTTGTACCTTGTTTTTAACAACCTCTTCTCCTAACTGTAAATACTGAAGTAGGGCCGGCATTATAGCTTCTTTTTTGGTACTGTAGCTTTTCCATCCAAAACTATGGAAGAGGTTATTGAATTTCAGGTTATGAACTTTGACTGCTCAAGGCTAGACAATCCTGCTAGAGATGCAAAGGCCTGTTACCATAGGACACTTGGTCCATCTCCCTGCTAAGGCAGGTTTATTCTACTTAGTATATACATTTACCATTTTCTATAAGCTAGTTTTATAAATATCCTAAGCAGTGGGGTTTCCACTTCTTCTCTAGGAAGATCATTCAGATATACATCACTGTTTGACTGGTCTGACCATTCTGAGTATTAGTCAGGTGAGATTCACAGATTCAGAGATTTGAAGGTCAGAAGGAACTATGAGATCACCTCGTCTGACCTTCTATATAACACAGGCCATAGAATTTCATTCAATTGCTCCTTCCTCTATTGAGTCCAATAATTTATAATTGGATAAAGCATATCTTTCAGAAGGGCATTCATTCATCAAAAGATGGAGAATCCATTACTTCCTTTGGTAGTTTATTTCAATGGTTAATTACCCTCAATGTGAAAACTGTGTGCATTATTTTTAACTGGAATTTGTCTATGTCATAAGTGTGAAGTAGCCTAGAATTATTGTTTACCTGTAAGGGGTTAAGCTAAAGGTAACCTGAGAGGTGGACAACTGACCAATGAGAAATTCCTAAGGAGACAAAGGATTTTGAGTTTCAGTTTCTCTCTGGGTCTCTCTCTGTTCACCTCGGCTATGGGATGAACACAGCTATGTCTTTCACTGTAACTATAAGATTCTATCAAGAACTGTACTCAGTAAGTTTACCTTCTTTTTATCACTTGGAGGGTTCTCAGCGGTGAGTGTTGGCTGGGTGCTTCTTGAGATTGTAAGATTCAGCAGAGATCTCAACAGTGGGAAAAAGTTGCCTCGGGGGAGAGGTTTGGTTTCTGAATCCTTTTGTTGATTATGGTAGATGCTGTTCTATTGATGGTTATAAGGGATTTATTCCTTTCTTTTTTTCTTTTATTAAAATCTTTCTTTTAAGAAGCTGACCGCTTGTTTTTCATTGTGTAAGATCCTGGTTTTGGATCGGGCACGTCCCGCAGGAGCAGGCGAGGTTTGTTTTTTTTCTCTCAAGCTTCCCAGGGAAGGAAGAAGTTTGGGGGGTTAGTGGAAAGGGAAAGAAGGGTCCCAAACTACCCTAGACCTAGTTTGGTGGTGGCAGTGTACCAGGTCCAGATACAGAAGAAGTTGTGTTCTGGGGAAAAACATTTTAACCCAAGCTGGTAAAATAAGCTGGGGGGGGGGTTATTTCTTTTTTCATGCGGGTCCCCACATCTGTACCCTAGAGTTCAGAGTTGGGAGGCAATCCTGACAGTCTAACTTCAGCTTTCAGCCATTGCTTCATGTAGAGTGACCAGATGTCCTGATTTTATAGAGACATTCCTGATTTTTGGGTCTTTTTCTTATACAGGCTCATATTATTCCCCACCCCCTGTCCTGATTTTTCACACTTGCTGTCTGGTCTGGTCACTCTAGCTTCATGTTATGCATTCTCTGCCGGATTAAAGAGTCTTTTAGTATCTGGAATTTTCTCCCCATAAAAGTCCTTATTCATGCTAATCAAACCACCTCTCAATCTTCTTTTTGATAAGCTAAACAGTTTGAGTTCATAGACTCACAGACTTTAAGGTCAGAAGGGACCATTATGATCATCTAGTCTGACCTCCTGAACAATGCAGGCCATAGAATCTCACCCACCCACTCCTACAATAAACCTCTTGTCTATATCTGAGCCATTGAAGTCCTCAAATCATTGTTTAAAGACTTCAAGGTGCAGAGAATCCTCCAGCAAGTGACCCAGGCCCCACACTGCAGAGGAAGGCAAAAAGCCCCAGGGCCTTTGCCAATCTGCCCTGGAGGAAAATTCCTTCCTGATCTCAAATATGGCAATCAGCTGAACTCTGAGAATTCGAGCAAGATTCACCGGCCATCATACCATCTCCTCCATAAACTAATCAAGATTAATCTTGAAGCCGGATAGGTCTTTTGCCCCCAACTACTTCCCTTGGAAGGCTGTTCCAGAACTTCACTCCTCTGATGGTTAGAAACCTTCGTCTAATTTCAAGTCTAAACATCCTGATGGCCAGCTTATATCCATTTGTTCTTGTGTCCACATTGGTACTGAGCTTACATAATTCCTCTTCCTCCCTGGTATTTATCCCTCTGATATATTTAAAGAGAACAATCATCTCTCCCCTCAGCCTTCTTTTGGTTAGGTTAAACAAGCCACGCAATTTGAGTCTCCTTTCATAAGACAGGTTTTGCATTCCTCAGGTCACCCTGGGAGCCCTTTTCTGTACCTGTTCCACTTTGAATTTAACCTTCGTAAACATGGGAGACCAGAACTGCACGTAGTATTCCAGATGAGGTCTCACCAGTGCTTTGTATAGCTCTGTAAGCCTCTCACTGTAAGGCAATTTCTCTAGCACTTGAATCGTTTTTGTAACTCTTTTCTGCACCCTCTCCAGTTTTATAACATCCTTTTTCAAATGTATAAGTCTCACCAAGGCCATCCATTCTCTCCTTACTCCTATGCATTACTCCCTTCTTTATACAACCGGGGACTCTTGGCTCTTTTTGCAACAGTTTCACACTGGGAACTCACTTTGAGTTGTTTGTCCACCCTGACCCCTAAATCCTTTCAGTCACTGTTTTCCAGTCCCCCCTTCCATAGGTATGGCCTGTATTTTTTGTTCTGAGAGGTATGGACATGCATTTGGGTGGCTAGCTTGGTGCCCTTCTCCATGGCAGTACAAATCCTTTAGGTGTCTGAGGGTCTGAAGTGGGCCAGCTCTCAGCCCGGGTTTCGCAATAATCTCTTGCCTGTGGGCTCATACAGGAGCCCATGCTCCTCGTCAATCTCTCTGTTCTGGCTGGAGTTTAGCTGACTCCTGAAGTCCTTTCTGAATCCAATTATTTTGAGTCTCTGGCAGTGGTCCCCTGGTCCTTCCTCAGGTCGCTGTCTGGGGGCAGCTCCCCCAGGCCCTTCACTTGTATTAGGCTTGTAGCATTAGTCTGTCCCCAAACAAGCAGGGCCTGTCAGGGAGAAGGAAAGGCTAGACACTTCCTCAAGCGGGGCTACCCTTGCTTCTGGAGGTCACTAACAGTTCCTAGCAGCTGCTTCTTCCAGGCAAACTTCTTTATGGCAAGTTTCACCATTTTTTAAGCTCCCCTTCTCCAAGACGAGGAGCATGTTCTGCAGGTGCACCTAATTGGTGCTGCCTGAGTGCAGGAATGGCCATTAGCCTTTCTATCAATGGGATGGGGACATGTCCCATCACACTCCAAATCAATTTTGAATCAGAGTTACGGGGCCTGATTGATCACTGCAATACCTCAGAATTACACCAGTGCAACTGCGTTGCAGTTAATAGTGTTACAAAAGCTTTTAAACTGGATTAATGCAGAGAAAAATCAGGTCCACAATGGCAAATATTCCACTATGATCCAAATATATTACAGATTGTGTTTCCTTAGGTCACTATTTTTGACGTTCTATAACAAAATAGCAGCAATGCTTCTCTGACTAGATATTTTCTTCATAAATCAGTTCTGCTTATTGCTTATCCTTTAAATGTCATAGTGGCCTCCACCAGGGCTTCTGCAAAGGTCTGAATTTCATCCTAGTATGCATCTCACTTAGACTGGATTATTTTTTGTATGTTCTTATTTTCCAAGCATGCCATTTGCTCCTCTTTCTTCCTTACTTAGAGTCATAGAGTTTAAAGCCAGAAGGGGTCACCAGATCAGTTAGTCGTGACCTCCTGTATACACAGGTCAGTAACTCCACCCCAGTACCTGCATTCTAAACCCCCAAACTAAAATTAGAACAAGGTATTACAACCTCCAGGAGAATTATCTATTATGTGCCACAGGCAAAAAATAGAAGGGGCCAATATATACTAATGCCAAGGTCCCTGCAGTGGCAGTAAATTGACTGAGACTTCCTAAACCTCAATCCTACAAACACGTACATGTATATGAAATTTTACATATATGAATAGTACTATTAATAAACCAGAGCTATGCTGATTTACATCAGCTGAAGATCTGGCTGATTGAGTCAACTGACAACACTGATATGCATAAAGGTAAATACACATGTAAGAAATTACAGGATCAAGGCCTAAGTATTCTAACATTTTTATTTTATTTTATTTTTTATTGTTTGTTAAAGACAGACTTATAAAAGGAGTTTGGTAGCTCATCCAGTTGAGAATCATCATTCATTTTATTTCCACCCTCACTTAGGTGAGCTTGCAAGAGAACCACACCATACCTCTGCATAGGTTGGGGTTTGACACACAGATTATAGTTCTGTACACCTTGCCTTTGCAATTAAGCTTCTTGAATTAATAAGTTTTCAGGTGTGTTAAAAATGAAAAGATTACAACAAAGTACCTAATGTATGATGACTAGCCTATCGTGATTTACAAACAAATAAAATAACATCCTTGGGTATTGGTTTGGAAGATAAAAATACTTTCTCAGCAGTAAAATGTTACTACAACAGTATTTTTAAATGACACTTCAGCTATTCACAGTGTCAGGGACAGAAATGGAAAAAAGTATATAAAAATATCATTACATTAAAGCTTTGGAAGGTGTCTAAAAGCCAACATTATAATGCCAGAGTATAAATACAACAGTTTAGGTGACAGAGTTGATTAGGGCACAAACCTTTAATTTCTAGGGAGATGGGTCTAAATGATGAAGAGCCTTGTGGGATGTCTTTTTACATAAATAAATTTGTAAAAGTTTCCTTTTGGTTTGAAAAGGCCTCCAAAGGTTTGTGTGCTGATTTGTTCAGAAGCTTATCCCAAACATTAAGGCTTTGATGCTACAAGCATTTTTGCACATGAGCAGTTTATGCAAGAGTTCAGGAATGGCAGGAATATGGCCAACATGCTCACACACACTACTGATCCACTCACATGGGATCCTGTGTAATAAGGTGCATAACAGTCTTTGGTCACTTCTTCACCCAGGATGCTGTGGAAGTTGCCATGAAGTTGTGACATGGCTGCGTTGAGTGCTAGCTTCAGTTTGGAGGAATGATTCCAGTCCCCATCCTTTGTTCACCTATGACGAATCTAGGCAGCATCTTGGATAACATGAATTTCATCCTAAATTACTTACTTTAAGGCTGTTTCTCTGATTACAAGCTGGTGGTCAAAAGAAAATCCCTGGGTGTGTCATTTCCGAACGACCGGAAGCACTCACTCAAATTTTAAATCATCCTACTACATTTTATTTAGTAAGAGTTGACACAGAAATGTCTTGGTTCATTGAGAACACCTAAAGAGAGATCAGCTAACATGTGAAACATAGACAAAGTGTTTGTGAGTGCAAGACCAGGATGAATTAATAACATTAGATCATGGCAGACATCCATGATACAATTAGGTGGAATACATGTATCTGTTTTAGTAGGCATTCATTAAGAGGACCTTCAACTTTGAAAGCTGTGAATAAGGGTAGGAATTTATCAACAATATTAGCTGTGGCAGAATGGCCAGGATCAAGAACATCAGCCTCCACCATCCAATCAGGATAAATATGATTTGGCAGGCCCACACACCACTACTGGAAGTGGTTATGTCCCCTATTGATTACAGTAAAAGAAAAATGGAGAATTTACTATTACAGTTGTATGATAAAACCAGATTATCCCAACTTTATAAAATGGAAACAGTTTTTTTCCATAAAATAAATAATGAATGACCACTCTGCCCTGTTACCTTTTGTTCTTTGTTTAATAGTTAATATTTTTCAATCAAGTGTTTTAATACAAACCAGTTGCTTAAGGCAATTAATACTCTTCTACAGGTTATTTTATTTTGCTCCTCAAGGAACGGTCTTACTTGTTGGGGTCCAAGTCAATAGCAAAGGATAATAATGAGCTCATTTTCAAATGACTTTTACCGGTTTAAGACAGGATATGAAAAAAATGAGAAAGTTCTCTCGTTTCATTACAGTAACAGTACTGTTAATAGAATGCACTATTTAAAAGTAACTGGGTTTTTCCATTTGTCATAAGGGTTGACACAACTACATTCCTACTGTAATTACCCCCCTGGGCCATTACAGGGGTGGAAGAATTGGTGAGGCATAGGTCTGCCCTGACCCATTCCCTCATGCCCCAGTCCATATCCTGCCTCTGCCCTACCCTAGAGACGGTTCTGCACCAGGTTTAAGGGCTCTCCTACACTGAGGACTATTCCCCTTGCGAGACTAAATCTAGACGGCACAAAGGGGCCCTGTCACAATGTTCAGTTGGGACTTCAGGACTTTCATCAAGTCTATGGAAAGTCTCCTATTGATTTCAATAGGCTTCAGCTCATGGAATTATACATTGATATAGAATCTTGCTGAATTAAGAATATAAATTAAGCATACCATTTAAAAACAGGAGCTTTTAAATATATAATAAGGGCTCATAGGCATATGTTCATTTAGAGCTACTTTTCCTCACCTGATTTATTTGATGGATTTGCTAAATATCTGCATTGTTTTTATATTCTTAATTTATACTGGGCTGCATTGTAGCCCAATGCTGGGGCTGGGGGCGAGAAGGGAGTGGGGGGAGAGACAGAGCTACACTGCGCCAGAGTAAGGTAGGAAAGCATCATTTTATGTCCGTTTTCCCGTGTATTTTGGAAGCATAGAATTTACTTTGAGATGAATATAATGTTGTATGTTTCTAACTGACAGTACATAACTGATGCAGTATGGGGCATTGAACTTTAGAATTTGCCCATAAGAATGAAGATCAGCTAGAATGCACTATGTTTAAATAATCAATGACCAATAGTAGATTTTTCTCCACTGTAGCACTGAGGTTACCACCAGTGGTAAATACATAAATAAATAAATAATAATGATAATAATTTTGAGAATGACTTTGAATTTTAAAAAGCATGAAACATTTGTGAAAAGTAAAAAAACAAGAAAAAATGTAAATTTTTTATAAAAAAATGGTTTAAAAAGGGTGGGATTTGTTTGAGGGAAAAATTTAATGTGGAAAATGTGACCAAATTTGATGAGTAGTTTATGACTATCAGAGTAACAGCTCGAGAAAGTAGATACCAATCATGGTCGCATGACATCCGTGACATAAAAACTGGACCAGGATGTAACTTTTTCTAGGAGTCCTCTGTGTGAAATCTTTTTCACAAGGATTAGAGAGACAATGCCCTTCTTCCTTACAAGTAATATTTTCCTTTGTTTAAATGGAAGACTCTACCATTTGGATTCCTTTAAATAATCTGAGTTTTGTGAATCTGATAAAATATCTATTTATATGCTTTGATATGAAGAACTGTAAATGCTGAAAAACTAAAGAGAGAGAGTTTATTTTTTGTTTCTGTTTACATCTTTAATTGACGTTTTTAATACTAGTATCTTCAGGGTGTTATGTTTCAGTGTCCTATATATTTTTGAAATGTTATAATTTACAGACCTTTGTTTTGAGTAGCTAATGTTTTGAACTCTTACTCTATAATTTCATAATCTATTCTGCATTTTCATTTATCTCTATATTTTACTATGGATTTGTTCATCTTATTGTTTGTACACTCATTATAATCTATGCAAGAATGGACATTTGCTAATGAAACTTCTTTCAATGATGCAAAATTATTCTTCAAAGAAAGAACAAAAGAAAGAAAGAACAATTTTACGATAAAAATTCTAAGTACTTCTATCTTTCTCTCCATGCACAGGTACAACAGAGAGTTTATTAGACACAGCATCTTCAGTCCTCATAAAGCATACCTACATTCTGCAAATATGTATGTAAGTAATAAATAAGTTTAAGGACAAGGTTATATCAGAGAGGTTATAATGCGATTTATGTGATAGAGCATCAAGCTGGCACCACAAATCACTTATAATATGATTTATTTCATAATACATTTTCTTGAATTATGGGGTGTTTTTTTCTGATTTTGCATGATGCTTTATTGAAATAAACATGGAGCATTCACCTAATTTTAATTGGAATAGTTTTAGTTTGATTTTATGGTATGCTATTGCTAATGTTAAAGAAAATAACTGTAGGCCACAATTCTTTGTGATTGATTTCATATCTTTCTTTAATTTGTAGATTCGTACATTTTCAAGCAGGGGCATAGCTTGAAGCCATTTCAAGGTGGCATAAAACTCCAGGCTGGGCTGCATTATTCCTGCTCCTTATTCCAAGAAAATTAACAAAATCCAGTGGAGTCCTTTATCTATCTAGTGCAGACTTCTTTAATTAATCCTTTTTATCTGTGACACTAACAAGTAAATCTGAGACTAGAATTTAATACCTACTTGAAACGAATTCTAATTATGCCCTAAGCAGCATATTTTTAACATATTATCTTTTGTCACTTACATACTTATTGAATCAAGGTACATTTGACCGTTTCTCTACATTTGTTGCAATGAAATGTACAGAGGTGAACGTTTGATATCTTTTTTTTTCTGTTGTACTAGATTAAAGTTTTAGAGAGTGACAGAAGGAGAATAGACTGTCTTTCTGTTAAACCTCATTTTCATGGAAGGTGGGATGCACATGAAGCCACTAATGGAAATGTCTGCATCATTAACAGCTTGTCCAGTCTCTTAACTGTTAGTGGGAGATTCTTCAAAAAGCACAAATTGGCTTTCAGTTAGTAGGTGTTTGGCTTCTAACTCCTATTTTGTGCCCTTGAAAATCTCTCCCTACTGGAGTATTGATGCCATCTAGAAGTCTGACCCTCCCCTCGCCCCATTGTGGGTTAGATTCACCCCCACTCATGGAAAAGGACAGAAAGGGCAAGCTGCATTATCATTTACCAATGGGGATAGTTATATTTCAGGCTATGTCTTCATTTCCAAAATGGTGGTGATGGAGGGATTACAGCAGGATAATTAACACACAATAGTTATCTTGCTATAAAATCCTAGTGGAGGCAGGGCACCTGTAGTTTGTACTACAAGATAGCAAAGTAAGGTCCACATTATGGCCACCACTCATGGCTGACCATGCCTAATTTACCTCATGGTAAAACTACAGTGTCTTTTCTTCACTAGGATTTTACAAAGGGATAACTAATGCACATCAGTTATCTTACAGTAAAGACACACCTTTCGGGCAGTGACAATAAAACCCCAGAGAGATTTTTCTTGGGAGACGTAGATGATATTTTAACCTTTGCCTTCTTTGGAGATTTCCACCAACGGAGGGTATCTTTAATTTTACAATCTGCATTCCTCAGAAGCCTGTTGGTTGAGGCTTCCTGGGAAGATGTTCTTAAACCTTTCTCTCCTGTCGAAACTGGAGGAACCTGGCAGTGAATCAGGTTCTGGAATTAGAAACAATTCTAGCTGTATATCTTGCAGCTTCTGTCACTAAGATATTTACAAACAATCTTTTTTCTTAGGCACTAAACTGCTCATGCTGTTTTATGCGCAGCTGAAATCGTAGGTCACAATCACAGTTGTTTGCTGTGGAAATGGTTATGGTATTAATTCAGAGGAGAGGAGGAGGGAGGAGAAAATTCACAGATATATTCTGCTTTATATATTTTTGAGCAGAATTGTTTACAAACATATATTTTTTAAAGATATATATATATATATATCCTTAGAATAACAGCATGGTTAAAACATATATATATATGCCAAATATTGTATATATATATATACATGAATATATAATATGTATGCCAATAGCTTAATACCTGCCAGACACCAGTAATGGGAAAACATTCATATCACATGGATATTTGCCAATTTTTATTCACTTTTAACAAAAACTGACAAGCATGTCACATTTTATCAGGGCACATCAGGTTGTGTCACCAGGCAAGAAAAAACATCACATAATCTGGTTCAAGCAACATTTCACATGGAGAAACAAATGTAAGGAGACATTGCTTGGTTTTGAATGGAGGAAAAAGTTATCAGTATCTCTCTGAAGGTTTGGCTTTGTAAGTAATACTGCATTCTCAACCTTTCCACTCTATTTAAACCAACCTGAGTTTCCACTGAAGGGCTGACTACAACTTTTGGCTGGTTTTCTGTTTCATAAGTTAGTAATATTCACCTTTTCCTATATTAATGATGGGCCTAACTCTTCAAAACTCTGTTCATAGAACATAGTAAGAATATTCACATGAGTATGGCCTGATGCTGCAGAATCTATGTACTCTAGGGAGGAGATTTTGAAAGACATGAGCAAAGTTGTGGGGCTTAATCCACATTGACTTCCATTGCATGTTTTGTGTTTGGAAATTTCTGCAGTCATAATTAATATGATAAATATTGTTTGCAAAAAGTAATATTGTTTATGGCTCCAATTCAAAAAGCCCTTTAAGCATATGTTTAAATCCATCCCTTTTCAGGAAAGAGCTTAAGAACATAGAATCATTGATTTATAGGATTAGAAGGGACTTCAAGAGGTCTTTTAGTTCAGTCCTCTACACTCGAGGCAGGACTAAATATTAACTAGACCATCCCTGACAGGTGTTTGTCTAACCTGCTCTTTAAAACCCTCAATGATGGAGATTGCACAAACTCCCTAGTCAATTTGTTCCAGGGCTTAACTACTCTGACAGTTAGGAAGTTTTTGCAAATGTCCAAGCTAAACTGCCCTTGCTGCAATTTAAGTCCATTGCTTCTTATTCTATCTTCAGAGGTAATGAGAACAATTTTCTCCCTTCTCCTTGTAACAACCTTTATGTAGTTTGAAAACTGTTATCATGTCCCCTCTCAGTCTTCTCTTCTCTGGACTAAACAAACTCAATTTTTAAACTCTTCCATCATAGGTCATGTTTTTTAGACCTTTAACCATTTTGTTGCTCTCCTCTGGACTTTCTCCAATTTGCCCACATCTTTCCTGAAATATGGGCCCACAACTGGACACAATACTCCAGTTGAGGCTATATCAGCACAGAGTAGAGCAGAAGTATTACTTATCGTATCTTGCTTGCAATATTCCTGCTAATACGTCCCAGAAACATGCATATTTTTTTGTAACTGTGTTGCTCTGTTGACTTATATTTAGTCTGTGATCCACTATAGCCTCCAGCTTCCTTTCCACAGTACTCCTTCCTAGGCAGTCATTTCCCTTTTTGTATGTGTGCAACTGATTGTTCTTTCCTAAATGGAGTACTTTGCATTTCTCCTTACTGAATTTCATCCTAAGTACTTCAGACCATTTTTCCCATTTGTCCAGATCATTTTGAATTTTAATCCTGTCCTTCAAAGCACTTGCAACTAATATCCCAGCTTGGTATCATCTGCAAAATTTATAAGTGAACTCTCTGTGCCATTATCTAAATCATTGATGAAGACATTGAACATTACAGAACTGGACCCCTGACCTATCTCTGCAGGACCCTGCTTGATATGTCCTTTCAGCCTGACTGTGAACCTCTGGTATCTACACTCTGAGAACAGTTTTCCAACCAGTTATGCACCCACTTTTTAGTAGCTCCATCTAGATTGTATTTTCCTAGTTTGTTTATGAGAAGGTCATTAGAGACAGTAATGGAACTCTTACTAAAGTCAATATATGCCTAACTTTAAGCACATGCTTAAATCCCATTGACTTCACTCAGAGTTAAGCACATGCTGAAATGTTTTGCTGAACAGGGACCTCAGTCATCACTGGTTATATGATGAATTTTGTACTAAAGGGTAACAGCAGGTAATATATGGGTAGCTACTCTTCAAATATATAGTAAAGTACTGGTATCTTAACTACTTTCAATATTTCTGGGCAATCCTGCTGTCAGATCCATGTACTTGGTCTCATTCATCTGCAGAAGTCTGCAGGATGAAGGCCTGAGTTGTAAGATGTGATCTCCGGTGCACAAGAGCTCAGCACATTTTTGTCCTCCCCTTTACAGGCACCCAGAGTAAGTGTTATAACAGTGAGTGCTTGCATAACACTGAGCGACAGATTCCCTCCCCAGCTGTGATGGGACTGAGCTGAACCCCAAACTGGTCCAGGATGGGGAAGGTTTTCTGTTTACTTTTGGCAATAGTAAATTACTTTATTTGTTATAACAGACACGAACCATTGAGAAAAAGACCTTGCTGCCCAAATTGGTTTTCGTTCCACCAGGATATTCTACCATCTTGCAATTCTGAATTTTTGGGGTGAAATTCTGGTTCTAGTGGTCAGGCCATAACAGATACATCTATCTATCTATCTTAGATCCTCAGACGGACCTTTCAGTAATGCAGTCTTTTTGCAATAGGGTGGGCAATATCCAACTTCACATAGGTTACATATCTTTGAGATGCCCCTCCTAACGATGCACTCTGTGGCGTGGAATAATAATTCCCCTTTCTTTCTGAGATAACAATGAGTGTACCAGTCACTTACATGGTAGTGAGGTTCTCTCTCCCCACTAGTCATGTTTGACCTGTACCTAGTCATGTATACTGATGGCTGCCAAGTTCATTAGTGTTGTATTTGAATACATTTTTAGTTGAAGGTTATTTTTAAAATATTTCTTGTTTAAACTTTCTTATAATGAAATGGGGGTGGGGGAGGGCTTTAGTCTAGTTCCAGAAAAAAAATTGCCTTGAAGCAACATCCACCAAATGTTGAACATTTGTTCTATACATAATTAGTAGAAGAAAAAGAAGAAAAGTAACTGACATTTTTTCCTTGTGAGTGGATTACTTACAAACATTCTGTTTCCCTAATTCTAGGGTCTAGTGGTAGCTCTTTTCTTCATTACCCCACAGCTATTCATTACTTGATGTGCCAATGTCTGTCACAATACCTCCTCTGGGACAACGGTGTCTTAATATTTTAGCAACAGCACAGCGATGTAATTATCTGTAAATAATTTAGCATGTATTTCATCTACGTGGAAGCTATCCAATCAGTCAAGGGAAAAAACACATTTCCCATCATACTTTAAGTCTTCTGCAATATGTTTTTGTCATCTTTGGCTCCTCAGGAAGGGTTCATTAAAACATTTTCTTTCTGAATCTTTTGTAGGATCCTCAAAAAGCATCTGCGATTGCTAGGGACAAATCCAGACATGATGTAAGTGGGGGCAATGCCACAGAAGTAACTGAATTTGCACCTGCTTACACTGTCTGAATTTGCCAGTTGACCTTTGTAACATTTCTTTCCCCTCCTCCCCCCACTCAGGTTACCTAACATGAACTACATCATAATGAAAGTATTAGTTAAAAATTACTGCAGATAAGATTATGCTAGTTGCCTTGGGTTACGTCTTTTCATTTCTTATTCTGATCAGGTTATAGTCTCAGAAGAAAAGAATATTTAATTCAAATAAATCCCTTCTTCAAATTCTCACAAGTCCTATTAATCCTCTTCCCAGCACCATACCTCCCACGTTTCTTGAAGTGAAAATGAGAGGGGGAAAATAAACAAAAACATAAAGCCTCCCCGCACCAGTGTGGGCCATTTTGGGCCTGATTCAATTCCACTTGAAGTTGACTTCCACAAGATCAAATTTATGCTGAACATTACCACTCACTCTTTCGCTTGTGTTTGCTGCACTCCATCTGCTCCTCGCTTACTTAGTCTCTAATCCTAGATACAGTTATGCACATGCTTAATTTTATGTGAGCAGTTCCATTGAAGGTAGTAGGATTATTCTTCTATGTAAAGGTAAATATGGGTGTAACTGCAGGACTGGAGCCTTAGATCATATACTCTTCTAGGCAGAGACCTTGTCTTGCTATCTGCACAAGGTTTAGCACACTTTGGACAGTATATAGCTACTATTATTGAGTATAGTGCCTGGCAAATCCAGTAGCATGAGAAATTTCCAGCAAATATTCATTTGAATGAGAAATTGAATTAGCTTCAACCATCTTCCTATGTTTTTTCCCCTGGACATGCATGATGAAAGACAAGATGCAAGTGCTGTGGTTTAGGTAGGCAGCAACTTTATTACCATAACTCATCTGGGAACTAGCCATCAATAACCCATACAGTGCAAATCATGATTCCTTTCTTAATAGTTTTCACCTGGTGGAGGGTAGCTGTCACAGCTAGTCCCCAACCTGTGTCTGGGACTCCAACACTCTCCTCTCATCTAAAGGTTAAAGAACTGAGGTGAGAGGGTTGTCTCCTCACTGTACTAAAAGCCCAACCCCATTTCCCAGCTATTTTAGGGGATGTCTTCTAATTCTGGTTCACCAGGGAACTGGACCCCTTATGGAATGAATACCTGCACTGGCACCTGCCACTAGGTGGTGCCAGTTCCAGGCATGAGGAAGACTCAGGCTGGAGAGACCAATAATTTACCTAAGTTCCAACTGTCAGCTCACCTGCTCAGGTGATGCTTTTTCCCTCCAAGGCACCCTTCTTTCCCAACTTCTGAGGAGGGGTGGACACACCTAAAGAAGCCATTACCCTTTCCCCGATCAATCCCCCAAAAGATATTTGAAGTTGTGGGGTTATGTTGTATTTGCTGTCCACCAAAATTCATACAAAATAGTTGTTCGCATACATGTTTGTGGAAAGCAAGTATTCACACAAATAGTTGAGAAACCTGGCACATGTAACAATTCACACGGAATCTGCTTACACAGCCATTTTAATTCTCCTTGTACTTATGAAGTGTGGATGGCATAAAGAATAGTCACACAGATATTCAGAGGGCAGTGGCATAGCTAGAAGTGTAACTTTGGTAGTGGAGGGGAACCTGTGGTGGACAGGCAATGCGCAAAGGTCTGATGTCCCAGAAAATAATATAGATAGCATGTTATATTATATTGCATGTTATATTTGAAGGCTGGGGAGCAGGATTGTGATATGGAGAAGTAGCAGGGTACAGAGAAGGGATATGAGAGCAGGAAGCCTAAGGGCTGGATTGGCCAGTGGAGACAGGCCCCACTGATCGGCATGGGTTGAGCCAAGGTGGGAGGGCCAGTAGCTCCTGTGTGGGGCCTGGATCTTGCTGAAGTTGTCCATGGTCAGAAGATGTTTGTGGTGCTGGGTGAAGGCAGCGGTGGGACTGCTGTGCTGCTCTGCACCGCTCCCTGTTGGCAGTGGCGTTCTGCAGACAGACCAAGATCTATCCAGTCTACAGCCAGGAGTTCCTGATCCACAGCCATGTGGACATTGCCTTCTGAATTCATACAAGCTCAGATTTGGGTGGGCTTGGGGACTAACTGGGTGTAGCCCATGTGATGGGTTCAATCACAGAGACCCCCTTGGGACCGTCACTTGATGTGCAGAAATGACCTCTGAGCCTGTTTCTCCTGCCAGCTTGGGTCTCCAGAACCCTGCCTTGTTGAGTCAGACATGCTAGCCTGCTGCAGCATAGACCCAGGTCTGGTCCACACCCCCAAAGCTACAGACTTAACCGAAAACAGCTCAGCAGGTCACCTATCTCCAGCACCCAGACATCCAGCTTTCAATGGGATCCAAACCCTAAATAAATCTATTTTATACTGTATAAAGCCTATATAGGGTAAGCTCATAAATTGTCCTCCTTCTATAACACTGATAGAGAGATATGCACAGCTGTTTGCTCCCCCAGGTATTAATCACTATCTCTGGGTTCATTAATAAACAAAAGTGATTGTATTAAGTATAAAAGTAGGATTTAAGTGGTTTCAAGTAATAACAGACAGAAGTGGGGATTAGCCCACGAAAGCTTATGCTTCAATACTTTAGCTAGTCTTTAAGGTGCCACAGGACTCTTTGTCACTTCTGCAATTCCAGACTAACACGGCTACCTCTCTGATTCTAGACAGAGCAAAGTAAGTCACAAATCAAAATAAAACAAAACATGTAAGTCTAAGCCTAATACATGAAGAAACTGATTACAGGTAATAGCTCACTCTCAGAGATGTTACTTTGCCTATTTCCAGGCATGTGTGGGATGTAAGTGGTACACAGGACTTTAGCTGGCCCTCCACACAGTAAGGAACGGCACTCATGGTCAACAGCTCATGAGAAAGCAACATGATGGAACACATCTCCACAAAACATTTAAAAAAATTCAAATAAGCAAATAATTATTCATTAAATTAATTTTCTGAAATGTTTTACCTTCTTATGTATTGTTTTTTTCTGTAGGTACAATCTGCTTTCAGCATCCAAATAGGAAGATCTATCAATCTGTCAGATACATACTCATTGAAACACAGCTAAATAAGAAAGAACCAAGCTCTGAAGTTCGTGGTCAGGGCCTAGCCTTGCAGTGAGCACCCACTTGGAGCCCTGATGACTTACTAGTGATCGTCTAAAGAGCTGCTTGAAACAGTCATTGAATTGACCTCATAGAGTACCTCCTGAACACAAGGGATTCCTTGGATAGAACTCACTAGAGAACTGGGGCCTTAGCTTTTTATACTCAGGATTTATAAGAAGTGGTTGAATAATATCTGTGAATAATATATTAGGCCATTTTTCCCTGTGAATCATTAAATACATTTTTAATGAACACATTTTATATTATTCAGTCAGCTCTTTAGAAGGTCAAACAATATTAGGCAAATACATTATTTGTGATTTTTCTCCTGTCAGTTATTGAGTAAATTAGGTTCTTGTCCTTATTCAAGCAAATTCCCATTGAGTTTAAGTTTACCTGAGTTAAAGACTCAATTTAAGTTTGAGTAAAAACGGAATAAGTTCCTCAGGATTTGGTACGCAGAAATTATAGAAATGAGCCATGCATATTCCTTTTGGTTACTTTGACTGCTTATGATGGATACCTTTATTAAACATACAGTTCAGCCTAGCAGTCCTCTGTCATGTGATTAACATGCAAGGCTGATTAAAAAGCACTGTTGACTAGACTCTTAAGGCTACAATATGCTTTTCTTACTATTATATTGTGCCAGCACACAATTTGCTGTAACACGTGGTCTTTTAGATTCAGTCTCTCCAGCTGTATTTCTAAAGCTATTAGTGATAAATATATAATTGATGAAAATGTATACTTTGGGATAAATGTATGCTGGATATAGAATTATCACATAATGAATGTGTACTTCTAGGATACATGTGTGACTTACTACTGATAATCTTGACTTGGTTTCTGTGGGACATTCAGTGTACACAGACTATAAGATGTAAAATCATAAAATCATAGAAGATTAGAGTTGGGCGAGACTTCAGGAGGTCATCTAGTCCAACCCCCTTCTCAAAGTGGGACCAACTCCAACTAAATCATCCTAGCCAGGGCTTTGTCAAGACCGCTAAGGATGGAGATTCCACCACCTCCCTAGATATCCCGTTCCAGTGCTTCACCACCTTCCTAGTTTTTCCTAATATCCAACCAAGATCTCCTCCACTGCAACTTGAGACCATTACTTTTTGTTCTGTCATCTGCCACCACTGAAAACAGCCGAGCTCCATCCTCTTTGGAACTCTCCTTCAGGTAGTTGAAGGCTGCTATTAAATCCCGCCTCACTCTTCTCTTCTGAAGACTAAATAAACCCAGTTTCCTCAGCCTTTCCTTTTAAGTCATGTGCTCCAGCCCCCTAATAATTTTTATTGTCCTCAGCTGGACGCTCTCCTATCTGTCCACATACTTTCTGTAGTGGGGGGAGGGGCAAAACTGGATGTTCACGGGAA
The DNA here is from genome assembly GCA_007922305.1 of Dermatemys mawii. NCBI lineage: Eukaryota > Metazoa > Chordata > Testudines > Dermatemydidae > Dermatemys > Dermatemys mawii. The sequence continues at coordinate 51,897,370 of ML677332.1, read as the reverse complement.
ACCTAAGGTCTTTCACAGTCTGTTGCTTCTACTAATGGCTCATTAGCCCTGTCTGGCTTTTCCATTGTTTTACCTGGTTGGAGTTGACTTCCAAAGTAACACATTTGAAATATAGATACATAGTTAATATTCCTAATTTCAGATACAGAAAATGATACAGGCATACAAATTGGATAATCATATTCAGTAGCTCATAATCTTTCCAATGATATCTCATGAGCCATCTTGCATAAAGTACATCCCAGTTATGTCATATTCCTATTATAAGCATATTTTTATAAGGAATATGGAATATAATGTCAAACAGGGGTAATCTAGGTTAGTGGTTCTCAAACTTATTTGATCACACCCCTTCTTCTTGTTTCTGAGTTGTTTATTCTCCCCTCCCTGCAACACGAGTGCATGTAATGATAAAAAAATAATCAACTTGCAACTTGCACTAAATATTAAAAACAGTTAGGCATTAATTCAAACACAGCCACTGAAATATATAGTCTCTATCCAGCTCTGAAGGCAGTGCTGCCACCAGCAGTAGCAGAGAAGTAAGGGTGGCAATACCATACCATGTCACCCGTACATCTGCGTCACGGCTGGCAGCGGTGTTGCCTTCAGAACGGGGCCCCTGGCCAGCAGCTACTGCTCTCCACTCTGCCTTCTTACTCACCCCTTCAAAATACATTCTGCACCCAACCAGAGGAGCATTCTCCCCACCCCCCAGGTTGAGAACCTCTGATCTAGAACTTAGATCCAGGTGCTGCAGCAGAGAGTAAAGAGTTTTTGTGCCAACAATCTCCCCAGAGAGAAAGTGGCTGGGATATGGGTTGGGAGTAGGCAGATCAAACTTTGACACAAGAGAGGAGGAGGGAGCATGCTGCATTCTATTCTATTCTATTCTATTCTATTCTATTCAGGTACTCCTATTGCTCTCATCACTGTAGTATGTGAGCGCCTTGCAGTAGTGTGTTAAGCACAATGACTAACATCCGTTACATGTTTATTGTCTCATCCTCTCCCCAGGGGGGAGAAATCCAATATTCTATGATTCTAAGTGTTTGCAGTGGAGGCTTTTGTTTGGGAATTTATTTATTTATTTTAATCTGTCTGCCAATATACACATACATATACACTATTTGTTAGAGAAGGCAAGGTCTACTTTGCTACAGGGCTGTAGCAAATTAGCACAATAGGGGAAGTACTGGAAGAATTGTTCTATTGAGGGATATTTCTGAGGCATATTGTCTCCTGCACTCCTATGGTGGCATTGTGTCTATGCATATCCCCTTGCACATAGCTGTCACTAAAGAGACACTATAGAACATGATTATTAAATCTCTTAGTGCTGTTAATACATACTAACTGATCATCATGTTCTGTGGAAGTAATGCCCGCATGTCTGGTGAACAATGGTCAGAAAGAACCATACTTTACTGTAGGTAAGAAATGTAGATAGCATTACATGGTGGTTGCAGGGTATTCTGTTGCTGACAATAACATTACACAATGGGAATTTCCAACTGTAAGTGATGAAGGATTATGCAGCATGTTCTTGCCCTAGATGCAATATTCCCAGGTAAACTCACATTAGATTAAAATACAAAATAGATAAATAAACATTACCGACAAGTAGAATTGTCTATTTGTACCACACTCATCAATATGGCGTCTGAGTCCAGAAACAAATCAGTTTCTCATTTAACAAATTCATCTGGCAGAAGCTGATTCATATTTTATTAAATTTTAATATTTGTGTATGCCAATAATATATCCACTCCATCTTCATTCCTCTTTTACTACTGTGTGTTCTCATCTTCCCTGTTACAAACTACGTCAGGTTATTCTCATTTGTAGTCAGAGCCCTCTGGTCAAGCCTCTGGCTTTAGGAAAAATAAATTGAAGACAATCCTTTGGCTTCAACAACAAAACCACCACCACTGCCACTAGTTGAACACGGGATTGTCGTTAGCATGTATTACCCTTTTTATGGTTACACTTTAATTCTTTACTTACATGCACTTCTGATGTATAATCAGAGCAAACTGTTCATTATGTTCAGCTGTTATCGTAAAGTTAAGACTGATGTGTCATGTTATATATGACAGGTAGGAAGAACCCTCAAACTGCTGCTGCTGCTTGAGGCTAGTGCCCTTTAAAACCACAGAAATGTTCTAGTGAACTCAGAATTATTTAGGAAATTCTATTAGGCCATTTAACTGACAAGCAGATTAAGTCTGTCAATGATTATGATGAAACCTGCTGAAAGTCTGTCAAATCAAGGATCCAAGAGCAGAGCTATTTTATCTATATTACCTTACACTGTATTGATTTTTGATTGTATACATATATTGGAGGGAAAGCTGAAGGTAGTTCAGCCTCTGTGGAAATCATTGTTCTCTTCATTACAAACTGCCTGAGTTTAAGTTGATTAGACCTCGAAGAAAGAAAAGAGATTTTTATGGTAATTTCTTTCTTGAGGTTATCAAAACTGCTCCAAAGCAGTTTACCCACACAATACACAAAGACTGAAAAAGGCTTATTGTGAATCAGATTAAAATGAGGGTATAGGGGATTTAATAAATTATGGTGTTAAACTTTGGTGGTAGGTTTTTTGTTTTATTTTTTTTGTTTTTTGTTTTGTTTTAAACTCAGCATATTAAATTCTCATGGGGTCACCCTGTCAGTGTCAATTCTGTGGCCTGGATTTAGTTGAATCAATCCTAATTGAAATTCTGCACAGGTCTGGTATTCTGTGGAGATTGCAGATGAATGACAGAGCAGTGGCAGGAAAGATAAATATGCTGGCAAATGAGATCCAGGCTCTCCACAGAGGATGGAATAAATTACTTTACCAATAGAGTGGAGGTAATACGTTGGAGAAAGAAAGTGAAATCGAAGCTAGTTTAATGCCAGGTTTGTAAAGCGGGGGGAGAAACAGTTAAGATTTACTTAAAATACAGATTGTGGAATGTACTGCATATAGGCCACTTATTCATTGCTTTTGTATTGTGAATAATGATTACTGCATACACTTTAATTTCATTTATGTAGATGACAGCTTGCACAATTTGCATGCATGTAGCATTCTATGTGTAGCTCAGGTCCCAAAAGTAACTGTGGAATAGCATATTGATTAGTAATTTGATAAATATACAAAATGGCACATCGCATTTAAGGTTCTTCATGCAAAATGTATTTAAATGACCTTGACTAATTAGTATGAATAGCTGTGAGGCACTCTTATATGAATGAGAGTCACATTTTGTGACTGCAAAGATTTAAGAGGTTTCATGACTGGGTGAGCAAAATTTAAACCAAAGGAGAGGAGCAAATATTAATTTTAATGGAGATTAAAGTAGATTAGAAGACCTAATAGGGCTTTTTCAGCTTCCATCCCAATGCAGAATTGTTGTTGCCTCAATGCAGAATTGCTTCCTACAATTTATTTTCTAGTGCTTCATACAGTCTAGTTTTAAATGGACCAAACAATGAGGATTACAACACATCCCTTCAGAGAATGCTTCAATCAAATGAATCAGAGCGTGTTTTCTGATCTTCACCCTAAATTATACTTGTTAATTTCATCCTATTACTCTCCTAGTTATTCCCAATCATGCCACCCTAAATAATCAATTTCCCTCCTCTGTGCTTATATTCTGCAAATATGTGTTAACTCTTACATTCTCTCAAAGTAATCACTTAGCTAAATGATAGAAATGTAAAACTTACTTTTCCTCATAAACCAGTCTCTCCAGCCATTTTACACTTTTATTTGGTGTAACCTGAACTTTCCTCAGTTTGTCGAGATATATCATTGTGGCAACATGGTGCTCAGAACTGATTGCATTCATCCAGATGCAGTCACACCAGTGTGATATATAGAGAATTTATCTCCCTCATCTGTGACGTGATGACTGTGTGGATACAGACTTTCACTGCCATTTTTGCTTTGATATTGTGTTACAAACTCTTGTCTAATTGGTTGTTCCTGATCATCCTTTGAGCTTCTTTCAGCATTACTATGTTCTACCTCCCCACAAACATCTAGATTATTATTGTTTTAGATTATTTTCCTCCAGATGTATTAGACTGTACTTTTCAAAGATGAATCTAATTTTATTTTCAGCCCATGTTGTAGAAAAGGAACAAGTTTCTGAGATAATTCAGTCTGGACAATTGGGCATCATTCTAACTGAATCACTGGACATCCACTTGCTTATTCCAGTGGTGTATTTTGTCCAGTACTTAAAGACAGGTGTCTGGGTGGAAGTTAAAGTGGCAGCTCTGGCTTGAACAAAGAGCCTGTTATAAGGAAATAAAATGTGCCTACTGATTAGCTAGCCAACAATGTACCCATGGACTAGATGGCACAGCTGCATATTTGCCATATCACAGTTTAATTAGTTAGACTAGGCTAAGAAGAAGATCTGTACAAGGAAAAAAAATTCCCACAATAATTAGGTGACATCTTATTATGCTCTTTTACTAACATTAGGCCAGATCCTACTTCTCTAATTCATATTGAGTAGTAATATACTCTGCTAATTATCCCACTTATGAAACCTTTATGGTCTGAAATATCCTATCCCCTTACTCTTGTGCAATCCCATTCTAGGCCCACCCTTTTAGAGCTGGTCAAAATTCTTAGCACAAAAATAGTATTTCATTAAAAAAATGACCTTTTCTCAGAATTGAAAAACTTTCCTCAAAAAATTGTCCACATTTTGACATTTTCAGTTTTCACAATATTTTGTATGGATTTTTTTTATCAGAATCAAATTCAATTTTTTTGGATGACCAAAACTGCATTTCCCAACTGAAAACCAGGTTTTTGAAAAATGGAAAATGATTGAAAATGATTTCAATACAATTTTCCATTAAGCATATGGCAGACAATTTTGTAAAAAAAAAAAAAAAAAAAAGGAAAGTGGGTCCATTTTGAACTCTGCCAAATAGAAACAAATTCAGTCCTGACATTGTTCATGAAATCATTTCCCCATTTTTTGACCAGCTCCGATATATAGAGAGCTGATCAATATATATGTAGTTTAAATACTAAGTATTATAAGCAGTGGACATCTTGGTGACAGATGTTTTTCCCCAACTGCTCTGCTTGCATTGGTGGCTGCATGTAAAACTATATCTCTTGCCTCTGGCACCAGTTTTCAGCATTCATGTGTTCATAGAAACAGATTAATGATTTGGCTGCCTCAATTTATATATCACAAGTGCACTCTCTCTCTTTTCCAATAGCCGTCCACAGCTAAAAACATATTTTTTTCCTAGTGGCCCAGCAATTATGAAAGCTTTCAATTTCTTGAGGAGATTATTCCCACTGGGAAATGAACGAATGGATGCAGTCTCAGAATAGTCATTCTGAGTTTATTTTTATTTACCATGGGGGAGAATCTATCCATCAACCACTTGCAATGAGCTGTGGGGTGTGGGAAAAGTGGGAGAAATCCTCTCCTCAGACGGAGCAGCCATTCCCAAGAGTTTATTCAGCTAATGGCTGAAGCAGACTCTGCAGCACCCGGCAGACCTTCCAGAACCCATAGAGGAGGAAGGGAGGATCCATGGAGCAGGGGATACGCCAGCCACTCCCAACCGCTCCAATCATATACACACTCAACGTGTGCAGATTAAGGGATTGTACAATATAGGGAGTGTGCACGCCTTCAACATGTTTCATTGTTAAGAGGGCCTCTGCATGTACAGAGGGGTAATTGTGTCTGTTCTAGTATGCACTTAGGGTGGGATTTTCAAAAGAATCTAAGGGCTTGTCTAACTCAAAGGTTCTTTGACTTTAACTATAGCAGTTCACTACATACAGTTATTTTGTTCTATACAGGCTCTTATATCATGCTCAGCACAGTAATACCAGTGAGCCTACAACATCCCTAACCTGGATGTAATTATACTAGTGTAAATGTGCTGTTAATATAGTTTTTTCCCATATGGGAAGCGAAATAAACTATACTGGCCTAAGGCACCTTTGCATGGGCATAACTATGTCCACACTAAGGGAAGTACTGATAAAACTGTTTCTGTTTAAAAAAATCACACCCATAACCAAACCAGTTATACTATTACAAAAGCTGTGAGTAGAGAATGTCTAAGTGTCTTAGAAACACAAGCCCCATTACACAGGTTCTTTAAACAATCCCACCCAGAGCTACTTTAGTTTCATTGTTACTAAGAGTGTTTAACAATACAAGCATCCCTGTCCAGCAGGTCAGATGCACCCATTACCAACACCCATTGTCAGCCATGAATATATATATATCGAAGCCTTGATCCGACAAACACATATGCATGTGCTTAACTTTCAGCACTTGAGTAAATCCCATTGATGCCAAAGAGATACCAGTTACTTCATGCAAATGGCTAAGGCCAGGAGTTATTCAGTCTGTGGGGAGATGAAGCACCTCATATGCATCAATTTCAATTAATTTATTATTTCCATATCTTTACCACTTTGATCAAGTATCATGAAAATGTATTTATTCCCTTTTCATATGTAATACATTAATCAGTTATTTAATCATCAATAGCATTATGGCTTGTTAAAAACTACAGTAAGATTTCATGTTTCTTTCACTCAGTGTTCACTCTGATCACACATTAAAATCCCTTTATAAAATACCCTATGTTCATACCCTCAATATTAAATAAATTTAAAAAAGTTATTATTCAAGTTCTAACAGCTTTATATCTATAGTCCCTCTCAGCATAAAATATTAAACATCAGAATCCTCCTAAATAAGGATTCTTTTAAAAAGGCATGATTAACTTGTCATTCTCCACTTAAGAAATTCCTTTCTTTTGTTGCTGCATTAAAATCCACTCATAACTGGAAATAATTCTTAGTTTTATCTAATCTACTTATTAATATAGATGAGTAAACTATTTGTAACAATTTATTTGATGAAATTACGCATTTTTACTTATTAACAAATTGTTCATAAACAGTCCATAATCTTTATAAATTTGGTCATTATTTAAAATTAATCAGTGCATTATGTGAACATTAGAGCTGCTCAGAAAATAAGTTTTTTTTTCCTGTGGAAAATTTCAGAAAAAAAATGATTTTTTTCCCTTAAAAATGTAGACATTTTGGCAAAATATTTTTGCTGAAAACCAAACTAGTTTGATTCAAAATGGTGTTATGGCGTCTCATGGGAGTTGTTGTTTGAATACCATATGCTTCCACTTTTCTACAGGGCCTTGGCTCTATGACTGGATTACATTTCCCATGATGCACCACTGATTACTTCTGAGTAAGGAATGGGATGCATTAATGAAGTACCTGGTTATGGTGCATCAGAGGAAATATAAACCCACCAGAGAATGTGACTAATAGAGAAAAGGTGCATAAGACAACTGAACTACAATTCCTATGAGGCACTGTAGTAACATTTTGACAAAAATATTTTGTATTTTTTCCCCAACAAAATGAAATTTTCTGCAGAAATCAGATACTTTTGTTAAAAATGTTTAGTTTAAAACTCAGTTTTCCACTGAAAAACAGTTCTGACAGAAAATTTTTAACTAGCCATAGTGAACATACTTCAGTCTATGGCAGGGGTCGGCAACCTTTGGCATGCAGCCCTTCAGGGTACTTCGCTGGCGGGCAACAAGACATTTTGTTTACTTTGACCGTCCGCAGGCATGGTGGCCAGCATGTCCTGTGACCCGCCACTTCTTGCAGCTCCCATTGGCTGGGAATGGCAAACCATGGCCAGTGAGAGGGTCATGGGGGGCTGAATCTGCGGATGGTCAATGTAAGCACAATGTTCCGCAGCCCACCAGTGGAGTACCCTGATGGGCCGCATGCCGAAGGTTGTCAACTCCTAGTCTATAGTCTGGTCATGAATTGTTAACTGAAACAATTAATTTGAGAATTCCCTCTGCTTTCTGTGCTATATCATTGGTCACATGGCATTGTCTTCCATATTTGACAGTGAAAATTGTATAAATAGAAGGGAAGCTTGAAGAAGTCATTTCTGTTTTGAACATTTGCCACACTATTAATAAGAAGATAACTTTTTACAAATACTTTTGCTAATGATCATTCAGATGAGTGTCTGCAGAAAATGAATAAAGTGAATAAAGAATATTAAAAATGGTGTCAAGGTGAATTTGTGGGTTTTTCTAAATACTTTTCTGCAATGCTTGCTCAGCTCTACCTATTGGTTTTACCTATTAATAAGTCCTTGTGGCACATCAGTTCAGGGACACTGATCCATTTTTTAAGGTTGTGTGTGAGGATATTGTGAATTATGTAATGGAAAGGTAAAGTCTTGAGCCTGTAATTGGCAATGAAGAGGCAAAATGACTCACCTCTTTTCCCACTGAACTCAGAAGGAGTTCATTCATGTGGCTCTTTTTGCAGAATCGGAGTTTAATTAAAGGAGCCTGAAGTGGGGTTATTATGTGCTGAGAGTATTGATAAAAAAATGAAGGTAAAAACAAATTTATACTTGGACTCGCTTCTGAATTAGACTTTTGTTTCAGATAGTTTAGACCTGAACCATTTTTAGGGCCAAACAACCACATTCTGGTTTCTGAAAACTACTGGAAAAATAATCTGTGCCGGAAGTATTTCTGGTACTGATGAACTCCCTCAGCATGCTTAGCTTCACTGTCTCATGCATTGGATGGAGTAGTGTCAAAACTGTACCATCCTCCACCTTTCCATTCTCCATTCACATGTGTGGGAGAGAGAGAGTAGCAGTCTGATGTCAGTTGTATTCCCTCTATTTACTTGCAATAGATGTAGCTGGCAAGGGAATAAGGGTACATTAGCCAGGTCACAATGTAGCAGTAGAGAAGGGATTTTTGTATCCCTGGGGATTCATCTTTTTATTCTGGGCCTCATTTGCTTATCTCTGAGGTCAAAATACGTCTCTTTGTGGTAGCTAAAGATGCCTTAGGAGCTAAGTGAAGGCTTAGAAAGCAGATATGCTGCACCATAACATAGCCATGGTCAATTTGCAGGTGAGCTCCAATGTGGAAGTATCCCTCTTTAGCCTTACAGTGGGGATATTTTATTTTATAAATTACATGTGGTAAAAACCTGCATAATATGTGGGTTGTCTTTTTAATGTGCCTTTACACTAAAAGGGAAGTGTAAGTATTTAGTCAGAGATCTTCACCAACAGGCTGATAACTGTGTAAACATAAAAAAAATATCATAGAAAGGACTCATTCCTCGTTGTTAATACATCTAAATGTATGCAGGTGAGATAAAGAAGCATGTGGTTTCAGACTGGCAGTGCTGGCATAAACAGGGACTTCCTACAGAAAAGATGTTCACTGAAATGCAGGCTGGGCAAATAACCCCTCCCTAGTCTGGTATCTCTGCCATATGGCAATGGTCTGACCAACTTGTGAGCAGGCAGTGTGCCATCCTGACAGATGGACATGAATATAGCTAGCCAAGGATACTTTTAGCCTATGTACAGCAGATGTATGTACTTATTAAAAGCATCATTCCCAGCTGCGAAAGTTGAAACAGCTGTCTGCCTTGACCCACTGTTCTGAGAGATCAGAGGATATGACAATACTAACCCACCATGGAAACTGATCAACTTTGAATATCATAAAATATCATTTTTTGTCAAGTTAGCCTCCTGAGGCTGCATAGCTATACCAAGACTTGTAATTCTTCAGGAGGGTTTTTTTGTTGTTGTTTTTTGTGGGTTTTTTTTGATGGACAATATGTCATGACACTTAACATAGCAGAAACAACAGAGCTAAGAACATGCCTTCTGTTCTTTGGCTTTCATTAATTTGCTTGCAGTACCCAAAGAGCCTGTAAAAGGGGGATTTGTGGTACAGTGTATGGCAAAGAATTTTCCTTCCTCCTTGATGGAACTGAATTACTGCTGTGTGTTCCACAATCAGAGAGGCCAAAGGAGGAGATAGAGTGAGCACCATCATGGAATATGTGATGCAAAATTTGAATGCTATTATTCAGCATCTTTTATTAACAAGCACAGTAATCTAGTTAATATAAACATCTTTCTTCCTGCTCCACCTTTAATGCTGTTTAAGGAGGCTGCTTAGGTGATCTCAATTGCTCTCGTGCCTTCAACTACTATCTTTATGCTGATGACACACAAATCTACCTCCCTCTCTTGACTTATTTCTCGTCATCCCATCTCTTATCTTGACCTGTCTATCTGACATCCCCACCTGGATATTTCACCATCTTAAAATTAATTAGGTCAAAACTGAATTCCTGGACTCTACTACTAAGTAGATTTACTTCCATTTCATCTGAGGATGGGCTATAGAAAATCATTTTATTTATATGTAAGTTCTAAGGCAACAAAACCTGTACACTGGATGCAGGCTGCACACATATACACTCATTGATTAGGATGCGGATTTCTGCATACAATTAAGTGACTGTATCTGCGTAGAAAAGTAGCTTTTTACTTCACTAAATTTCTGTCGTGCTGGCTTTTATGCCTTCAATATATCTTTTTGTTCAGCCTTGTAGATTTTTCAATTTATTCCTTTTAAATCTTTTTTTTTCACATGGATGATGAATTTTAGCCTCTGTGCCAGGCTCAAGTGTTCTACTCTTCTAACCTTTTCACATTTTATCCGAATTCTTGAGGGGATGAAGCTATTCACTGGTAAGCTATTCTCTGCTTGTTTTCACCTTTTCCTAGTGCTATAGAGGTATATATTCTTTTTTCAGGCCTAGATAATGATAATGGGTTTGCTTGGTTTGTTGTTTTAGATTCATATATGAATGCTTGTTACTCTATTAATTTCAGAATTTGTTTTGAAATCACTCTGTGACTTTATCAATCACTTGTTTCAGAGCTAATTCTGTGCATTTATATTCCTTTCTTTCCACCACTGTGTTCTTTTTCTCTTCTTTTTCTTGTATGATTGAAGACATCTCTCTTCCCTCCCTCCACACTCACCCAATCAACATGAATCAACTTAAACTGCTCTACAGCTGGACCATAGTTAGCTTACTTACTTTAGAGTATTGCCTAATGCAAACTTATTATTATTAGTATTTCAGCTGTGCATAGAGGTCCAAACCAAGATATGGGCCCTACTGTGCTAAGCGCTATACATAGAAATAGTAAAAGACAATCCTTTTCCGAAAATGCATATGAACTAAGGAACTGAGACAGACTGGGAGTAGAATAAAAGAAATATTTTCTCCTTTTTATGATGGGAAACTAAGACACAGAAGTTACATGACTTACTGAAGGTCTCACAAAATTCATGACAGAACCAAGAATTGGACCACAAGATCTAGTGTCCAAACCACAAGATCATTTTCTCAAATTTTTTTTAGATTTTCTTTCTTAGTTTACTTGCTACACTTTTGCAGAATCTGTGATCATGTTTTCACATAAAGTTGCCTTGAAAATGTGTTGGTTTTTTTTGTCAGAAAACCAAAAACCTGAAACTGAAAATTTCAGTTTCTCAGTAGTTTTCAACAGAAGTTTTCCAGGTTTTGGTTTTCTGTTGGGGTTTTTTGTTTTGTTTTTTTTATAAAAAAAAAATTCTGGAGGGATGTGGGTGGAGAGAACAAAACAAAATCATATTTTCCAAGCAAACACAGGTATAATGAGAGGACTCTTTAATGCTGTCTGTTTTCATGTAATTTTGAAAAATATGATGTGCATACATGAAACACCTATACACCTTACAGCAAAAGTTAAAACTATACTTTTCAATATCTTTGAGATTTCAATATATTTTCAAAGATTCGTTGGATTGTTTAATAGATACAAGCCTGGAAGTCACAAACCTTAGGTCAAATTTATCCCTGGTGTAACTGTGTTGACTTCAAAGAATCAAAGAATATCAGAGTTGGAAGGGACTACAGGAGAACATCTAGTCTAACCCCCTGCTCAAAGCAGGACCAATCCCTAATTAAAGACGAATTATACCAAAGACAAATTTAGGTCAATATATTTATATTCTAAGGGCAGGTCTACGCTTAAAACTGCAGTGGCAAAGGTGCCCCACAGCAGCACTTCAGTGAAAGAGCTTCTCACGTCAGTGTAATTTTTTTTTTTTCAAACTGGAAAGACCTTGAGAGATCATAGAGTCCAGTCTCCTGCCTATACCAGCAGGACCAAGTATTGTCCCCTGACAGATTTTTTTCTCCAGATCCCTAAATGGCCCCCTTGAGGATTAAACTCACAATGCTGGGTTTAGCAGGCTAATGCTCAAACAGCTGAGCTATCCCTTCACCTAAGTTAAAACACCTCTGGTGATAGCTATGTCATGGCAAGAAACTCTCCTGTCACCATAGCACTGTCCACACCAGGGTTAGGTCAGTACAACTGCATTACTCAGGTGTGTAGATTTTACACACCTCTGAACGACACAGTTATACCAATGTATGTTTACGGTGTAGACCTGGCCAAAGGTAACAAAAGCTGACTCAAGTATTCTGCCAGTCTCTACCATTTAAAGTAACTACACTTCATCCTTTGTCTTCTGGATGTACCTAGTAGATTTATATTTACTGTGTCATGTATAGGCTTTCTGAGGGGAAAATTACAGTGTGAAGCACACACAAAGGACTAGTCTTGAACTAACTTTTTTAACAGCAAGCAGAAAGTACAGCTAAACAAGAACTTTCTGAAACTTACTGAGTACAAAACACCACTAGGGCAAATTCTACTTCTCATTAGCCTTTCTCAAGTATAAACATCACAACATCATTTACCTGACAACTTCCTGTACTCTGAACCAATTCTGTTCCTTTGGCAGCTCTGCAACAAAATATGCTACTGTATGTCAGTCTGAGTGTTCACTCCAAAAGGAAAACAAAGGCTGTGTTTGCATTTGTCAGCAAACTCATAGGGAATATTTGGTGGGGTTTCAGTCTCAAGCAGCATCTTTTTACAGCTCACATGATGAATTGTTGAAAAATCAAAGCAGTTATCAAGAATTCTACTCAATCCATTCATATTCAATCACCTATACAATCAGTAAGGAAATACCAGTCCCTTCTTCCATGTTCTGTGTATTTATGTTAAAAACGGCTAATATGGCATTCTAAACATTTTATGAAACTCTAGTGCATCCATTTTGAATCCCAATGTTCTTGGTATGATATTCATATGATGTCAGTGAGATCATTTGTATGCCAGACCTACATGTTATTAAGAACTCTTATCCATGCAACTCAACTTCCATTCATTGGAAACATTCTAGATCAGATACAGGTGTGGAAGATAATGTGTCAAAAGAATTAAACACTTCTAACACAACACATTAAGCGTTCTCCATTATTTTCATTATATTATACAGACAAAGGATGTGCTGGTTATTAGTAGGTCTGAGCATGAGCTACATTATCACAATAAATGATGAAAATGGCTGCCTGACATTATATTGTCATTTTGTGTGAGCATGTGTGTGTGGCTGTTTTGTGTGTATGTGCACACACACGCACATCCTGCTGTATGAAAGTGATGCAAAATGCTTCATGGGTGGGTACTAGAGATAAGGGGGAGAAGAAAGACACATTTTTCATGTCACTCATGAAAACATCTGTATGCATCACTTTCAGGGAGAGTTAAAGGATGAATCCCAGTGACCAATTCTCACTTTGTTGGATAAGGATAGCTGCTGTTGATTTCACGAGCAGCAGCAGATTTATTATAATGGGAGATTCCCGTATATTGTGGGGATAAACTCAGGCACCCGGAGGAAAAGAATAACAACACCCTACTGCAAAAGCGACAAAGAGTCTTGTAGCACCTTATAGACTAACAGATCTTAGGGATCATAAGCTTTCATGGGCTAAGACCCACTTCATCAGATGAATGTTGTGGACTGAAGTGGGTCTTAGCCCACGAAAGCTTATGATCCCTAAGATCTGTTAGTCTATAAGGTGCTACAAGACTCTTTGTCGCTTTTGCAGATCCAGACTAACATGGCTACCCCTCTGATACTAAACACTCTACTGATTGCTGAAAGTGTGGAGAAATATTATGGGAGATGAAGATCTATGGGTGTTCTTAAACTACGGGTTCTGAATCTGCTTTTATGTTTTGGTTAGCAATCGAACCACACCCTCTTAGGGGTCTATAAATTGCATGCTAGTATAGAAGAGTTGGGGGGTGGGGAGAATCCCAATTATATATGATGTTTTTCCTTAGTGTGTAAACCCAAATGTAAATCAGAAATCTTCTGAAGGAAAACAAAAGAAGCAGGTGTATTCTGAATATAACTTTTAATTCCGGAGAAAAGATACAATGTTCACAGTTCATATTTTTTGCTGTAAAAAATGACACAAAGGAGGTGCTTGCTATCTAGCTGGGTATCTCTGCAACAGAGAGTTTCGGTTCTGAAAATCTCTAAGGCCTTAATGATGCAAATCCTAGTGAGATGTGCAACAGAGCATGCCCCTTTTTCGCACTCCAATGGCAGCGTGAAAGAAGAGTATATGCTGGCACATGTGAAGTTAGGTATTAGATAGCATGCTCTACATTGAGCAGAAGTGGAGGAGACAGAATTTTAAACTACTTGCTACTACTCAGGAATAATGTGGAAACAGATTGTCAGCTGTCTAAATCGGCATAGCTCCATTTAAATCAGAGGTGCCAAAACTGTGGGGTGCTCTCCCCTAAGGGACATGGAGAAATGTTTTGTGGGGAGGGGAGGAGGACATAGCGGGCCGGGGGGGGGGGGCGGGGATGGGAAGGAGGGCCACCCAGCCCTGCTTTGCTCCCTGATCTGCTCGGGCACCGCTCCCAGCCATGGCCCCAGCTCCTGATACCTTGCCTGGCTCTGCCTCCAGCCTTGGCTGTCAACTGAAGCCTGGTCCCAGCTCCTTGCCTGGCCCTGGCCCTCCATCTTGGCCTTGCTCCTAGCCCCAGACTCTCCCCATCTGTGAATCCAGCTTCAGCTCCCTTACCCCTGTTCGCATCCATCCCCCTGCCAAGCCACGTCACCGCTCCCGGCCCTGGCTTGGGTCGGGGCATGGACAGGAGTAAAGGGGTTGTGACCCTGAAAAGTTTGGGGACTACGGATATAAACTAATGAGCTATATCAGTTTACAGCAGTACTCTTACTACTGCAGATCAGGTTTCCCTGTATTACCTGTTCTGTCCAACTCATCACTTTTTACCTTGTGCTTTATATGCTTCACTAGGCACTGGAGTTTTACTGGATGGGGCTCTTAATGGCATTAAAGTACTTACCTAACAAATTATGAGTTAGATAGCTCATTGATTGTTCTTGATATCATAGGTTGTTTTATCTTGATGGATAGTTGTTTATGCACTGAGTGGTTCTTATTACTAAAACTGTAATGAACACAAACACTGTAATTGCAGCTGTAATTTTAATAAGCTTCCAAGGAGTCACCCAGTAATCACAGTTACTTTTACAGACCATATGCCAAATCCTGAAGTTCTTTCTTAGTCAAAATTCCCATTCGATTTTTAAAAAATTGCCTGTGGTAACCTGTTTCCCAGAGGTGCGAGTACCCTTAGGGGCAGAGCTGAGGGGCTGGTGAATCTAATTTATATTTTCTTTTAATGAAAAGCGTCTCTCAGAACCACCTCTCTGGAGTAAAGCAACACTCCTGGGCAAACAAACTTATATACAGTGCACCTACTTGGAAATGTTCATTTTTAATGCTTGAAAGCTATGCCACATTTGTTAATAGTCTATCACAGAGCTCAGCTTGCTATTTGAAATGGTGATGGATGAAGACCTTTGAGGGAAGCATCCACTTGGACATTTTTGTAAAATACCTAATACTTGGTACATAGTGGTGGATCCCAAAGGCACAAAGATTTGCTCTTCAAAAAGTATTTTTATGAGCCTCAGGGATGAATGATCTCTGACTGGGATAATAACTTAAGAATGAACTTAAACTGGAAGCAAGAAATTCTTCTCAAATCTCCATTTTATTTGGTGGGGAGAGTTTTAACAGGAGGCTCCCTATAGCCCTCTCCGGTACATCGCCGCCTCAACTCTTCACCATAACAGACAACTTCCATTCTGTGATTCCAACAGAGGAGTGGGCTAGGAACACAGGAAGGAGTTCACCTGAATAGCTTTCTCCTATGCATTTTGCACTTTGAAATGCCTAATGGGAGCCTGCGGTAGGTTGGGGAAAGATGGTTGCTGCTGTGAAAAAATGAGCATTGCATAATGGATGAAGGCAAGTTAATTGTGCTCATTTTCAGAATCAATTGTCTGCTCTTAGACCACCCTAGCTCATCTAGGACATGGTCCTTCCAACTCCTTCTTTTTAATCAGTATAGGTCAAGTTTATCGGGCTAATTCTGAACTACTGGTTTCTGGTGAAAAGATTAAATGGCCAAAGTGTGGGCTACTTGATGTAAAATAGATCATTATTATGTTAAATATTCCAAATCTGTGGTGCAGTTTTGAAACTACTGTGCCCTTATTGTCTACTCAGTTTTCTGGTACGCTGCACAGATATGTTAATTTAGCACTCATGCTGAATATAAGGTCAGAGTGTCTCGCTTTTGTCTTTTCTTGATTGCTTATGGCTTTTTCAGAATGCCATTTCTATTTGTCATATGTATCTGATGACCAGTCTTCAGCAAGTCCCTCTGCAAGAACAGTGCACTCCCCACTGCCTCCCCCAACAGCTGCTCAGTAATTTCACATGAGATAATGTAAATGTATTCATGAAGTAAAGTGAGTCCCTCTAAGCTAAGAGGCTGGCTGTGCTCATGGAGATGTTCGCCAGTCTGTTGAACACATTTTGCAATCATTATCTTTTTCAACAGCCAGAATGCAAATGAAAGACCATGCAAAAGACTTAAAGGACGCATTTTGTCTAAACCCGTCTCTTTCTTTCTCTCACACACAAAATGGCCCCATTCATTTTAATGGAAGATATGTGGCTAAATCCCCTGCACTGAGTTGAAAATCTCAAGAGATGATTTTATAAAGAATCCATTTCTATTCCAACCCAATAGACTGCTCCTCTCTGGTCATTAGCATCAGTAGGCAGAAAGTGAGAATAATGAAATAAATGTACAGATACAGCTCTCAGATTTAATTAAGATGGTCTTTTAAAAAAAATCCTGTAAAATAACTATCTAGCTCTTATCTTCAGATCTTATATGAGAAACAAAGCTGATAATTTAAGATTTTATACTTTTGTTTATATAGTTTATAAAAAAAAGTAAGAAAGAGAGAATGCCAGATGGACTATTTGGCTGGAAATCCTGACAAAAATGAAAACAGAGGATGCCAGTAATCAGGGGAATATCATTTCAGCAATGAAATTTTCAACACTAGCATGATTTAAGAAGTGAAATATCCGCATGGCAAGTTCACAAGCATTCAAAATCAGAAGGAATTGATTACTTCTTCTCTAAGGCTTCGATCTGCCCATGATATCAGCCTCCATCATCCACTTCTTAAATTTTCAAGCAAGCACTTTTGGGTTTAAGCCCATGGAGACACTCACATTTGGGAGAAGCTCCCGATAAACATTCACAAAACTAACTCATTAACCTTCTTCCAAACCCTCCTTGAAACTCTTCTTTGCCATGAGGTCTACAAAAATCTTGACAATGGTTAGGGTGGTAGTACGTTGAGATCACTGTCTACCATTTTGATCAATATCGTCTCAATATTTCTGTGTTCTCTTTCATCTGTCTGTGTCTCTCTGTTGTCTCTTGTCTTACACTTAGACTGTAAGGTCTTTGTGGCAGGGATTGCCATCTTGTTCTGCTAAGCACTGTTCAAAATGAGGTCCTGGTCAAGACTAGAGCTCCTAGGTACTATGGTAATACAAATAATAAATTGTCTGCACTTAGTTCTTGTCTGACTTTGTTTCCAATAACTATTTAGCAATTAGATGTTACTAGACAAATAACTTTTTTGCAGTTACATATGTTAAAACTCTGTTAAAATTATAATCATTTTAAATTCTCATGGGTTTTCCTAGCTGGTGGGGCAGTTTGCAAGGAAGTATATCATCTGGCCTAGTGGCAGCCAGTAACCAACCAGCCTAGAGTAACATGGGGTGAGTTATAACTATCTGTTTCAGGAAGCAGCCTGCTTTGTCTCTCTCTGTTCTTCTGTATTATTCTGAATTCTAAGAAATAAAGCAGTTACTTTGTGAGCTTTTAGCAAGGGTATGCATGTTTTTATCTAACTTCTCTGTTTATATGCCACGAAACAACACAGCAGAGCAAGAAACTGAACCCCATTGTCCGAAACACAGCCTAATGGTGAAACCACAAGGTCATCCTTATCATACCATTCTAAGCTTCAGAATTTAAGACCAGAATGTTGTATGGCATTGCAATAAGAGTACAGTTTCATTAATCTTAAATGTATTTATTTAACCCTTACATATAATCACTGCTGAATATAATGCAATGAAAGGGCCTGTAGAAATTCTGTGCATTGCAGAGGATAACACCTAATAATTTAATATTATATATGATATGAGACTTTAGAAAGCTCATTGTAAATCTAAGGACTCCTGGAGTTTTAACGATAAAAACTACTTACTCAACAGACTAAGTCACAATGGCAAGAAAACATGGAGAAACTTGTACTGCTGATTCTAGTATATGGGGAACTATGGACCTATCCATCTAAAAAGAAGTCTTTTGTCACCAGGACTCTGACTCTGGTACCCTTCATTAGTACTAAATTCACCCACAATCTACAAAACGACCAGGCAAATGTAAGTTCTGTGAAGGTGCTAAAGGAGTTTTTTTTGAAAACAATGTATTTAGGTTTCTAATTTAATTCCCCAAATATAATATATCAAAATGATTCACAGCTGGTACAGAACCATAATTATTATAATCGTATTTATATTTTATATCTGGCTTTTAATTTATAGACCTCAAAGCTGTCACTAGAGAAAGGCAATTATTATTTTGAGTTCATAGATTGGGAAACTGAGTCCCAGAAAACTGAAGTGGTCACAAAGTGGCTCATTGTTAGAGTTAGGAACAGAAGTCTGGTCTTCTGATTCAGAATCCAGTGACCTTCATACTGGAGGCCTCCCTACATGACATGGGACAATGAGTATCATTAAAAACCTAATACTCCTATGGCTCACTTGGCAACGTATTGTGCTACCCACTTATATATTGGCCTTCAGACAGATCTTGGGATTTTCTTTTTGCACTGGCAAAGATTTGTAATACTGAGCTATTGCTTACAGTTTGTCTGGTTGTATAGGGATGGACATAGAAAAAAGAAATGAAACAGACAACTCTCTAACCTGCCATAAGGGGAATGAAGTAAAGATCTGTACTGAAATATTTGTAGACTCTTTTGATATTATTAGCTACAATACTCTGTCTTAACAAAAGTACTGAAAAAGTGAGGCAGAAATTGAGAGGGAGGAAATTCCATCCTAGAATGAAAGGATGTGTGACAACTAAAGATCCTACAAGATCACTTACTACCATGGGGCCCAGCATGTTGCTCTAGCACTAGGGAAACTCACAGGTTCAACAGGAAGACAGTGATGGTGGGAAAGTAAGCTCCACCCTTGTTTGCAGAAACTCTTCTGTGATTCCTACACAAGGTTACAACTTCAAGGATGGAGAGGTAGCAGACTGTCAGTGTGGCCAGCCATGTTCTGCCCCTCAAATTCAGGCCAGGTCTTGTCCCGCAAATTCAGACCAGGTCTACACTAAAAAGGTAGGTCAACTCAGCCTAGTCACTCAAGAGGGTGAAAAATCCACACCCCTGAGTGATGTACTTAAGCCAACATAACTGGCAATGTAGACAGAGTGAGGTCAATGGAAAATTTCTTCCATCAACCTAGCTACTTCCTCTCAGAGAGTTGGATAGCCTGTGCTGTTGGGAGAACCCCTCCCATTGGCATAGGTAGTGTCTACAGTGAAGTGCTACAGTTGTGCTGCTGTAGGGTCTGAAGTGTGGACAAGCATTCAAAGTACAAACCAACACAAATTAATGTTGGTCAATTAGCATAACTTTGGACAGTTCCTCCACCACATTGAAACATGCTCTGTCTCCTGTAGCAGGAACTGGAGATGCTAATAAAAGACTGCAGAGAACATAACTTCTGCAGAAACATGTTCTTCCAGGAGAGATGAAGGAGCAGAGCTGGAAGACAGTGCAGAGTGAAAGGATCTCAGTATAGATAGATTCTGCTTATGGTTTCTCCAAGATCCAGAATTTGGAAAATAGAATCTGATGCTATACATATAAGGGAGGAAATCTACATTATCCCTCACCACTAACAGAAAAATAAAGAAGCTCCATGAATGTAAACTCATGGAATTCCCACTTCCTCACATGAGTTATTTTCACTGGGAAACATTGTGATTCTGGTTCCCTGAGAAGAGAATGTCAAATATTCACTACCAAGATTCAAATATGGGACACAGTGTGTAAAAAAGACCCAAAATGAAGGCTGTTTGTGTGTGGGTGGAATGAGTGGAGCGCAGAGTTCAATGTCTAGATACTTATACTCGCCCTCTCTCACCTGTAGATAGATACTGGAAAGTGTTAGGCAGCCTACATATAATAATCTCAAGCAACACCCACAATAATTTATCTATAAATGCAGTATTGATCTTTATGCATAACTAGAGCCCCACCAAATTCACAGTCTATTTTTATATATTTCATGGTCAGAACATTTTAAAAATCTTGAATTTCACAATTTAAATCTTAAATTTCACAGAGTTGTAACAAAGCATGAATGTTTATTGAAAAACGGTAAAACAAAAACATGTATAGCCCTTAAGTCAGTGTTTCTCAAACTGGGGGTCCTGACCCAAAAGGGGGTTGCAAAGCTATTGTGGGGTGGGGTGGGATGGTGGTCCTGGTATTGCCACCCTTCTGCACCACCTTCAGAATTGGGTATCTGGAACTCAGCGGCTGCTGGATGGGTGGCAAGCTCTGAAAGCAACACTGCCATCAGGAGCACTGCAGCCTTCAAAACTGGATTCCTGGCTGGCAGCTGCTGCTATCCGGCCACCCAGCTCTGAAGGCAGTGCCACCAGCAACAGCAGCAGTGCAGAAGTAAGGGTGGCAATATCATGTGTGACGGAGTCAGACCAGAAGGGTATAGGAGAGTGCTGGAAGGCAGGTATATCAGCCTTAGGATGTGCAGGTCCTTGTTCCCTGGATAGCCAAACAAAGGCTACTCCAGACCAATCAAGACACCTGGGGCCAATTAAGAACCTTCTAGAAAGGAGTAGAAACAGCTAGCCTAATTGGGACACCTGAAGCCAATCAGGGACTGGCTGAATCCAGATAAAAACCTCCCAGTTAGTCAGGTGGGCTGTGGGTGTCAGGAGCTGTGGAAGGAAGTTATGCTGTTGGTGAGACTGAGTGGTGGACAACATATCATACTGAAGGAAGGAGGCCCTGAGGTAAGGGTGAAGTGGAGTTTGAAGAAGCAGGGAGTGCTGTGGGGAAGTAGCCCAGGGAATTGTATTGTGTTTGGTGCCTAAAAGGTCAGCCATCTTAGCTGATACTATTAGGGTCCCTGGGCTGGAGTCCGGAGTAGAGGGCGGGCCCGGGCTCCCCCCTTTTCCATCTTCCATATTGGCCTGTGATGAAGGTAACTCACTAGGTGGTGACTCTTGCCAATTATACTGAGAAAGGGAGGTCACTCTGGGGCCTAGATGAGTTTCTGAGGCCCCTAAATCTGCCAGGAAGCGCAGGACCCACAAGGACAGACTTGGAGCTTTGTCACACATGCTATGCAACCCTTACTTCTGTGCTGCTGCTGGCTGCAATACTACATTCAGACCTGGGCACTTGGCCAGCAGCTACCACTCCCTGGCCACCCAGCTCTGAAGTCAGCACGGAAATAAAGGCAGCACTGCAGCGACCCCTTTCCAATAGGCTTTTTGGTCAGGACCCTCAGTTTGAGAAACACTGTGTACTTGTATATACTTTTAGGCTACAGAATAAAAGAGTATAATATAGGGTAAAAGTACACAAAAGACCAGATTTCATGGGGGGAGACCAGATTTCACAGTATGTGATGAATTTTTCACGGCCATGAATTTCGTAGTGCTCTATGCATAACACATACATTTTTAGAGTGTATCAAGTAAATACAGTGTAGTTTCTCATTTCTTAATTCTTTTCTTGCATTTTTAGTGTTTAGCATGTATTGATACTGCTGTCATACTACTGGGTATGACAGTAGTATGCTCCCCCCTGCCATGCCATTGAGGCACAAATACATTTGAAAATAACCCAGGGATTCATGTTGCTTGCATCACTGCAGAGTGCAGACGGGCAGCACCACAAACCAGACTCACTTGTTCTCTAGCGGGCAAAACTACTGTCTAAATCAGTCTTATATCACATCCCTGCTGGCCAGTGCAGTAACTAAGTATCATTAGCATTCTGCTCATAAGGTGACTATTTAACTGATAATATTGGGAAGAGAATGGGATAATGGTGTCTAAGGGGGGGAGAGAAAACAGACTTACATGGACACTTCTGATAGTGAAGTGAAAATCTTACTGACTGATTTTCAGATGCTTAGATCCCTTCAAATCACAGACACATTTTCCAGTTACGTCTTTTAAGTAACAACATAACATGGAAAAACCTAAATGCAATATTTTTTATATCTAATGGATGAAAAAACAAATATCACTAGTAACTCTAATTAATTACAGACATAGAATGAACTTTCTAAATTAGAATTACAGAGCTGTAAAACTTCACTAACCTAAACACTATAGAAAGTATTACTTTAAACTAAAATATGCCTCTTTGAGATTGCATAAAATTATGCCCATTTTCAAGCAAATGAAAAATCTGAATTTTGATGTAATAATTACTTTAGCACATTTATTAATTTTTAAGTGGGGAGACATCCTCCCCAAGATCTTTGAAAATCTTTTTGCAGGCTTCTATGTATTAATCTCTTTTAAAATGTTCCAACTTTAACAGTGATGTAAAATCTGTCTCTCTGTGCATGTATTGGAATTAATCCATTTTAATTAATAAGGTAAGTAATTTATGAAAAGATTTATTGATTCATCGGTCTGTATTATTAAAAACTCCAATACAATATTTACTGGTATCAATATTTATTCCATTTTTTAAAAAAAATATTATTTTTGAACTACTGAAATAGTGATGCTTTCTTTTTTCCTTCATTTAAAACACCTCTCAGTTAATTCACTAGCACATTTAAAAAATTTATTCACAGTCCTCATCTTTTTCTTTTTTATAAACTGTCTTTCCATTGGAAGATCTCTAAAAGGGAGAAAGGGAGGAAGATTTATAGCTGCAATTAATAGACTTGTTGCTAGGGAACCCCCAAATGTCCAATCAAAAAATAATAGTCAACTGACTGGAGATAGCAGGATATATAAACCAGAATTGCTGAGACTCAGGGCATGTCTACACTTAGAGGTAGATTGACACTGCTGCAATCGATGCAGTGAGTGTCGATTTAGAGGGTCTGGTGAAGACACACTAAATCGATGGGAGAGCATTCTCCCATCGATTTGTGTATTCCACCTCCCCAAAAGGCGAAAGGGAAGTCAATGGGACACACTTTCTTGTTGACACAGTACAGTGTAGCCACTGCAAAGTGGATCTAATTATGTTGACATTATTTATGTAACTGAAGTTGTGTAAGTTAGACCTATTTACCGCAATAGTGTAGACCAGCCCTTAGGGAAATTACCTTTGTTAAGGGCAGGGCAGAGCAGGACAGGGCAAGCAATATGATGTAGTGCTTTGGACTGCATTGGATGATAGGTAAAATACTATGTTCATATGTTAGGCTATGTCTACAGTAGCACTTTTGTTGGTGAAAAAAAATCTTCTCACCAACAAAAGTTTCACTGACCAAAACGCTGTTGTGGACAGTGCTGTGTTGGTGGGACATAATGCTGCTGCTTGTTGGGGATGGCTTAATTATGCTGGTGGGAGAGCTTTCTCCTGCTGGCACAAAGCGGCTACAGTGCAGGAGACCTTACAGCAGCACAGCTGCAGCGATACAGTAGTGCCGTTGTAAGGTCGGTGGTGTACACATAACCTTAGTTTGGGTACTTAATTAACTGAAAGGCACCCCGTAGAAGCTTGGATTTGTAAATGTTTGGCTATTTGAGCATCATTCATCAGTACTAATCCAAATAACACATAATAATGTATATCTGGAAATATGTTACATGGACAGTTTATTTGCCCACAAGCTTGCCTAATGTGGTGTAGGTTGGGAATACTTAGAGAAACAACAGGAATTCCATAGGCTGCTAGTTAATTAAAACCTAATTAGGTTCAAAGGGAAGGTTGTGGTTGGCAGGCATAGGACAGCCAATGCCTACAATAGCAGCTGACTTCATTGCATCTATTTAAAATCCATTCAGCTACATCACAAGCTGCAGATTTACAGCAGAAATCAGCATCTAAAATTCAAGTGCTGTTTGATGGTGGGAAAATAGCAAGTAAGCGGTGTTTAATGTTTTTATTTCTTTCCCCTTGTAGATCTAATATTCACTAATAGTTTGCAGTGAGTCTCTTTCAGTTTGAAAATCATGACAAAATGGTTGAATAAAAGGAATATCATGTGCAAAACTTAAAGAAAACAAAAGTCCAATTCCCAAATCATTAGACCCTTCCCATTGAGCAGAAATGGCATTAGGGGCTTCTTTGTACAATAGCTTTCATATTAACACTATTTCACTATTCCAATATCCTCTCTAATAA
Organism: Dermatemys mawii; assembly: GCA_007922305.1. Taxonomy (NCBI): domain Eukaryota; kingdom Metazoa; phylum Chordata; order Testudines; family Dermatemydidae; genus Dermatemys; species Dermatemys mawii. The sequence goes on along the minus strand of ML677332.1, from coordinate 51,872,683 downwards.
TGAGAGTGTAGAACTGTCATTATTAGAGAGAATATTGAAACTTTGGGTGTCCTCCAAACTGTGTGGTTGTGTTGAGAGGCCTGCTTCAGCTCATTTTTCTAAAGCAGAGAAACTGAATACCACAGAGTTTATTTTACAGGAATTAATCAGATGCCACCTTAAAATAAAGGCTTAGCACTGTATATAAATGTTAAGTGTCCCATGTCTTAGGTCAAAACTTTGTCTCCTCCACACTATTGTGTAATATGCTGCATCCTACTGGCTGGTTATTTCCCTCCACTCTAGAAGTGGCTCTATTTCAGTGTTGTAGCATTTCAATGTATATAGCTTGTAAATACTGTTAGGATGAAAAGCCTTACAATTACAGTTTCCCTTCAGGCTGAATTCTTTATGGTTATATTACTGTAATATCCAGAGGCTCCAATCAGATTGAAGCCCTGTTATGCTAGGTTCTCTACAAAGAAATGGCAAGGCAGCCCAAGCAGCTTATAATTAAGACCTCTGACCTTGCAAATGTTTACACAGGTTTAATTTTAACTCCTACAGTAGCTCTATTTACTTCAGTGTGCTTAAAATTAAGAATTGTATTTGTAGGATCAGGTCCTAGCTGAGACAAGACACAGTAAGAAACTATAACAAACAATATGAGGAAATGGGAGAAGAGAGCAGTCATAAGATTGCACAGTTACAGAGGTTAGCTTTTGTATAATTAGATGACTTCAAATCGTTTAAGCATTTTAAATTGCAGGGTACAAATAAACAACTCTGTTAGATAATAGAGTTCCTGCAATGATATAAAAAAAATCTATTCCATTTCTGCAGGTTAGGTGAATTTCTGAGGATCCAGGGCTGCACATAAATGTAAATTACTGTACAAAATATAGATATCTTATTAAGTCAGGGAAATATTTCTGCCTATTTTGCTTTTTTGAGAAAGGGAGGGATGGGAGATTGGTGCGGTGATGGATTCTGGAACTCTTGCATGGGTCTTTTCAGATATCTGACTGCTGTACATGCTGCATTACTTGCAGTCTTCGCAGAGTGAAGATGAATAAGGACCATATGAGTGTTTCAGACACTCAAGTGTTGTCTCAGACCCTGATTCTGTAATTGTCTCAATTTGGGGTAGATCTCCATTGAAAATATTGGGGCTGCACGTGGGTGCAGAGACCTTGTCTGCATACAAGTTGCAGAATTGAGGCCTTAGTTTTATTTTACATACAACACTTCAGTATCGCATTTCTGCAGGATTGTTTAGAGACTTGAACCAATGTCATCAGTGGGGTGATTGGCTGTTCAAGTTATGGTCATGCAAGGAGACACTTAGAATATGCACCCTATTTATTGACTGGGCACAAAATACAAGAGACAGGCAAGAGATTAATTATATTATATCATGGATTGTTCTGGAGTGACTGCAGTCTATGCTTGAATGTCATACTGTCTGTGTGTGAGGCTGTTTCATAAAGATATATGTATGTTTAGTAGCATAGAATATAGGTGGTGCACTGTTTAGACAATTTCATTCCATTATATTGCCATTATAACCCGTTCATCCTTAAGAGCAGTTCATTTCTTTCCATATGTATGTGAAACATTTTTATGTAGACCAGGGCCGTCGGCTATTGTGATGAGGGGGAAAACATCTCCATTAAACATATGATGAAGACAGTACATCACAAAAATAAAGTTAATGGCCTCAGCTGTTACTTTGGACCTCCAGGAAGTAACATGGCATTAATCCAGGATGGAATGAGAAAATTTATTATTTTCCTACTCTTCTGATGCTTTTGGTGTTGACTGGTGTTACAGGGTTAGTCTCTAGCAAAACAAACAAACAAACAACAAAATTACACTAGAAATAGTACTATGTAAATCCTGACTGGTGAGTGGGCAAAAAAGGTAATCCATTTTGCTGAGTAATACCTGTCCATATTTCCCCCTCTATTAGCCCAACCGGTAATACAAAATGTTACCAAGACTTCCTAGAATTAAATTCTAAATATATCATGCAACCCTCTACTACTTTACAATAATTTGGATAGTGATTTATCATACCATGGGTATTTAAAATAAACTTCACCCATGGTCATTAAATTAGCAGTCATATTTTGTTCATCCTTTTCTTTGCACAAGGTCCCCTATTTATGTGCACATTTGATCAGACTCAGAATGTATGGGCAATAGTGTGTCTCATTTTTCTAAATATACATTAATGTTTGCAATTACAATACACCTTGCCCCTTGGTCATGATTCAGTTAAGGGGAAGTGGGAGCAAGACTTCATACAGTGAGTTTTTGGAAGAAGTTGTCATTCTGTTCAGAAAAATAAAGGGAGAAATTAGGTCATCACATCTATGTATGGGTATTTGTAGTAAAGAACATCAGGCACGTTTGCACACTTTCATTTACTATATACCAAGACAAACCAAAATTCTTCCTTTAAAGGCATCCACTTTTCTCTAAGTAGCAGTTAGTGCTAGAGGGATTATGAAGAACTCACCTGTCCTTCAGTTGGCTTTCTTTTAACACACACTGAACCACAGGTTCACTGTAGATCTGTTGGATTAGTCTGTTCTGGAAATATGAGTCAAAACAGAAGGCAGAACACCTTGGATACATTCATGATGGAAACAACAACTCAAGTATCATGAGAAAAAAACAGTCTGTGTGGCTAGGAGGCAACAGTTAATGTTGAGAAGGATGAAGAGGAACAATCATAGTCTAATTTCTGGCTCCTACCACAGGACAAATGATTTTTATGTTTTCCATCCTGACATCTAAAATAAGATGTACTAAGATATGAACATCAGCTCAAATCAATCAGGATAGGTGGATTGCAGCCTTCTTTTGTACTCTGTGCACCCCCACCCTCACCCATGTTACTATGTCCTTACTGTTTCTGTACTTGCCTGTGAATGTCTGGGACCATATACCATGGTCATTTGTTCTGAGAAACTTTAGGATTCCTTCCAAGCCAATTACAGGGGAACCTGCCTATTTTTCAGGGAGAACTGTGGGAAGATCCTTGGAGATCTATTAGCACTTGAATGATTTAGCCTGTATCCTCACTGCACAGTGGGCAGATTCCAGTCTCAGCTGAAGAAGAGCCTGAGCTCTAATTCCCCCCATTCCCCTCCCCAACCCCCCTCCCCCCAATCAACTAGCCTGGATTTAAAGCACTTTCAAACCCAGGACACAGAATTTTTTCTGTGCAGATGTTGTGGGAGGGGGGAAAAAAAGGGGACTTAAACCCAGGAAAAAGCCCATGCAGTGTAGACATAGCCTTTATGGTCTGTGGCCACTAACGGACAAACAATGAGGTCATTACATAAGTTCTTTTATAAAGTGAAATCTCATTCCATGTGGATAAAATGAAAAAAAATAGTCATTCTTTTAAGGAGACCATTATTTATTAACTATGAATAAAGTTTTGGTCTGAGCTGGAATGATGTTTTCCTGATGTACTGAATGTAACCTGGTAAGGGCTACTGAATTTTGAAAATGTTCTGGACAGATGACATGACAGCTCGTACATAACAATGTGTGTTTATTATAAATATTTGTTCTTGGATGGAATTATAATGGATGCTGTGCATAAATATGATGTGCTGTGAGATACCTGTGTGTGGCTGCTCACTCAGGTAAATTCAGACAAACAGGTGAAGTATGATGTTTAGTGCCCGTGTTCCTTAATAGGATGCTGAAGGCATATTCATCTCTTGTACCTATTGAGACTTCCTCTTGCAAATTAGTGCTTGAGAGAATGCTAGCCCTGGTGGAGTTGTAAGCATTTCCCATAATGGAGGCTGATGGCTTATTTTAATGCACTGATCATTGATTGCCAAGACTGCTGTTTTAGATTAGGAACCAAAAGAGAAGAGGAGGAAAAACGGTAATTAAATCATGACTGGAGGCACTGTAAAAGTGGGGGAGGAAAGGCAGTCAACTCTACAACCTGCCTGTCAAAAGTAAAGGAATGCAGAATCCAGCCTAAAGCCTGGGGATTAAGTCATAGTAATTTAAATGACATAGATGATTTTACCTTGTATCAGTCAAGGTTTGAAGGAGTGGGGTTTTTTTTCCATATGATAAATGAATTCATCATAAAGGAAAAACATTGACCGCTGAGATCTACTCTGGAGATTAGCTGGCTACAACAACAAAGTTTTAAAATGTTTGGTTTGTTGCATCCTGCAAAAGTAAGTCCTCGACCTCACAAGAACACATTTTGTTTACATGAACTGCTCTTTATGTGTCATCATAATCATATGTACAGTTGGAATTTAACTGAACACCATTAATAAAATTACTGTAGCAAAATGTGTTTAAAAATCTAAAATGTACAAAAATACACAACTTAATATGTAGGTGATTTAAAGCACTGATATGCTTTCAACTATACCATTGGTATGGTACAGTGTTTGTAACGCATAATTGCTCCCGGTGGATATGTGTGGCTGCATAAATACAGATTAAACAGCAGGGATCTGAACTGAGACTTACAGCAACAAAAGTACGCGAGTCTTTATCACTTCAGATAAAAGAGTATCTCTAAAGCAAGTAGGAGGATGTTACAGTTGCTCAGGTCAGCCATTAGAGGGAGATATCACACATATACTGTACCGATGAATGAAAAGTTTATTACAGAAAAGCACCACTAAAGCACCACAGAGGATAGAGATCCAGCATCCATGTCCCTTGTTCACCCAAGTTATGTTTAGTATAGGATGTAGGTGGGGGAGATTTAGTGGCTCAAAATCACCTCTGTACTCTCCTGATCCTTAGCATGATTGGAGGTCAAACCAAACTCATGTATAAGAGTTGCTCTAAGTCAGTGGTTCTCAATTAGGGGCACATGTACCCCTGGGGGCACACAGGGGTCTTCTCTGGGGTACGGACCTCAGGTAATCTAGATTAGTTTTTCTTCCTGCTATTTGTGATCCCCTGGGGGTCATGGGACAGTTTTACGGAGGGAGGGTCGTAAGTGCAGGGCTGGTAACAAGGGCAATTGCCCAGGGCCCCACACCACAGGGGACCCCACAACACTAAGTTACTTGCTTCAGCCTTGAGTGGTGGAGCTTGGGCTTCAGACAAGGCTCACGAGTGAAATACAGGTTCAAGTATCATGCTGAAATGAAAGTACAATATTTATATTCCAATCAATTTATTTTATAATGATACGGTAAAAATGAGAATGTAAGCAATTTTTCAGGAACACTGTGCTGTGACACATTTGTCTTTTTATGTCTGATTTTATAAGAAAGTAGTTTTAAAGTGAGGTGAAACTTGGAGTACGCAAGACAAATCAGATTCCTGAAAGGGGTACAGTAGTCTGGAAAGGTTGAGAACCGCTTCTGTAAGCAACACTGCCTAGAGCAGTCCTTAGTGACTACTTGGCCTTGTGGGATGGTTTGGATATCTTATAAGTAGAAAGAATAAAAACAGGCTGGATCAATTGCTTACAGTTGTGTTGATTAGTTGCTTTAGTGTGTACAAAGAAAACCTGTGGCATAAGACCATAATTATGATTTTAAAAAAGGAGATAGGCAAGATTGAGTGTACTGCTCCAGCTTCTACTAGTCTGTTCATTTCAATACTATTACAAATAACTAAAAAAGCAACTTCAGTCTTTTATCCCTAAATTCTCAGAGTTGCACAGGGATTTAGTCACCCAGTTCCATTAACTGAGAGCTGGATGGCTAAATCCAGTCCAACTCTGCGAAAAATTAACTCTGCTGCACTGATTTATCATCATTAGTGTCTATTAGTCAACTTTCTAACCCTAGACCTGTGACGAATAAAGTACTCTAGAACAGGCAGCTTTTTAAATTCCAGTTAAATTACATTGTTCTTTTTAAACTTAATTATCATGAAATCAATTCTAAGAATTTGTTACTTCTATGAAGTATGAAGAAATTGTGGTTTCTGCGAATGCTGGATTTTTATGCTCTTGTGTGATTTATGGTAGTATTTATTGTACTGTACATAGAGCAGGGTGAAAGATTCTTAAGGTCAACTAATGTAATCTAAAAATAGTCTGGCTCTGCATTGAAATGAGCAAGCTGAGAAATAGCTTTTTAGTGCACAATTAGTCTAATGAAACACATGGAGCTTTTCAAGGTTTAAGAAATGTAAAAGAAAGAGGGAGAAATCTGCCACAAGTAATGGCTGAAAAGACTGTGTCATATCTGCCCCTGTGGTTCAATCAGGCTGAAGAGAAATCTTAAAAACAAAGGTAAGATGTTGAATTACAAAGAGGAACATTGGAGGCTGAGGATCTGGGACCCAATTACCAGCTGATGTTTTGGTGCAGTCTTTCATGAAGCCTTTTGCAAGGCACACAGTATGAAGTTTTTTCTTATCCCTTTTTGGAAGTCCTTCACAGAGAAGTCAGATTCCAAGAAATCTGTAAAACATCATATTCATGATGGAGTGACTAGGCCGCTGTGTATTACGAGTGAGACTCAAAGGGGACTCTTGCAAGTTTCTGAACTTCTAGAGTATGTTTGGAGTATAAAATATTGGGAGTATATATCGTAGGTCATGTTTTCTAAACCTTTAATCATTTTTGTTGATCCAATTTGTCCACATCTTTTCGAAAGCAGGGCACTGTGGCAAATTTGCCTGCACTATTATGATGGGTCCCATGCTTTCTCTTCTTGTGGGAGGTTCAGGGAGCCATTTCTTGCCCCTGAACAGGGTATTAACTGCCCCACTAGTATCCTAGAGGAGGGGAGTGGAGAGGGAGGGACTTGGGCCTGCTCTGTACTCCGGGTCCCAGCCCAGGGGCCCTGAGGATAGCAGTAAACTACTTAAACTAGCTATTCCTTCCCCTGGGCTACTTCCCTCTCCTACCCTTCAGCTTTTGGGGCCTCCTGCCCTCTCTCTGCACAAGCCAGGTGTCCCTTTACCTATGGTCTGGGTCTTCTTAGCTCACCGCAGCACTTCTTCAAACTCTCCTCTGCTTTCTTCCAAACTGCTCTCTGCTCCAATTCCTTCCAAACTGCTTTCTGCTCCAATTCCTCCAAACTGCTCTCTGCTCCAACTCCTTCTAGTAAACTTGCTTCCCTTTACAGGGAATAAGGCTTCCCTCTAACACTCTCCTGCTGCCCTCTGACCCTGCTGTATCACAGCACCCATAACTGGACACAATACTCCAGCTGAGGCCTTATTAGTGTTGAGTAGAATGGAAGAATTACTTCTTATGTTTTCCTTACAACACTTCAGCTAATACATCCCAAAATGATGTTCACTTTTTTGCAACACTATTATATTACTGATTCATATTTAGTATGTGATCCACTATAACCCCCAGATCCTTCTCTGCAGTGCTCCTTCATACCCAGTCATTTCCCATTTTGTATTTGTGCAATTGATTATTCCTTCCTTAATGAAGTACTTTCAATTTGTCCTTATTGAATTTCACCCTATTGATTTCCTACCATTTCTCCAATTTGTTAAGATCATTTTGAATTTTAAGCTTGTCTTCCAAAGCACTTGCAACCCCTCCCAGCTTGGTATCATCCAAAAACATTTTAAGTGTACTCTCTGTGCTATTATCCAATCATTTATGAAGCCATTGAATAGAACTGAACCCAGGAGAGATCCCTTTATGATCCCACTCAATATGCCCTTCCAGCTCGATTGTAAGCCATTGATAATACTGTAGCTTGCTGGGTATAGTTTGCAACCATTTATGCACCCACCTTATAGTAGTTTCATCTAGGTTATATTTCTATAGTTTGTTTATGAGATGGTCCTATGAGAAAATATCAAAAGTTGAGATATATGATAGCAGGGCTTTCTCTCCACCCTCCCACTTCACTGGTTCTTGTTACACATACAGCAAGCAGCAAAAAACCAGAAGTCTGAAGTGTAGACAATGCAATATTTATTGGGATTAATTTTCAGCAAGCATGATTCCAATTTTCCTGCACACTTCCTGTTTGACTCCCAGTTTATACAGTAATATTCTCAGCTATACCTTAACCAATCATTTTACTGAAATCTATCAACCAATCAGTAACCACCTCCCTAGGTAACCCATTCCAGTGCTTCACCAATTCAGTGGTGAAGCACTGAAATGGGTTACCTAGGGAGGTGGTGGAATCCCCTTCCTTAGAGGTTTTTAAGGTCAGGCTTGACAAAACCGTGGCTGGGATGATTTAGTTGGGGATTGGTCCGGCTTTGAGCAGGGGGCTGGACTAGATGATCTCCTGAGTACCCTTCCAACAGTGATATGCTATGATTCTATGATCCTAAGTCAGATATTGTACTCCTGTATTCTATTTTCCCTTAGACTTGATTCCCGTGGGATCTTACCTATCAATTCTTTGAGTTTGATAAAGTCTGCCTTCCTGAAGGCCATTGTCTTTATTCCGCTGTTTGACTTCCTACCATTCCTTGGACTCATGGATTCTATAATTTCATGATCACTTTTACCCAAGCTGCCTTTTGCCTTCAGATTCTTAACTATTTCCCCCTGTTTGTCAGAATGAAATCCAGAATAACCTCTCTCCTAGTTGCTTTTTCCACTTTCTGTAATAAAAAGTTGTCTCCAATTTATTCCAAGAATATGTTGGATAATCTGTGCCCTGCTCTATTATTTTCTCAGTGCTCCAGTATGCTCCCCTCACCCAACTCAAATTTGGCCTGGACACCTCTCCATCATGTTGACCACATTCTTGACAATTTTTATGGAGACCACATAGGAATTTGATACTGTGTAATTTAACATTAGTAAAGTTTTATTTCAGCTTGTTCGCTCATATTTACAACCTTTATGAGCTGTATATTGTAGGCCAGCAATTCACTAGTTGAGGATTTAGATGCAACTATCATAAATAAAATGTTCTCTAACAATGTATTCTGATGGCAGATAGATAAAGCAGACTCTGAGAGCATTTTTTCCTTTGAAATAGCCATTTAACAAGTGTTTGATAAAAAAAAACAACAGAACATCTTAAATAATTAAACAATACACAGGACCTGCTCACAATATTTCAGGGCAGGATCTTATAATATAGTTCTTGAAGTTTGAATGTGAACCATTTTATTTAATGAAATGATGTAACTGTAATTATTTATCAGGTCAATGATCATAGCACCCAGAGATGTTCAAATGAAATATGACTAACTATCCCTGAATAACCTGTGTTTTTAATTATTTACTAAGACCCTCAGAGCTTGTCTGGATAGTTAGTAGTATCTAGACTTTCTTCATGATGTACAAATGCAGAATAATGTTGGATATTGCTCAGCTAAATATTTGATCATCATGCTGAAAAAAACCCTCTATTTAATAGTTATGTAGGTACCATATGAAAGTATATAGAAACTTACTTTAAATCCAATGCAGATTTGACACTTTATTTTCTCGACAAACAAAGAACATGGATTTAATTCCATATTAAGTTTGATGCTCTGTTATCATAGCCCTGTACATGCTTTCTTCAAACCTACTTCAGTTTAAGAATATAGTCAATTTTAAGTTAGAAAATCCTACGGTTTTCCTTGCTAATTTTTTTACTTATAGGCTTTTAAAATGTTTTAATCACTGTAACATCTGAGCACCTCACAACATTAATAGATGTGTTCTCACATCACCAGTTAGGAAGAAATGTTATTTATCTCCATTTTACAGACTGAGCACTGAGGCACATGGAGATTAAAGGCGTGATCCAAAGCTTATGGAATTCATTTATGAGTTTTTTCCATTGACCTCAGTATTATTTGGCTCCCTGATCACACAAGAAGATTATGGCAGAGATAGGAATAGAATTTTTGGCCCCAGTCCAGTGCCTAAATGGCAAGACTATCCTTCCATCCTTTTCCATCAATATATCAAGTTTCCCATTAAGGTTATGCGTCATTCTTTTTTTGTGCTTAATACATTTATGTTCTTCATCGTGATTAATTCAGCTGAACGGTGGTCAATGTGACCTACTACTACCAAAAAAAGAGACTCTCTCTAGAGCATTACAGCTAATGGACAAAACAGTACTAAGAGAACACAACTAATTTTCCTAGGAAATTAATGAAAGATAACATCATCCTGCAAGTTTTGTGTTTATTTGCGTACTGGGTTTCTACCATATATAATAACACCTGTTTTAGAGAATGAGTGACTGGAATATTGCAATAATGTGTCTAGTGATAAGTGTTCCAGTCATTTAGATATTATATTTTTCAGTCAGGTGAATACTCGAAGTTCCTTCTCCTTATCTGATTTTCTTAAATCGGTCTTAAGTGGGAAGTAGAAATGAACCAGACATGATGGTTTATGGAAATACTGGCTCTACCTCTAGGTCCATTAGATCAACAAATTTACCCCTACTCTAACAGAGCATTTTAATATTGTCGCAAGCAGGCTTTAGTCACTCACATTATTTTATTTATTTATTTGCAATATTTGCACAGGTCTACCTTAGAGCATTTAAAGATCAGATGGTTGATTAAAAAATAAGATGGGGTCATTGCTTTTCTAGGTTTGGCCACAGAGTTTAGCACCTTTCACGACTAAGCCCATAGTAAGAGATCTGTGAGAATACACAGGAAGGTGATCCCCACAGACCTTTGGCTACAGTTGGGGTTTTTTACTGGTTGCATGCTGTCCTGGTAGCAATGTTACTACATTAGTTACAGGGCATTTTCAAAGGAGCATGCTATGCTGAACTGACCTCCCACATCGTGACCACAGAAAGGCCTATATGATGATGCAAGTAATAAGGTGGCAAGTCAATGGGACTTGGACTTTTAAGTGTCAGTCCCTTCTGAAAACCTAGGTCACTTAAGCTCTTTTGAAAATTTACCCCATGTGCCTGCCTTCTCCTGGCCCCCATCCAGTTTCTCTGTGATAAGGGACTTCTATTTCTTCTGCCACTGCATGTTATTCCAGGGGATTAATAAATGATTCCCACACTAAAATGTATTTTGTAATCTTTAAGTGAGGAAGGCATTTTTAAAGAATACACTTCTGAAATGTATCTGTTTAACATGTTATTTTCTTCCTCAGACTAGCAGCCAGTATATTGACTCGTTTGCTATTAACTTTTATTTCATTCCTTTCTTTGTAAAATATATTGGAAAATAAGACTGTAGAAAAGTTTCACTCTCTTGCTCTTTTTCGGGGGGTGGGATGGGGGAAGAAGGGACAGTAAAGACGTAAGGAAAGGAAAATCTTTGTGTCAAAGATGTGAGAGGAGACCAGAATGTAAAAATACCATCTGTGACCTAAACTGCATCTGCTGTTGGCCACTAGAAGATAAAGGTTTTGATTTACTAGCCAGACAGCTTTCTCAATTTTCTTGTCAGGAAATGTCTTTAAACTGCAATACAGTTATGACAGCTTGGATAACAGCATTTAGCTATACTCCAGCAGCTTTTAGATTTTACATGCTATATGCCTATGCCTGTCAGGGAGAGCTGTGCCAGACACAACACTTCCGAACCACTTTTTTTTTCTTATTGTGGTTGCTGGCTGTGATATCCAGTCACTGAGGGTCTGGAGCATGGGATCCATTCTCTTCACTACTGTATTAATTAATCCATTCTCATCCATATTAATAGGAGACTAGATAAGATCATACACAGTTCAGTAATCGTACACTGTCTTTCTTTCCAGAAAGACTGAACTAGGAACATTCTCATGCAGTATATGCACCACCAATACATTATGTAATTCCTGACTCTGAAAGGTGGGTAAAGCAATCTGCTTTCTGCTTTTTAAAAATAAGGTTAGTATTGCTCTAATAACATTATCTGTACTGACAATAGGTGTTAAAATAGTGAGTTAATTAGTAAATAATAGCCCTTGCCCACCTGGGCAAACAGTGAATCTGCATGTGGTCCTGTTTGCAGCATCTGAACTGCAGATGGTTAGTTACTGGTTGTAGTCCAAAGGGATGCATGTCTGATAGAATAACCTACGTTCTTCAAATACCCTGAACTTCTTTATAAATATCTTCTTTATACTCTTCTATTGGGTCACATATTGGTATGGAAAAAGATAGGATAATATTGCACTTCATTACTTTTGAAAAGTTTATAATCGCTGGCTTTCTGTCAGTAAATAAATCACTATGACTAGATAGTCTCATAATTTCAAAAGAATGTCTTGTATAAGGTTGTGTATAATGTTTTGTGAGAAGGGATATGGCATGACATTGTGACATTGCTACTCCATTTGGCTTGTGCCACACAAGTATGCCACCAGATGCAGACCTCTTCCTCTTGAACTAAGATCTCTCCCACAACCTGGCCTCCCATTCACAAGAACTAGCTTTTGTTGGCCCAACATTTGGGGAATGTCAGTATATAAATCCCTGTACAAATTCATATATAAACAAGAGTGTTGGTGCATGGAAAAGTATTTGCTATGTGCACCTGGACACAGGAACATCACAGAAATAAGCTTTGTAAATTATTAAGTAGCTGGCGATTCCTAAGCCACAATTCCACTTTATTCATTTTGGCCTTCTGACATCACTACACTTGCTTAAATTATGTTGTCTTTGTTGCAGTACAAATGCACTGCAGAGAGTAGGGCCAATACATTGTAATGGAAATTCAAGCTTTCTGCGCTACAGAAGCAGTGCTACAGATAGGCTGTTTGAGAAGTACTGAAGTAGATACAAAACTCTGCTTCTGCCACTCCTTCAAAGGCCGTAGGAAAGATTACATCAGTCTTTTTCGATGGATAATAGCTTGGGTGGCCTTGTATTTCTTAATCTGCCCCTTATTCTTACTAAGCATAAATTTAAGAGCATTGCATGTGTTGTTTAAAGGTGCATTTATAGGGACTTATGGTTGCACTTGCATCTTAGCAATTATTACTTGAAAGCTTGGATCTAAAGATCTAGGCATGTAGTGGAGCATTTCTTGCATCTTCTCCAAGATGCCCATTTATTTCTAGAACATAGGAGGTGCCCCATGGACTCCAAAGGGCATCCCTCTGAAATGAAACAACCTATTAGATGCCATAAATGCACTATTTCACTATATTATTCATTTCCAGGACAGCTCCCTATACTGTTCGCTAAAATTTAAGATAGACTTCTTTACTTGGCTTCCCTAATGTAAATTAGTCAGTCTTGGGGTATAAATCTTATGTACATTCAAATCAGTCTTGTGAACAGCTCCACATCTGTATTTGCTCAGCTTCTGATGCAGAAGGCAAACTGGACTTGTTCAGTCATCTCCAGGTAACTTTATTATCTCCAGCAGGTGTTTACCTCCTTCCCATAATGGCATTATACTCTAGAATTCAGCAAGATTTCTGCTTTATTTAATTATATTATCTCTACCTTAGTCAATCAGTCCAATTTCCCTTTTTCTTCCATTCAGTGGGTTGCTAGACTGGATTGTTCTTGGGTTTGTATTTTTGAACAAATCCATAATGCTATACTGACTTCTGTTTTTTTGTTCATACATAGTCATTTTATGGTTAGCAGAGCTTTTATCTTATAAGGATCCCCAAAGATATTTAGCAGGCAAAGGAAGCCATACATCTCTCGAAGCTGGAGCTCATATTTTTTCATTTTTCTTAGACTACTGCACCACTATATCTTTTGTTCTTGGACATATGTTAAGTGTTCCTGTGACATATCTTTAGCAAGACTATTTCCTCCTGCCATCTCTTTAAGTTCCATATTAATTAGCCGTGTTTAGGCTGCCCATATATATATATGATCTCTTAACCGCTATTTAGTAACTAGCTTGTAAGAGAAAATCCTCAGTGGACCCTTCAACTTTGGTGCATTGCTGTGGCTTATTCATGTATTGAGATAGATTCATGTATCCACGTCTTCTTCTTCTTCAAGGGTTGATTCTCTGGACTGGCCAAACTCTACTTGGTACATGATCCGTGGTGGAATGTGGCAAAAGTGACACTAGCTCCTTCCCAATCTGGGACCAGCAAGTGCTGGCTTGGTCATTGATATGAGATATAAGACAGCATTCACAATGCTCTGTTAATTGTCAGTGGCCTAGTATCATGGCCTATTGGTCTCAAACACAGGTCTGGTGAGGGCATCATGCTTCAGCCATCCACCTTGTTGTGTTTTAGCATCAGCTGGAACCAGAACTTCTTAAAGCCCAGCTCAAGATATAAGGCTTCACACCTGGCCCCCGAGTGGTGGAACACTAGCATTCCTGATTAGCCTTCTTTAGTTAAAAGAAGGAACAGGAAGTTAAAAAGATAAGAACGGCCATACTTGGTCAGACCAAAGGTCTATCTAACCCAGTGTCTTCCGACAGAGGCCAATGCCAGGTGCCCCAGAGGGAATGAACAGAACAGGTAATCACCAAGTGATCCATCCCCTGTCACCTATTCCCAGCTTCTGACAAATAGAGACTAGAGTGACCATCCCAACTGTCTGTACAACTGGGTTATACCCTACTTTGGACTGCTCACCCAGTGCTATCTGCTCTTGTCTACTGGTCCTGATCTCTTAGTTTCCTGACATGTGTGGATTCTTTGTTTCTGAATTTGGCTCCTGACCTTCTAGTTCTGAACTGCAGCTGGAATGGGGACCCAGGCACCTGCCTTATGCTAATCACTAGGCATGGCTGTCTACATGTCAGCGCTGACACCCATGGGTTATTTATTATTTGTATTATCATGGTTGGCATGGCATGGTTGGCAAGTTCAGCCAACCAACCTTGTGAAACAATTGGATGAAACCTCCTCAAAATATGATATGGAAATCAGCATGAAGAAAACCAAGAGGATGACAAACAAACGTGATGGGATAAGCTCACATATCACTGTCAGTGGATAAAAGCAGGAGACAGTGCAACAGTTCAAGTATTTGGGGGCAATCATCACTGATGAAGGATCTGAGGCAGAAATTCGGACAAGAACTGCGCAAACAGCAGCAGCAATGGCAAAGCTAAAGCCAATTTGAAAGAATAAGAACATCTCCCTGGAATCCAAACTGAAACTGCTGCATACATTGGTCGTCTCCATTCTTCTGTATGTGTGTGAGACATGGACCCTTATGGTAGAACTTGAACAGAAAATACCAGTTAAATCCTGGGCATCTCCTACTTCGACCATGTCACTAATAAAGATGTCCGCAACATCATCACCCAATGTGCGGGTCATATGAAGACCTCCTCATGATCACAAAGAAGTGGAAGCTGAAGTGGTACAGCCACGAAACAAGATGATCTGGCCTACCCAAGGTTATCCTCAAAGGGACAGTATGGGGAAGAGGAGAAGAAGAGGAAGACAAAAGAAGAGATGGATTGACAATGTAAAAGTGGACAGGAATGGACTTTGTGGAGACTCAAGCACTGACACACAATCATAAGAGGTGGAGACAATTGGTTGAGCGCTCATCAATGATGGTACCCGAATGACCAATGCGGTTATGGGAGTGAGATGATGATGATGATGATGATCATGGATCAGGACCTCATTGTCCTATGCACTGTGCAAACATAGAATCAAAAGACAGTCCCTGCCCCAAAGAACTTATAATCTATGTTCTGGTAGCTGGGTATCTACTGGGCTAAATCACACCTTAGCCATCATAGCCGCACTGTTTAGTGACTAGTGTGGTAGATCTATACTAGCAGATGAGTCCCTTATAGAAGAGAAATCGTCTCCTGGGGTACTGAGCCAAGTTCGTCTATTTTTTTTTGTCAAAAATGGCTTATTCAGTCTTAAATTCTCAGTTCTATGAATGAATAATAAATTTAGCATACTGTACCTAGTGTAGCTGTCAGCTCCTTCCATGTGCCCTCCCATCCTAGTTCCTTTTAGTTTTCAGACTTTTAATTTATTGTTCCAATTTTTTACTATTATATCAATTTTTGGAAACCATATAGGTGGCCTCTAATCATATTAGGTGGCCTCTAATAGCTATGGTACTTGAACTGTTTTAGAAATATTTATTCACAAAATCTGAATGCTTTTAGTGAAGTGTAAAGAGGATACATTTTTAGAAAAGATGTTATGCTGTATCTCTAGCCACACACTGAGCCTTGCCCTGACATTTACTATGGTGGAATACGTGGCTACATTGGAAGAAAGAGTGTTCTTTTTCCTTTGATCCCATAAAGAGAACAGCTACTCAAATAGTCAAGTAATAAAAATGTTGGTGTAGTTTTGGTTCTAGGAAATATTTGTGAATCTATTCAGAGTTTGAAAATATTAGAAGAACATCACAAGTGACCAAGTTGTAGAATATTATGAACAATATTCTCTTGTCTGCGTTTCAAATACATATATTCAGTGTGGTATATGTAGCCCAAGATCCAGCACGCTGCAACAGCAACCGTAGGAACTACACTTGTGGACTACAAACTGTGGTGTTCCTACCAGGATGTACCCTCTGCCCTCCCAGCAGGAGATCTCAACGCTGACTGAGCTGGGAACATGTAGCAGGCAAGCAGAAAAGAGACTGCTGGACTGTAATCCTGTTCTATGTTCTTTGCTTTTGGTTTTAGAGCCTTTAGGATGCATTTGGATCACTTTCCAAGCTTTGTTCACAACCATAAAGATAGAAATTTACTCATTTATTAAAAATGAAACAAGATTCTCATGTAATCTCTGAATTCCAGGACCTAGGACTTTAAGAAAGACATCAAACATTGCAAGACTCATGATAAAATTGCAAGAATTGAACACATTGGGTGAATGGACCTTTCTTTAGGGCAGATAGGAGGATAGTTGGAGGATTTAGTTGTCTGCATCTCATAATTACTGTGCATGGGACAATCTGACTCATGGAGGCAGTGAGGGTAAGAGTTGGCCACAACTTCTTCCCACATGGCAATAGCAGCAAAGTGTGGGTGTCTCTGGACCAAACTATACCCTGGCAAAGGGGCAGGAGGTTCACCATCTCTAAAAGCAGACCTAACGTCTTTCTGGCAGGGTTGCAATAGATCTGATGAAATCTCTTGTACATTTTTTGAAACTGCCTGAATCTTTCAAACATGATAAATTATTCTCACTTTTGTGAGACCCAGCACTAGACCTAGACCTATATCATTGTTGATGGGTAATACAAATATCTTGGCTGAATTTCTGAGATGTAAAATGAAAGACAATGATACATGATCTTCTGGTGAAAACTGACCTGAGCTTGTCCGGTATTTCCATGTTTATTGTTATCTGTATTCAGGAAATAGGTACAGCTCTCTGCAGTGAGTTGCCAGCTTGCTCACAGATGGATGGTGCACTCCTCCTGATATCCGTGTCAACATCAGAAACAGTCACAGAATCTAGACACCAAAGACTGGCTACAGCTTATTCCCATTCGTAATTTATGCAGTTTGCTTTTGCGCAGCCCACAGTAGTGTGTCCCATTTAATGTTTGTCAACTTGACGGGCTTGACTAGGTTTGTGATGGAATCCAGGGTGCACAGTTTTGTCTGCTGTGTGACATTTTTACCTATGCACTGGCCAAGGCTATGAGCACTGAGCTGAGACTGAACTGGCATTGGGTAGGGATGCAAATTATGAATCACCTTCTTGTGTAGGCTGTTTTTCAATGGCCCAACATAACCAGTTTCCAAAGAGCTGCTAACATAGCCCTGGGGGTGAATCCCACTTGCAGTGTTTACTTTTTAGTCTCCTAGTCTTGAAACGGAATGCTGGTGATAGCCGCTCTTTCCTTTTGACTTATGCTCACTAATATTTGCTGATGAATGACTTAAATTGTAGCTCCTGAATGCACTCTTATGCTGACATTCTGTTCACATGTCTGGTTGACTCTTTGCCACAAAGTTTCACCTTGTTAATGCATTGGCCTAGAGCCCTCTTTATTTTGACCTCATGTTTATGCTTGCTCCCGTGCAGATGTACCCTCATGGAAGCTTATAGATCTGCTCTACCATACATATGTCACCATAGTTGCTCCCACTGGCCTCGGCTCGCCGTCCTGGTCCAATGGGGGTTGTGGGAAGCGGCGGCCAGCACCGTGCCGCTTCCTGCAGCCCCCATTGGACCGGAATGGTGAAGCTCGGCCAGTGGGAGCTGCACTCGGCAAACCGCCAGGCAAGTAAAGCAGTGGGGCCCGCTAAGGGTGCTTACCCTGCGGTCCCGCGTGCCAATGTTGCTGATCCCTGACTCACACTGATGCTAATGTCACACTGCACTTACAAAGACATCCACAGGCAGGGACATGCATGAATGATCTCCCAGCCACTCATGAATCATCAATAGAGAGGCTCCAGCCAATTCCTCTCAGCTCCCCAGCCTTTCACCCCAGAATTGTACTGTCTTCTACTGCTCAGAAGCCTGGCTAGTGCAAGTTTGTTAAACAGTCTGCCACTCCATAATATGGAATGGACACACATTAGCCTTCGTAAACTGAGCTTCGTAAATTTCCAAAGCACTTCAATCAGAACACACTGTTTTACGCAAAACATAATACAGGGTTATTAACTATAGAAAAATGGATCAAGTGATCATAAGTAGCAGGCACAGAGATCACAGTTGGTTATTTAAAAAGCAAAAATAAATTCACAGTCTAAATTTTACAGATTAAACAAGATTTAAATCAAAGTTTCTCACCCTGACAGATGATACAAGCAGGTTACAGATCTTCAGTACACATATTCCATTTCCAGCCTATGACTACTGGATTCCATTTCCAACCTATGACCACCCTTCCCCAGTTCTCAAGAGAGATTAGGGGAACTGAGTGCAAAAGAAAGTGCTCTTGGGTGTTGCAAACAAAAGTGACTAATTGTAGCTAAACATCCACCTCTAGTTTTGCTGGTGAAACATGTCTGGGAAAAAAACAAATGATTAAGGTAGTGGTATTGCCAACTCTTGTGACTTATCTTTTAAAAAGAAAAAAAAAAGAAAAAAGAGCCCCCAACCCTGGAAAGATGATCACGAGAATCTTATTTTTTCATTTCAAATAAAAGAAGTTGCTAGTCTTGAACGGTTGAGAAGCTCTTTAAAAGATGAACAATAGTGACTTAAAAATTAAGAGGCAAATAAAAAACCCTCCCAAATGTATTTTTTCCCCAAATATCTCTTTTTTAAATCCAATCTTAATGTTTGGGGCCTGCCTCAAACTTTTCTTAAACAATTTTTTTTGTGATTTGCAGAACTGAAACTCTGAATTTCCTGAGAATTAAAATGTAGCAAATATTTACTAAGGCTCATAGTCTTATACTGCTGTGTTGCTATGTGTCTGCTGCTAATCAGTTGTCTCCACTAGCCATAATCAGATTTTAATTTGTTTGGTTCACAAAGAGATGTGGCAGCTTCAGTTGACGTGAATATCTTTAGCAGATTCTAGTTGTTATATTTTATACACTTTTAATGAAAATAAAATTTAGTATTTTCATAAATTTACATAGATGAGGCAGACAATCAATTTGGGGCTTACATTGCTCCTTATTTTCAATTACTAAAGATACAACAAATAAATTTAAAAAAACTACTGGCACTTTGGTGAATGTACGACAAAGAAGAGAACCTATTTAAATGTTCACAAATTAAAACTTCAACCTCAGCATGCTAAAGTACTGCAGTAGGATTTGAAATCTTCAGGAAATATCCTCAACAATATCTTCTTTTAAATAGTCACAGTAGATTTACTATCCTAAAGTTCTTCTTTTAAACTACTGCTTAAAATTTGAACTAATGAAAATATATAATTCAGATATTATAAAACTGTTGCTTTCTATGCTAAAGACTCAAGGTTAAACCTACTCTACAGTACAATGCAAATTCCCCAAAAGTCTGATTCAAAAGATACTGTTGTCTGTACTGTATTGAACATAGTAGACCAATAAAAGCAATCTGATTGATCCATCTTGTTATGAGTTTGATGGCTTCCAAAGCACTTGCTATAAAATAAGCTAATTGGAAAAATCAAAACTTTAGTGAACTCTGAGGACTCTTCATTAGGTAGTTTGGTCTAAATTACACTTTAAATTTAGATATCACATTCACAACACATTTTATGTAACATCATTGACTACTTGTTATTAGTCCATGCCAAACACTTCTACTAGGGAAAACACTCCAAATAGCTATGAACAAATCTTTAATGGTTCAGTTAAGCCATTAGGTGTTTAACCAAACTTTGAGGACTATCACTTGCAGCCCTTAGTCTGTCATTCTTCCAATTTTTTCCCACATCCACAAGCAAACTTGCCACGTTTTTGGTTATTTCTCTCTTCCTGGGATGTGGTAATGAAAATATGCATCTCCGGATTATAGGAATATATCTACACTGAAATAAAAACCCACAACTGGCCCAGGGTAGCTGACTTGGGCTTGCAGGGCTCAGGCTGCAGGGCTAAGAACTTCAGTGTAGATGTTTTGGCTCAGAGACCCTGCAAGGGAGACGGAGTCTCAGAACCCAGGCTCCAGCTTGAGCCCAACGGTCGACACTGAAATTTTTAGCCGTGGATCTTGAGCCCCACAAACTCGTCAATTGACCAAGACTTTGAGAGTTGGTAAGGCTTTTATTGCACAGTATATGTTCACTAGGAAGCCACTCTCTTAAGCCAATGAGCAATAAGGATCGTTCGGGGAAGAAGAGTATTTAATTTTCTTTTCTGATCAAAGAGAAAATGTCCAGAATTGTTCATCTGTACATTACTTAAAGCATTAACTCTTGCAGATCATAAATAATTGTCCAGGATCAGAACTGCATCATGCTGCTCAAGAAAGCTTGAAGATTTTTGCTTATTGCAAAAAGTTTAATCTTCACTAGTTAATTTTTAAATGTAATTTAAAATCTTTTGACAAAAGGAGGAATTTGCAGAATTACTTGGCACTCCAGATAGTCTGAGTAATTGAGATTTTATGTTTTCTGCAAAGTTTCTACTTTTAGAAGTAACAAAGTATTAAGGCTGATTTAGGATGTCTTAAGTGAGATCACATCTTTCTAGTTTTAATTTGAAGAAACAAAGTTCATTGATTTGTTGAAATTCAAGTGTATCGATCTATTCATGTTAATGATGTGATGCTAGACTTTTACATTGGGAATGGAATCAGAGAGGTAGCCGTATTAGTCTGGAATTGTAGAAGTGACAAAGAGTCCCGTGGCACCTTAAAGACTAACTGAAGTATTGAAGCATAAGCTTTTGTGGGCTAATGCCCACTTCATCGGATGCACACATTAGCCCACGAAAGCTTATGCTTCAATACTTCAGTTAGTCTTTAAGGTGCCACAGGACTCTTTGTCCTTCTACATTGGGAATAACACTTTTCAACCCTTCTAAGCTGTAAATGCTTCCTTCTGGTGAAATCAAGTCTACCAAAAAACTAGAGGGGGTAACTTCAATTAAACATTATAACTGGCTCCAACAGAACGATGGGAACCAACAGCTGAGCCAGCTCTCTGATCATTTATACACCAATTACTTCCCTTGGGTGGCCCTAACTGTGCCTAATCATCAGAGCAGAATGGGTGGGAGAGGACTACCCATTAGTTACCCCATTAGTGCAGTAGGTAAAAGGTAGCACATGAAGGAAGTACAGGGAAAAGGGGCATGCTAGTAGAGCCAGAACCAAGAAATCTGTACAGAAAGCTCTTCCCTGTCAGGTAGAGAGTTGAGGAGGAACTTCTGCTGTAAAGGATGTGGCAGGTGACAGTAAAGGTGGTAGGAAGGGAAATGTAAATTAAGTACATGGTGGTGTTTAACAATGGAATATCTCCAAACAGTCTGTGTAGACAGCAGAAGATAGAAATGGGACCACACCTTGGCACAGAAAGTAGACAGATTGCTCCCCTCTTCATGGTAGACATTTGGGGTGGAAGTCATTGGCTTTTTGACAGGACCTTATTACCATTTTTAAAATTTAGTTTTCCTTTGAGAACTTTCCTTTCAGACAGCCATCACTCTCATATGTCACTTCTGAGCTCCTAAACAATCACTCAGGGTCAAAAGTCTAGGAAGGCTTCTAGAGCTGCCAAAATTTAAGACCACCACTAAAACCCAGTAGCCATTGCTATTTTAGCCAACATTCACTAAAACCTAATGGCAGGACTAAGAGAAAGGATAGGGAGGGAACTAAGTACATTTGTGGTTAGAGGGAAGCAACTCCTGTGAAACTGAAAATAGTGGAGATCAGATATTATTCAGGGGATTATAAAATTATCTCTAATCTTTGCTAAGGTACCTTTTTGTTATATTTTTAAGGGACAGAGAATGATGGTTTGATGTTATATTGTTGAGGACAGTAATTAAACCTTATTATAAAAATCAGATTTTCATATAAAGAGGCCTGATTAGCCTTGAGAAACTATATACATAATTAAGATTATTTGAAATACTTTGGATACAGAGCAGAGCATGACAAGAGTCATCCTAAAAGGAAGCTCTGTTGCTAAGAGACCATAACTGCAAAGTGTCAGGATAAAATGTTCTTTATTTTAAGTGTTGATGAATGTACTCAGATAAAGAAAGGTATTAAGAGGTATCCATTATATCAAAGACTGAGTGAAACATGTTATCAATATATAGAAAAGCCAATGAGATGCGAGTCTTCAAGGTAAAACCAACAAGTGTCAAAATACTGAATTGCCACAAGGCTCATTACCTGTTTGATAAGAAGGACTTAGAATCACTATTTTGCTATGTCTAACCTCATAACTGTAGAAAGAATAAACAAATACAGGTACAGACATGAAATAAGATATGCAGCTGATGTTGAAACAAGTTAAGCTGTTAAAGAAAAGGTAGCGTAAGTGACTTACTATATAGTATAATATAGTATAATTTACAGATTCACATGATGCATTTAGAAAGCCATTAAAGAATGTGGAGAGACACTAAAAGCAGGAAAATTCAAAATGGACTTTTTCAATAATGAAGCACTGCATCAAATGCTACAAAATTAGTTGAGGAAATTACACTGTCCTGAACAAAACATCCCAACCGATGCCCAAGCAAATTTCCCCTCTCTCATGCTCTCTCCATAAAATAAATCTGGTGCAATGCGTAGTTTTTGAAAATATATGTACAAGATTGTTACATTTTGTTTAATCTAGAAAGATTTTTCTTCAGCAAAGACTAGAACAATTTTGTTTTAGTTCAGAGAAACCTGTGAAGAATTGCCCTTCTTTTATATTACAATGGGAAATAGTGGAAATCAATGGGACTGGGGTCACAGTCTGCCCTAAATTAGAATGCCCTCCTTGAAAATGTCCACTATTGGCTATTATTCCAAATGGGATTAAAACCAAGACTACCTTAGGAAAAATAGGGACTGAATGCTCTTTGGGAGATGAAGAGGGACATTTTGAGAAGCCAGTGAATGGTGGCCATGGCTATCTTGGCAAAGAATAACCCGTGGTCTTGGTCCCATTGACAAAAATGAGAGATACAGCCATTTTTAAGTTATCTAAAACTGAGGACAGCTTATGGCTCCATCCTTACTGAGAACAATGGTATGTGGTGGCCATTTTTAAAGGCTATTTGTGGTGGAATTCTCTGGAGAAAATGTTAGTCTTCAGCCTTTGCTGAAGGAGTAACTTTCTGCTATGAAGAATGTCAAAAAGTGAGCACTAATCTTAAATTGTATATAGATCATAGATACATAGGACTGAAAGGGACCATTAGAGGATTTTTAGTCCAGTCCCCGCACTCAAGGTAGGACTAAGTATTATCTAGCCCATCCCGACAGGTGTTTGTCTAACCTGCTCTTGAAGACCTTCAATGACAGATTCCACAACCTCCCTAGGCAATTTATTCAAGTTCTTAGCTATCCTGACAGGAAGTTTTTCCTAATATCCAATTTAAATCTCGCTTGGTGCAATTCAAGCCCATTGCTTCTTGTCTTATCCTCAGAGATTAATTAGAACAATTTTTCTCCCCCCTGCTTATAACTTTTTATATATATTTGGGACAAAAAAACCAAACACCAACACCCTTAAATAGGGTACCAAGTAGGGTACCCTTAAATAGGGTACCAAGTTTCTTGAATATAATCTATAATTTTTAACAAACTAATTGATTTACTTGCAAATTCCCAGAAAATCTACTTTAGAAAGAGGTGCTGTAATTTTGGGGAGGATACGCTGTAATGTTCAGACAAAGATTGATCTGTGCTTAAAGTGCAAAACTCAAACTGTCCTGTGACTGGCACCTCCATAATTCTATTTGATATAATTTTTAAAATCCACATATGCATTTTAGCTAAAAAATGCATGTCAATATATTTACAAGACATGCATTTTAACACACATTAAATTTAGTTGTATCAGACCTAAAGCTATCACCCTGTCTCCACCCCTCACAGACTCAAATAAAGCTGAGCAAACTGAAATGGACTGCATGGAATCTCCTTTTCTTCTCTCCTTCCTGACTATGGACATTTTATTTGAAAAAATTATAATAAGCCTTATTAGGCTGGTTGTGGTTAGTTTTCACTGGGAGTTGGGCACCTAATAATCTTCCCAAATAATTATCTCCCAAAAGGCACCAAGATTTACTATATATGAGGCTAAAGGAACGAGTATATACAGCTGTGGCGAATCAGCTTCACTTCTGTATGCAGTGGATGAATATTTGCCTGCAAAACACCCATTGAAGACAAATAGCCTTAACAAGTTAAAAACAAACAAGCAAACCCAAAATAGTAAACAATACAACATCAGGAGTAATTACTGTGGTATTTATGAAAAATACAAATGCAGGATATGATTATCACTATGCTTTAAGCTAGCTTCATCTAAAATGGTGTCAACATTTAAATACCTAACCATATGCCTTGTGATTCTTTGTGTTTAATTTCCATATCATTTTAATCAATAGATGTTTTCCAGACATTAAAGGGTATAAGGTTCCATAAACAACTCAGATGAATTATGATGCTGATTTCTAAAAACAATAATTTTGAAAGAAATGGACTCCAGGACTTTGGTAGCACTTTGCAGTTTTTTGATCTCTGAAGTATTGACTTCTTGAAAAGCAGTAAAGATAAAATCTAAAAGTGATTAAAATATGGAATGTAACAACATTCTTTTGGTGCTAAAATTCTATAATTCTTTTACTCAGAGTGTTTTTCACATTCCAGCAGCTAGTATTTAGAGAGATCGATTAAAAAAGAGTCCATTTTAAATCTCATGATAAACCACATGCTATTAGTTAAATATTAAGCACAGAATTGTCTCTAAAATACCTTTTAGCATTTCAGTGAAAGGGGATTTATGTTCCTTTCCCTTTTGAAATAAGCTTTAATTTTTTTATATTAGGGATGGAAGCTGCTTTTAACTTTTACACTGTTGATTTGTGATTTCTAACCATAAGTATGAATTGAGGCAGTTTTAGTGTAGAATTACATCTGCAGGATTTATATTTTACTATTTAAACCCTCAAAGAAGTCTTTAGAAAAAACAATCCAAATCCCAACAGAGGGTCGTTTAAAGTCTATAAGAAGTGGAAATGTCTTTTGGTGGCCTATAACAGCAAAGATTATTGGGGGGCGAGAGGGGACACACATTCATAAGTGGAGCATTCTTTTCTGCTGGGGTTTAGCTATACAGCTTCATTTTAAGGCACCTATTTAAAATGTTCCTGATAGAAATATATACATTATTGAAACAATTACATTGTGGAGAATACTGCATGTTGAGATTTATTTTGGAATCTCACTTTTAACAAGCATTTCACATTTTTCAGGTTTCACTTCAGATACACCATCAACTCATATAGGAATGCCAGATGTTTAGAATATTAATATTGCAAAAGCACACAACTCTCCTGCTGTGGCACAAAGACAGACTAAAAAACAAAAACAATGAATAGTTGATTCTGAAACCCTTAGATTCATTTCAGTTTAATTTGTTTAGAATTTATAGAACTTACAAATAAAACAATATACAACAGGATTTTGTTGCATGTTTTTATGCATAAATCTATTTCCAGCTTCATCCTGAACATTTTTGGTTCACTAAGTTATATTTACTCACATGAGTAGCCCCAAAACAGCCAGTGGGATTATTCTCTTGAGCAGGAGTTTGCAGGACTATGTCCTGCCCATATGGATCATCAACTCCATGTTGTTTTAACCAAACAACAGTTCCAAATGGCTGACCCATTGAATGGCCCCCTGAATTAATTCCTCAGAGCACTCTTATATGCAGGTGCAGTTACCAGGTTGATCTAAACAGAATATACACACGCTGTCCCTGATTCCTTGTTGTGTTACTGCCCCTTCATGCTGAGGTGAAGGGAACACATAGCAGCTGTATCTCCCCAGCTTGGAATTCCTTTGGTGCCAAAGGGTTCCTCTGTTGGTGTAGGGGCAGGTATAGCGGTCTGTGGTACAACCCCCTCAAAACCCACAGCATAGGTGTGAATGAAGGACTATGGCTAGATATCTTTCTGCTCTAGCCCTTCTAGACTGTGAAGTAGCCCAGAGGGAGTGGTTAGAAGCTGCTGTAATCCAGCACATTTTATTACAACATCAGGAGCCGCTCTAACCTATTCAAGTGGCTCACAAAGCCTCTACAGCAGCCCAGAATTTCAGCAACACAAAGATGATGTAAAACCACACTCCCCGGTCTGCTAAGTTGTTCCTACTGAGAAATGCAGCTCAGAAATTGGGTCAGACTACTTAGCTTGAGTTTTCCCTTTCATGGGGTTTGATTTTCCCAGTAACTCAAACAACAAGCCCCCATCCCAACCTCAGTCAAAGCTTTCTTTCCAAACTTGGTTATTCTTAGATTTTCCCTAATGTAGTTCTTTCTCAGGACCTAGTTTCCTGACAAAAGGGCCACTCACACTTCCTTTATAACAAGGGTAGAGATAACAATTTGAACTTGCCATAAAGAGTAATCAGAAAATCAGTCATGTTCTGTCTGTAGGTATTACTAAGCATCACAGGGTTCACCCACCACATGTAGTGCCTCCTCCTGGCAGCTCAAGAGATTTGCTCTTGCCAGGCAATGTCTCTATTTGTAGTCTTTCACCTTGTGCCCCCTGCCTCCCTCACTTCCAGAGCTGTAGTTGCTCATTCATGGCTTGCGCCCACCCAGGTTCTCCCCTTCCAGAGAATTCAAAATCCTTCTAGACCAGCTATGCCACTTCCTAACAGCTAGTAGGGGAATCTGGTCCCATCTTCTATTCTAGGGGTCCTGGACTGGAACCTCTACCTGACAACTGTGGCCTGCTTTCCCTGAGACCCCTATTGCTCATTCCTACAGTTTCTGGTCCATTCTCCCAAATATACTAGCTCAAACTCTGTACTTCTAGGGAGTAACAGTCAACTACTGAACTCCATAGCCTTACACACACCTCTCAACTCCCAGGAAACAACTACAGACTATTTTCCTACAGCCTCTTGTTGCTCTCAACTCCTGGGCTTTATACAGACCCTTCCTTTTCCTGCTCAGCTGATCCCATTTCCAGTTAGTGGCCTGCTCCCTGTTTCCTTCTCCAGGTGCACCCTGGGGAGTTAATTGGCTCACTTAGCCACTTTAACCTGTCCAGGCCTTGTATGGAGTGGGCACCCTATCACATCTGAGTATGTCAGCTGAAGTGTACCACTAGCTATATAATAACATTCCAGAATTGTCTGTGTATATCACTTTTAAGCCTAGGAAAGAGGGTGGTTCTTGGCTAGGCTCCTCATCCCCTTGGTACTAGTCTCCTTTTTGGATAAGGCATTGGCTTTCCCATTCCTGCTTCCTGAACAATAAGTGATTAAGTCAAAACCAAGAGCAGAACAATTCCCAGCTGAGATGTCTTTGGTTCAAGGCTCGAGTCTCATGCGGGTATTCAAGGCTCTTATGGTCTGAAAAGACTTGTCTGGGTGTTAAGCACCCTCCAGGTGATGGTGCAACTCTACAAAGGATGATTTAATGGCAAATAGCTCCTTATCCAATATTTCATAATTTGGTTCAGCTGGGTCTTGCAACAGGTCTTGGAGTAGACTTGAAAGGAGAACAGTGAGGGCAAAAAATGTAATTGGCTTCAAGACTGAGTTTGATAAGTTTATGAAGGGGATGGTATGATAGGACTGCTCACAATAGTATATGGCCCATTGGCAACTGCCACTAGCAAGAATCCCCAATGACCACAGATGTGACACTAGAAGGGAGGGCTCTGAGTTACCACAGAGAATTCTTTTCCAGGTGTCTGCCTGGTGGGTCTAGCCTACATGCTCAGGATCTAATAGATCACCATATTTGGGGTTGGGAAGGAATATTCCCCTAGGTCAGATTGGCAGAGACCTTGGGTTTGTTTTTTTTGTTGTTGTTTTTTTGCCTTCCTCTGTAGCATGGGACATGGATCGCTTGCAGGTTTAAACTTATTGAAGTGTAAAATCCTTGTAACTTAAAACCTTTAAATCATGATTTGAGGACTTCAATAACTCAGCTAGAGGTTAGGAGTTTATTACAGGACCGAGTGGGTGATATTCTGGGGCCTGTAATGTGCAGGAGGTCAGACTAGATTATCATAATTCTCCCACTTGACCTTCAAGTATATGAGTCTATAAGATGATCTGTAGTAAGGACAGACAAAGCTTTCTCATGCTAAGGGCAGCTGGTAGCAAGATGTCTCACAACCTGGCACCCCTGGGAATCATCAAAGTGGCATAGCTGGCAAGATTTAAACCCAGTTTGCTGGTTAGCTAAGGATCATGCTCAAAACAGCATGTATATACTAGATGACTGATACTGAGAGATTCAAAAGTGAGATAGTTGGGAACAGGTTAAGAAAAGGTTAGGGATTTTTGTTTTCTATTTGTTTATTTTGAGTGAGGGAATAGATTTGCAGAAAAGATAGGATGAGCAAAGACGCATATGTTAGGCACACCAGGAAGCAAGTGGAAGAGATATGTGCAGACTGCTGCTTATTTGCTACCAGAAAAAATGAAGAGAGGTAAAAAGCCCTATATGTGGACTATGCCAAGCAACACAAAGTGCAGCCAAATTCCCAGAGTGTGCCTAAAGATTTGGAAAACTAGCCTGACACAATTCTGAGTGAGTCAGCCATGAAACTCAGGAAGGCTGAGATAGAAGTCTAGAAGATGGAAAAAGCAGACAGAGAACAGGGGCGGGAGACAAAGAAAACAGCCCTAAAAGCTGCCCACTAAAGAGCACTGGAGCTTGAAGGCAAAAAACATAAATCCCAAGAAGTAAAAGCCCAAGAGAAAGAGAAGCAGCATGTCCTGAGCATACTGGACATATAAAAACAGATACCTCAGCTCATGGGTAATTCTCACCAGAGATCACACAGCTGGAACAATCTGTACCTGAGTTAAGAGAGACTGATTGCATGGAAGAATTTTTAACCACTTTTGAAAGAATATGCATGGTACATAAAATCCCTGATGAACAGAGAATGACTGTCCTGCTCCTCAAACTGACTTGTAAAACTTTACAAGTATTAATAATATGGATGTAAGTGAGACTGTGAAATATGTTCAGTTCAAGGAGTCTGCTGAAAAGGTTTCAAATTACTCCAGAGGCACATTGCCTCAAAGCCAGAAACCTCAAAAAAGTGATAAATTAAATCAAGGGGAATATGTGCATAAGGTGGTGGATTGTTTGAGAAAATGGATAAAAAGCAAAGGAGCAGAAACTCATGACAAGTTGGCAGATCTAAGTGTTCAGGAGCAGTTCTCTGAGGTCTTTTCTGAGGAAGCAAGAGCCACTGTGTGTGAGAAATCCCCAATTTCTGTAGAAGCTGCTGCAGAAGCAACTGACTTGCATATACAAATGATATCATTCAGAGTGCAAGTTCCAAAGGGACAGGAAAAACATGGAGTAATAGAGGATTCCTGGTTTGCTCCTGAGAAAAAGGAGAACAGAGAGGGAACTAAATCCAAGTCACTCGGTACTGGTTTCCTCCTAGGAACCGAAATTATCAGACAGCAGCCCAACAGTGAAAGGACATTGCCTTTCCATGTCACCAGGGGACCCACATAAATAGCACTCAGTATGGGGGGTTCCAAATTCACTCCTCATTCTGCCCAGGTTAATGCAGCTACCATTGAGTCAGAGACTTCAGTAGAGGCAGAAGGACCTCTGGTCAACTTTCAGGACCTCTGGATGCAAACAGCTTATTCAAAAGGCCAACATAAATGTTAAAGTGTGACAGGGTGGCAAGATACAGGTGCTCAGATTTCCCTGGTCATGAGAGATGTAATTCAGAGGAGTGATATGCTCCCAGGGGAGGAAGTAAAACTTCCAGCTTTAGGACAGTTTAAACCCATGGTGCCTTTGGCCTGCATCAAATCAGAGTGGGAAGATGTAAGGGATACTTTGAAACTGGGCTGTTAAGAATATACCAGCTGATGTGTTGGTTTGGAATGCCCTAATGTCACTGACCAAAACTGCATAGGTTATAATATTATATCCCTGAGTTTAGAGGTAACCTCTGTTGGGGGAGGAAAAGACTTTGCCCTATTATCACCTGAGAATAGCAGTGTGTCTCAAGAGAAGGGGAGAAATGTCCCCCTGCCGTCTGCCCCTACCACTTGTGATTACTTTCCAGGCAAGACACAGACAAATGGAGTTTTCTGCAGAGCAAATCGCAGACTCCTCCCTAGAGAGTATAAGGGAAGATCTCTACAGTAAGGCCCCAGATAGAGAATGTGTGTAAGGGGGTTATTTACAGAAGAGGGTAGACTGTACAGAGAGGCCCCGTTGCAGAAAAATAGAAGTCCTGGAGAGCCCTACACACGACTGAACGTGCCCTCAAATCATGGGGTGGAATTAATGTTACTAGCCTATGACTGTCCTGTTACTAGCCTATGACTAGCCACTTGGAAACCTAAAGGATGTATGAAAGGTTACTGAGAAACTTCTGTTGGCCTAATACTGAAAATGAAGTAAAAGATTCCTGCAGGACTTGTGACTTATGTCAGAAACCGAAGAGCCCTATAGGACACCCTTGCACCTACTACCAATATGATTAGGGGACTGGAGCATATGAGTTATGAGGAGAGGCTGAGGGAACTGGGATTGTTTAGTCTACAGAAGAGAAGGATGGGGTGGGACGGGGGGATTTGATAGCTGCTTTCAACTACTGAAAAGGGGTTCCAAAGAGGATGGATCTAGACTGTCCTCAGTGGTACCAGATGACAGAACAAGCAGTAATGGTCTCAAGTTGCAGAGCGGGAGGTTTAGGTTGGATATCAGGAAAAACTTTTTCATTAGTAGGGTGGTGAAGCCTACCTAGGGAGGTAGTGGAATCTCCTTCCTTAGAGATTTTTAAGGTCAGGTTGACAAAGCCCTGGCTGGGATGATTTAGTTGGGGATTGGTCCTGCTTTGACCAGGAGGTGGACTAGATGACCTCCTGAGGTCCTTTCCAATCTGATATTCTATGATTTTATGATTAATCAAAGAAGCCTTTTTTGTGTGGCCTTGGATATCATAGGACTGTTATCTCAGCCAACCAAGAGGGCCGAAGAACGCATTTAGATATTTCCCTGTCTGATGTAGGGGCTGAAACAATGGCTAAGGTACTGTTCTCTATATTTAGCAGAGTAGGAGACCTTGTGAGATAATCATAATCCAAAGGAGAGCTTGTGAGTCAAATTTCATGTCTCAGCTCTTAGTGAGTTATGGAGGATATGTGGGGCAAACCAGTTAAAATCTGCCCCTTATCCTGCAGAGAGAAACGGTTTAGTTGAGAGGCTTAGTGGGACTCTAAAATCTATTTTAAAATGTATGTAAACAGAGGGCAGAGGGACTGAAATGTAATATAACCCTCTCTCTTATTTGCTTACTGAGAGGTGCCCCAAGAGCTCACAGGATCTGTCCCATTTGATGTTCCTATATAGGAGGAAAGCCAGAGGGGTCCTGGATCTCCTCAGAGACTCCTGGGAGGGTGACAATAAGGCAGAGGGGGCACCAGTGGCTAAATATGTGAAGTTTGGAGAATATTTAAAGACTATGATGGGAACCGGTCAGCAAAACCTTACAAAAAGCCAAGCAGCTCATAAAGAGTGTTTGACCCCAGTACCTGTCAACAATCATTTGACATGGGTGATTTGGTGTTGGTGTTGCTCCCTGTAAAAAGGTGCAAAATGCAGAACCTCATGGGAAAGGACTCTGGAGGTTGAGGGAAGGGTTAACAATGTTACCTACAAGATACAAAGGCCTCCCAACAAGGTTGTTCCACACTGTGCAAGTAAACAGGTTAAAAGTGTAACACAATAGCAAAGCCATTGTAAACATGATATGCAGGATAGAGGAGGATTCTCTTAGACTACACCTCTAATTGATTTTAATGGCTGAATGCCATTGTAATACCTCACTAGAGATCACTGAAGTATGTGAACAGTTACCCCTAACTGGAAAGACAGGTTATGTGTGTTGCAGAGGTAGGTATTTCCCAACAACGCAGGTCTGATTCAACAAATGGATGATAAGATTAATACTATAGGGCCACTGCCTGCCTCCAGCTGAGCACATTGGACCACTGGAAAAATACAGGAGCAAATTTAAAGGAAATAAAATATCCTGGAGATAATTAAAGGGTCAAACAATCCCTGAGCTTGTTACAGTTGTTATAGTTTCCAAAAGATTCCTTATGGGACCCTAAGGTTTTGTGTTGATTACAGAGAGCTTAATGCTGTCGCAGTTCCTGATGTGTACACTTTGCCCAAAACTGATGACATGTTAGATACTTTATGCAAGGCAAACTATCTAAGCATCCTAGACTTAAGGAAAGGATATTGGCAAATTCCCCTGGACAGCAAATCTCAGAAAAAATCTGTTCCTTATTGATTTGGGCCTTTTTTGAGATCGAAGTGTTACTTTTTGGATTAACTAATGCAGGAATCATATTTCAGATGCTCGTTAAGCAGATTTTAACTGTGTTGCAGTACTTTGCATGGGTCTACATGGCCAATATTGCAATTTTTATCAATTCCTGGTTAGATCATAAAAAGTACTTGGGAATTGCTGAAGAGACTCGAGATGCGGTATTCAGAGTCAAGTGTCCAAATGTAAAATAGGGGTGGCTAACATCCCTTATCTAGTTCACTGGGTAGGAAGGGGCCAGATTTCCCCAGATCCCTTAAAGGTGGAATCCATTGGTAACCGGGGTGTACCTCCGAAGGAAAAAATCACTTCAGTAATAACCATTACCCCAGGGTTGTAAGTGGTTTAAGCTACATTGTCTGCTATCGCAGACTTGTGAAAAAAGATAGAAATGAAGAAACTAGTGTGAACGGCAGTTTGTCAGAAGACTTTGACGAGACAAAAAAAAATTCTGTCAGGAAAGCTTGATATGGCCAGTCCAGATTTTAACCAGAGATTTTAATTGTGCACAGATGCATCAGACACAGCTCCAGGAGAGGTACTAATGCCAACAAGGGAAAGTAACAAGAAGTATCCCATTGCTTTCTTGCTTTTTGTTTTTTTTCTAAAATTGACATTGATTGAGTAGAATTACTCTGTCATTGAAAAATAATGTTATAAGATTATATGGGCAGTGAAGTGGTTAAGGCCTCATCTATTTAACAGGAAATTCAGGATCCTGACACACCATTCTCCATAAGTATTGCTGCACAGGACCAACGATATCAAATCCAAACTGATACATTTGAGAATCACCCTTCAAGAATGTGTCGTGGAAATTGAACATATTAAAGGTAAAAAAAATGTAGTGGCAGACACACTGTCCAGGCATGAGGATTCTGAACTGATGCCTACAGGTGCACCAAGGGCTACTGTCAAGAATCAGAGGGGTAGCCGTGTTAGTCTGGAATTGCAGAAGTG
Organism: Dermatemys mawii; assembly: GCA_007922305.1. Lineage (NCBI taxonomy): Eukaryota > Metazoa > Chordata > Testudines > Dermatemydidae > Dermatemys > Dermatemys mawii. The sequence continues at coordinate 51,839,011 of ML677332.1, read as the reverse complement.
ACAAAGAGTCCTGTGGCACCTTAAAAACTAACTAAAGTTAGTTAGGGCTACTGTGTCAATGTAAGAGGGGATGTGTGACCCAAGAGCATTTTGATGCCAACAGCCAGAAGGCTGAGCAGTACATAGAGTACAGGGATTCCCTGGGTTCATTGCTCCCCCCCGCTCCCTCTCCACTCCCCCCGCAAAAAAAGTCCTGTAAAATGAAAGCCTGTGTCGTACTAATCATCATAGTCCTTGTTAAATATATGTACTGAAAATATGGGAGGGGTCATGTATATATTATGAAAATTATGCCATCTAGTTCATGTAGCTAAAGGCAAGTTACTCAAAGGTATTGTTTTGTGAGACAAACTTCCCCAGGGAGGAAGTGGGGCACGCTGATCTCTATGGAGGACCACTGTGCATTGTGTGTCTTGCAAAGGAAGTCTATTAGCATACTGAGTTAAATGCTAATGAAGAGCTTGTGAAAACTTCAGAAGGAAATTAACAGGAAGAGAGAAACAGCGGGAGGTGGAAGGAAATCCTTTTTTCTGGTCTGGGAGTGCAGAGAGATGCCCTGGTATCCTTCAGTCTGTGAAAACAAGAGGGCTTAATCTTAGGAAAGGGAGATCACAGCCATCCCAGCTGGAAATGCTGGGAAAAAGACATGAAGTAAACTTCCTGTAGGAGATAGGAGGATGTCTTGCACGTTAAGTTTAGGCTCTAAAAAGAGTATTATGATTTTGGTTTTATATGTAACTATTTGTTTCCAATATTTTTACTCAATATTATTTGAATCTCTGCTGTTTGATGATAAACTTATTTATGTTTTCACTATAAATATTTCTAAATGCTGTGTAAAGCAGAGTGGTAATCCTAGGTTAAAACTAGTGGGGGTAGCAAATCTGAGAATTCTGTGAGTGGTCAGTGGAACTGGGGCTGAGCATTCCACAGGGATGCCCAGAGGAGCTGGGAGTTGGGATGTGCCTATTGCTAAACTGCATAGAGAGTGAAAGGCCTGCACATGTCTAGGTGGTAGTGCTTGTGTTGCCAGAGGCTAGTGGAGTCAGGGAGCTGATCCATAGCAGGCACAGACAAGGCTTCCTCATAGTAACAGCGTGAGGTGCCTCACAACCCCTAGGAAGTGTCACACGGGACTCTACTGTTTGTTTTAGCCAGCCAGCATTTACAATGCTGCTGCACTTGTCTCTGGACCAGTCCTCAGTGTAACGTGGGCCTGGGAAGGTGTCAGAAAGGGAGATGGGATTTGGGAAGAGTTTAAAGAACTTGAAAATTCATGGAGGATAAGTTCATCAATAGCTGTTAGCCAGGTTGGCGTCCTTAGCATTTGTTTGCCAGAAGCTGTGAATGGGTGACAGGGGATGGATCACTCAATGATTAGCTCTTCTGTTCATTCCCTCTGGGACACCTGGCCTCTGTTGTAAGACAGGATACTGGGTTAGATGGACCTTTGGTCTTGATCCAGTATGGTTGTTCTTATGTTCTTGTGTGAGTGTTGAGGGGTGGGAATTTGTTGAGTAGTTTAACCTACCCTAACCTTTTCCTTGCCGAGATCCTATTTGCTTGTTCCCAGTAAAGTCCCCCTGTGTCATATTGTTGTTTTGTTGTATCATTTCTTTCCTGGGGTTTCCATTGATGTACTTTATTGTTTCATGTATAGGGGGTTTTATACTCCTTTCCAGAAGTAGTAGTGTTAGTCACTTCCCCAAGAGATAGCACTCCTGTATCCTGGGCACAGTGAAGCATCACCTTGCGTAGAGGCACGAGACCACCGTCACTGAACAGAACTAATCAAAGTGAGGAGAGGGGAGAAGCCACTCCAAATAGAAAGCAGCAGGGAAGGCATTTCAGCCACACTGGGTGGGTGTACATCTGGAAACATGCTTTTTTTTATGAAACAGTAAAATGGAAGAGGGATTACACAGTTTTTCTGCTGTACTGTTGTAACCCCCCTTTCCTCCCTAGGTTACTCAGGAGCAAGGACACTCGCTTGTGTGCCCAGGCACCTGATGTTGACAGTAAAGAAGATTCTGAGTACCCCAGTGGTGATGCTGAATAGATGGTAATCCTCTATTTACCCCTCTGCTGCAGTTCTTTCACTTGTAAAGGAAATTAATCTTGGCAGTGCCTCTATCTGTCTGGGTCCTGTACACACTCGCTGGCATGCCTTGTGAGCCTCCAGGAATAAACATGAGCTAATCTATGCAATGGGTATAACTCAAAAGGTATCAATTATAAACAATATACAGGCAATATATACTTAAATTAGAGTTAACACACCTTTACTTAACAACTAAAAAGTCATGATATAAGACTGAGATTAATTAAAATGCCACAATCAATTTAAATCAGCAGGGGGCCCTTCAGTAAATCAATTATTGAATGAAATTTACAATAGTAAATGAAACTTAACTAACTTAGAATTACACCACCATTTATGCAATCCCTGAATTTCAGAGTTCTAAATGCTTGCGTAGGTGCGCTTGAAGATCTTGAAGCTGGGGACAGCTCACTCCCCAATAAAACAGTCCAGCTAAGACAACAAGGGACAGAACAATTCTAACATGGGATCATTACAAGCTGCACAACCCCTCTGAAGATGGGAATAGTTTTAACCAGACACCAGTAACCCTGCACCCTGGTTAGATGATAAGATCAATTCATCTCTTCTCAGACTCAGACAATCCCTTCAAATCTCTTTTCTATCCCCCTTCCCTTGCAAGCACTTTCCTAAACAACAAAGAAGGTGGCTACTCACACTGCCTGCACAGGCTGACCTCAGTCATTTCTAGACACCTGGGAAGTCTCTGCCCTAGCTGCGGTGAAGCCCACCAATAGCCTCTGAAACTCCATGCTTGATCAAAGCAGCAGCAGAGTCTTAGCAGCTGCTTCTGTCTTTCTGACAGCAACTTCTGAGTTGGACAGAGTTTCCTAAAGCAATCTCAGCTCTCTTCCACTATGTAGCCCGCACTATACTCTCCCAGCATCCCTTGAAAGTGGACGTCTTTATTTGCCAAGGCATCATGGGAGTTGTAGTCTCCAAGGCTGGATTGCAGCATTTAGGATCTCCCCAACTGGATCATTCCCAGTTAAATTCAGAACCCCCTTTTGTTGAGGGTGCCTACTCTGTGTATGTGGAAAACAAGTCGAGAAGCGGTCCCATGTTAATCTCATGTTAAATAGCCTGTTTTAAGATAAAATGTAACTCTTATTAATGTGGCCAGTTGGAAATAATCTTCCAAAAGATTCCAAATAATGTCAGGCTCCATCTCTGGCTGATGGAACTGTTCAGATCAAAATAACCCTGTATCACAGGGTGGCTAGCCTGTAAATGAAGTAGGTTCAGTACTCCTGTGCCAGATGAGGTGCTCCCAGCTTGGCCAAGTATGAATATAGGGTCAGCACTTGGGGGCTATAAAAGATCAGTGAGAGACTCGGTGAGAGGAAGCCTGGGTGAATCTGGCCTGAAAGAAGTCAGTCAGGAAAAGAACAGGTAGCCCAGACAAGGGGCTCTTTCTGTTGTCTCCCTGGGAATATGGAGATAGGCCAGAAGCAGCAAGTTCCTTGTAAGTGACAGCCAGGCTTCTCCGGGAATGGGCTCTGCTGAGAGAGATCCACGAAAGAAGTCCTGGTGAGTTGGAGTAGACTGGTTCATTTGGGAAAGGCAGATCCTAGAAGGAAGCAGGTTTTTTTGGAGAAAAGCTGATGGCAGGAGAGCAGCTAGAGGTCTGAGAGGTCTGAATGTAGAAAGAACAGTAGCAGAGAGAGTTGCCTGCTGGCTCTAAACCAGAAAGCTGGAGCCGAGGGATGAAGACAAGGGAATAGTGGAGGAGATTACTTGTTAACATGTCCAGGGCCAGAGAGCTGGACCCAGAGGAACTATTAGAGAGTCTAGAAGAATAAGGGATGCTCCCAGCAGAGAGGCTGTGGGATGTTTCTGCTGGACAGAGTAGGCTTGCACTCTAGTTGGAAAGGCTAGGATGGCAGTCCTTGTACAAGGACAGGAGAGGATTGTGCTGGAGATCTAGGGCCTGGTGAGGGATTCCATGGGTGTGCGGGAAATCTGATTGATGGTTAGGTATTCCAGGAGTGTGCTAGAGATCTGGGGCATGGTGAAGGATTCCAGGAGGGTGCTGTATGCTGTGTACTGTTTGGTCTATGCTGGGGGAATTCTGGAGTATGACTGTGGGACTCCTGTTACAGTTTATGTGCATGAAACTCGTGTAATAAATAGCCCCACAAGGGCTATATTTATAGTTAGGAAGATGCTTTGGACTACTTCTAGTGAGTCTGAAGGAGGGAAACAGAGGCAGGCTGGCCTGCCATGCTGCAGCCTCTTGAATGGGGCATACTGGGCAGGGCCACCCATCTTACACCCTGGTAACAACAAACTCTGTGAAAGCATCAAAACCTATGCAAGGAACGGCCAATCCTTTTATCCAGGAAACAATTCAACCATTAATCCAATATACAGCCTATAACTCATAGCAATTGGTATCAAGGCCTAGGTCATTCAAATGAAAAGAAGTTTAATATTTTTTTCTGAAAATCTGTGTCCTTTTCAAGAAAAGTACAGACCATTCAGCCATACAGTCACCTCTTCACTTATATTCACTGATGTGTTAAAAAAGACAATTTTACAGATGAACATTTGGATTGAAAGTATTAAAGATAGAATGAGACATGAGCATCATTTGAACCTTCAACCTTTAATGCCAACAGCCTCTCTTCAAGAAAGTACTTAAGCACCTACTTAATTTTAACCATATGAGTAATCCTATTAAAGCCACTGGGACTGCTTCTGCATAAGTACGTTGTTGAATTGGACCAAAGTCATTTTGGACTCAATTTTCAAAAGTGGCACCTAATTTTGAGTGCCCACTTTTATATAACTTGGTCTTCATTCAGGGAACAATTAAGTGTGTAGCTAAATCCCATGGACTTCCATTGTTGCAGTTAAAAAAATATGTTTTGGGCCCAGATGAGCATTTATGTCTGGTTCAGAGATACTGATCACCCACAAATCCATCTGAAAATCACAGGAGCTCTGGGTGCTCCACACCACTGAAAATCAGGCCTAGAATAAAGAATTTAAAAACTTCCCCTGTAAGTGTCTATCTCTTGCTAGGTTCCCAGTTTGAAGCTCCTGATATATAATACTGATAGTTTCTCAAGCTGGGGTAGGAAAAATGGACTGTTTTCAGTACAGCATCTAGCAGATGAAGAAAGAAAATATTGGTGCTGCTGTTCAGCAGGGTATCATAATGGAAAAGTTCTACATAATTCTCTGATCAATCTCCTATCTTCTCAGAAAGAGATGAAGGGGGTTAAATGAATAAAAAGGATATTTTAAGAAACCTAAAGTAGATGCTACGCATTCTCTCTCTCTCTCTCTGTCTCTCTCTTTCTCTCTCTCTCCCCCTCCCCCCACTTCTCCCTCCCACTCTCTCTCAAGAACCTGGTGCTTATCAAACCAAGTAAAAAAGGGGGATTTTTTAAAGTTTTTATTTCAAATATTTTTTTCTATACAATTTAAAAAATAAAAGTAAAGCAAGTGAACATACCTTGATTAGACTGAGTCACAAAATCCACAGTTCAAGTATGGAAGAAAACAGATGGGAAATAAAATAGGGAAAACAAATCAATTAGCTCAATTGCACTCAGAGAAGAAATTGCATAGTTTATCTAATCAACATTTTTCAGAGGTGTTATTAAAATAAAAAAAGCTATGAAAAAAGTCAAACTGCTTGGGATAAGCCTCAGGTTATTAAAGTAAGCACTGTGTGTGGAAGGACATAAAGAAAAGAAAAAATAGCAAAATTACCTTCATTAAAATATCTTCCACCCATCAGAATTGTACATTTAAGTGGCTCAGAAGATATGATATTTTTATATAACCTATTTTTCATCTAGGGAACATAATTTTGAATAGAGAAATACCTTTACATCATGAAAAACATAGTTTAGTTTCTATCTATAATCCAGCAGAATAAAATACAGATGTTACTGTATAAGTAAAAGTGAACTCTGCTCTTACAACTCCTGAATTCCATTTATTTAATTCTGAAAATACAGTTATTGTCTTTCTCTAGCATGTAACAACTTTTTACATCTATTTTTTCTAAAATCCTGACCATTCCAACTATAAAGAAAACTATGATGGCTTTGGTCTTGCAAAGAAAACCATTCAGTCATATATTCTGAGGCCAGAAGAAACCACTGCAATCATTTAGCATGACCTCCCATATACCACAGCTAACAGAAATTCCCCCAAAATAATTCCCAGAGCACATCTTTTAGAAAAAAAACCCAGTCTTGATTTTAAAATTGTCAGTGTTGGAGACTCCACCATGACCTTTAGAAAATTGTTCCAGTGGGTAATTATACCCAGTGTTAAAATGTACAAGTGATTTCCAGTCTAAATTTATCTAGCTCATCTTCCAGACATTGATGTGATGTTGTACTCCATAGGTTTTATGGAAATATGCTTATTAGTGTTAATATAATGTAACTGGAATATGCTTCATGGAAAAAATCTCTTGTAAGGTATCATTACAAATCTTATAATCTACTGAGTGTGTTCATCCTATTTGTATGTATGTGTCATTCTTGTATCTGAAGCTAGAAATATGAAGTATAACTCTGATGTCCTATTGTAATTATGTGAAGTGTGGGTCATTAATGATGGGTTGGAAGCTTGATGGCTCCCACTGATTAGGACAATTGGCTGTAAATGGTTCTGTTTACTTGCAAACCTTCCTGGGTACGTGCGGGGCAGCACTGGAAGAATGAAGAATGAGGTCTCACAGGACATGTGACCATGTTGCAGGATACCGGAATCTATCTTAAATCTGGGGCTTTTCCATTTAGAAGATGGGATGGGGATCCAGAGAGACAAATGGTTCCCACCTTGGACCAAAGCTATAAAAGGGGATAGAGCAGAACAAGCAGGGATAGGGGGACTGCCATTCCTGAGAAATCTCCTAGTTGCCACCTGAGTTGGAACTAACAAGGATTGTACCAGTGGAAAGGGTTGGGCTCAGACTAGGAAGGAGTCTAGTCTGTGAAATAGGCTTATTGGAACATCTATGAGGGTGAGATTTTACCTGTAAACAGTTTCTTACTATATTAGGCTTAGACTTGCATGTTTTCGCTTTATTTTGCTTGGTGACTTACTTTGTTCTGTCTGTTATTACTTGAAATCACTGAAATCCTACTTTTTATACTTAATACAATCACTTTTGTTTATTAATTTTTTGTTTATTAATTAATCTTTATACAGAGTAAAATGAATTTATTTGGGGTTTGGATCACATTGGGAACTGGGTGTCTGGGCACTGGAGATAAGTGACCTGCTGAGCAGTTTTTGATTAAAGTCTGCAGCTTTGAGGGAGCGGACTAGGCCTGTGTCTGTGCTGCAGCAGGCTTGTGTGTCTGGCTCAACAAGGAAGGGTTCTGGAGTCCCAAGCCTGCAGGGAAAACGGGCTCGGAGGTAGTCTAAGCGTGTCAGGTGATAGTCCCCAGGGGGTCTCTGTGACCGAACCCATCACAATTGAATCATGTTATATTTTTGTCTGCTACATTGTAGAGTCCATTATCAAATACGAATTTATAGACAGCAATCAAGTCACTCCCTAACCTTCTTTTTGTTAATCTAAATAGATTGACTCAAGGAAGTCAATCACCATAATGCATGTTTTCTAATCCTTTAATCATATTTGTAGCTCTTTTCTGAACCATTTCCGATTTAACCTACACTACAGCATTACAAGATTTCGTAAACGTTTTTTCTTTCCCCAATTAGATGCCTACAGGGAACCTGCGTGGGAATGTGACATAATGTGTTACTTGAAAATGAGATTCATATTCAGTTTCCTGTCATATTTTCAGAAAATTTTGTATCCCAGTAATAAACTCAGTATCATGAGTTATCTTCTTTCATCGCTATATATAAGTAAGTTTTTGTCACGGTACATAATTTCCCTTTACATTACCCTTTCCCTATTCTAGGGACCCAAATTCTTCCTTTTTTAAAGAAAAGGTTGGACAAACTTTGGTTAATTCTTAATTTTACCTTAAAAGAAATTAGGGGAACTTCTGGAAACAGAAGCATCAAAACACCACAAAAAGTCAGTTCTTGTAGTTTTTCCATTCCTATCCAAAAAAAACGTAGGTAATGCAGAATATCTTTCCGAACCTGATCTCATGAGACTTTCACTGGTAACTGAGACAACAAGAGTTTAACCAAGGCATTAGTGCAATTTCATTTTAAACCATAGTGTTGGCCTGTTACAGGAGTGTTCTGTATATGTATCAGTGTAAACCAGGAAGGTGCCATAGATGGTGTTCAAAAGTAAATAGCCTAGTTTCTGGGTTTGGAAGACTAATAAAACTTGTCATGCACTGTAAATCGCTTCCTATAGCAATTTATAAAACCTTTTAACTGATCATCTTTTTATGGATTTGTGGATAACTAAGATAAATTTAAAAAAAACAAACAACTTTGGAATAAATGTATCTGCGTATCTTTAATTTGGGGTATGAAGGAGAGCTTGGTTTCTAGCAGTTCTGTTTTGCAGGCAGCAGATATTGATTACCATTAATTTTGGAGGTAGAATGCCATTACCTTGCAAAATTTTTCTACTTTATCAATCTTATCCATTGGTGGAAGTAAAGGTTATGCCATAGCACGTGACACTAGACAGCACAAGACAGAACTTTGACTTTGTTTTCCCTATCAGAAGATCTCTGGCTTAGGAAAAAAACAATAAAAAATTGCTTTGATTGATTTTACAATGAATAGAGTAGCACGCAAGCATGCTAATTATTGTAAAATAGAGATGGGAAACTTAATTAGAAGTCAGCCTTGGCATAAATGGGCTCAGCTCCCACTAAAGTTAACTGGAGTTGAGACCTCTGAGCCAGGGCTGAATTTGCCCTTGTGAACCTGCCCTTTGATAAAAGTATGTATCTAACAAAGCAGAGAATTCCTGAGGCAACAATTTAAAGTAGCCCTTAGAAATTATACTAAACCTATTGGCTTTAAGCAAGTCCAGAATTCTGTATGTCTTTATGGGTAGGAAGATGGACTTGTATGTCAGTCAGTGGACTGGGACTCAGAAGGCCCAGGTGCAGTTCCTGACCTAACAATTTCCTGTAAAACATTGGCCAAGTCACTTAATCTCCTCTGTGCCCCAGTTCTTTATCTGTAAAAGTTCAGGGTAGTACTTTCCTAATTCATCAGGGTGCTGTAAGGATTCATTAATAATTGTGACGCACTCAGATACTTTGGTGATGAGGGTCATATAATTACCTAGAAAGGCATGGCTAAGGTCTGAAATAAACACTGAACACATCAGACTTGGTGTACATCTTCAGTGTCACATGCCCAAGAACTGAGTAAAGAGAAATCTCTTCCTCTGTTACCACAAATTCCAAATAAGCTGTTCATAGTTGCAGTAGACAAATCAATATGATTGTTCAATACAATATGCCAAAATGAGTAGTAGTAACACAGGCTTTCCACTGTTTGTGCAGTTTTCTTCAGGCTACTTTCAAGCTCCAGTGGTCTTCAATATAATAAGGTGAATAAGATGTCAATAGGATAGATTTGGTACATACAGGGACCATGTCATTTATATCTGCCAGTTCTTGATTAAACAGATCAACATGCCTTGGATCTCAAGGACAGTTAAATTGGATAAGGATGCAAACAGAGGTGAGGAAGCTGCTCCTGGAGATAATCTATAAGTAATTCAAAGATGCTTCATTTGATATTTAAAAGTACAAACCTTTGAAGTTAGTGAGGAAAAGGACTGGACCCAGTGCAAAGCAATTAGAGAATATTATCCAGATTGGATGAGTTTAAATGAAATTAAATAATAAAAAAATGTGACTTGGGGAGTAGAAAAATTGCAGGCTACTGCAGCCATAAGTGCGCACTGTGGTCTCATCAAGTTTCCCAAGTTAAGCATGATCAGCCTGGGTCAGTACTTTGAAGTGATAAAGCTAAGTAATATCTAACTGCAGCAGAAAGTGATACTTGATACAAATAGCGTGTTAACTCCAGATTCCTCGATAAATTTCAGTTCTTGTATTATTTCTTTGGATATATATAAAAAGGCTCCTATCTACATCCTACCTACTGAAATTCCTTGTCTACACTATAAAACATCTACTGCATTTCACCCCAGAAGTATGGTAACCATTTCTTGAAAAGTCAGAGCTAAAATTCCTTAGTTGTGACTTCAGAATCATTGATTTTGACACTAATCTACTTTATCAGGCAGCACTGGAACTTAAATGTTTATTGCTAGACCCCCCATCAGTGTAGTCAAATAACTAAACCAAGAACTACTGTAAGGGCAGTCATGGTAATTGTGAATGTAGTACTGTATGTCACACATTTTTGCCACATGGCAGTGTATTTTGTACTAATTATAGGTTGCATGTTTCAGCCTTGTATCATTATGACTGCAATCACTGGAAAATATGTTAACCATATAACGCATAAAGACAAGTACGTTAACTATAAAATACTGTGTTCAATACATGAAAGAGAATGTTACAACTGACTAAAATGCCTGTGTGTGTATGTGTGTGAGAACATTTCATGAATGCCAATGCCTGTAGAGGCAGAAATATAACAAATTGGGAAGCTGAGAGGGAGATGCTGGCACAGTCTGGAATCATATGGGGCCATAGTACGTGCTTTACAATTTTCCAATTAGCTGACTGCTTGAAAACACATTGGTTCAGTGGGTTAGAGGCACAGTTTGCTGCTGCTGCTGGGTTTTAGAACGCCAAGACAATCACACCATATTGAAAATGTTATGGGCAAACAGAGCAGAACCACCTATGTAACCTTTAATAATTAAAATGTTCTGCTTTTCTAAAATTCCTTCCAACTAGTTCAGCAGGTTCTGGACCCTGTTCACGTCTTATGTGTTGATATGTATTGGGAGGTTTTTATGCCATTTATAGAAAATCTTAATTAAAAATATTATGAAAATGACGTTGGTATCTATTTCCCCCCTCCCACCTGTGCTCAGTAATACAACCATGTTTGAATGTATTCTGGATAATTACTGTATCATGCAAATTTCAAAACACTGATTTCTTGTTTACTGATCATTCTGCTTTCTCAATTTCCACAGACAATCAATGCACTGACATAACTTTATAATGATTCTACTACAGCCAGATACTCTACTTCACCCCCACCCCTAGCAATATTCTAATGGTTTCTCTGCTCTGCCATTATAGCTAACTCAGTTCAGAAGCAAGAGACCACTAGGGGCCAGAACCTCAGGTGGTGTAAATCAGCATAGCTCCATCACTGCATAGCCAACTGACATAGCCAATACTGATTTATACCAGCTGAGCAACTGGCTTTAGAATTGCTGACAATTGCTGCTGTGCCATCAGCGTGAACTGAAATGCAGGATAGGGGTTTTTTTACAAAGCAAAATACCTGAGGAGTGGAAACAGCAATGAGATCTACCTACTCCTCATCTGTCTGCTGATCAAGGAGATGAAGGGCAGAAAGAGAAGAGGCTCAGTAGTGGCTAACTTCTATTCTTGCTGAGGTGAGCGAAGAAGACAAGCACTCCTGCCTGTGGCTCAGAGTTGAGTTTGGAAGAACTGTTTCCAAAGTGTTTTCACAAAATGAGTTAAGGGCAAAACCAAAAGGCTTCAGAATGCTCCTTCATAAAGGACAGGCATGGTTTCAGGCCATGGCATGTTAAGACTAAAACTTGGACAATGGGATAAAATGTAGCTGATAAGTACTCATCTAGAGAGGAAAATTTAAATTGTCATTCTCAAGGATAAATAGGCTTATTAAATGTGCTGTTAACAAGAAAGTCGTAGAAAATATTCAGAAAATTATATGTTAAAGAAGAGAAGACCTCATTTAAATAGCCAATGCTATTAAGAGTTACTTTAAAATCATGGACATGAACAAATCAACCAATCTGAACAATATATATTTTAGTGAATTAAATTAGCTAATAGTTTATAATTGTAGACTAATTATCACAGACAGTTTTGAAAAAAAATTCACCAGCAAATTGAATTTGGACTGAAAGTTTGGAGAACTACCATCCCATAAATCTAACAACTACCACTCGTAAATGAATAATCAATGAATAATAATGAATAATAAAAATAATTGAAAAGACTCATTAGGACCAAAATACATACTGAGAAATAAACTACATGGAAATTGCAGGAAATAAACCTTGTGCATTGTTATTGTGTCTCATGAAATCTGACCTAAAAAAATATTCAAATGTGTTTGGACAGAAACATTGTCATCCAGAATGGAAATTGTGGATAAAAGGCAATAACAAGAGGAGGCTAGGATTAGGGTACAGATGGGATCAAAGTTAGGTCTGTTCCAGTTTAACTTCATTTTGATCTGTAAGACAGAGTGAACAATATGTTAATTAAATGCACAGCTAGTAATAAACTAGGAGGAGCTGAACTGGAGAGATTGGACATGAGCAGGAAATGTGATTTATTTAGAGTAAGGGAACCTAACACAACTGGGGAAAAATAATAACCCAACACACGTGTATCTCTCTCTCTCTCTCTCTCTCTCTCTCTCTCTCTCTCTCTCTCTCTCTCTCAAATTAAGAGACCCACCTCTTGGGCATCTACACTGCAACGTTGTCAACAAAACTTTTGTCCTTCACGGATGCTTAAAAAAGCTCCTCCACAATAGACAAAAGTTTTGCCAACTCAAGTGGCAGTGAGAATGCCCTCCTGCTGACAAAGCTAACATAGTTCGCGGGGCTGGAAGTATTTTGTCAGCAAATTGGAGAGACCTCAAAAGATGGCAACAATATTTTAATCTTCCTAGAGTCCTTAGCTCATGAACAAGTGAAGAGGAACATCAGAGAGCTTTTCAGATGAAGAATAGAAGTGGCCTTGCCTTTCTTTGACAAAGTAAGAGCATATCGTATAATTTAAAACCTTCCTAGCTCCTTTTAGTATATGAAAGGGGCTACTTGGCTCTTGAACAGAATCAGAAAAGAAATTCAGCCCAGAAGGTAAGTCATTTGGAAGCAGGAAGATAAAGGGCTCTGTGACCGAACCATTCAATTGTGGGTCTGCTTTCAGAATAAGATTCTACTCCGTGTGAGTACATCTGAGAGAACTGGGGCCAGTATGGGCCAAATTGTGACTGCCTTACTCTGATATGTAAGCTGTTACTCACGCATGTGATCCCTGTAGCTTTAATAGGAACATGAGAGTAACTACTTACCCATGGGTTCAAAGTCTTACTCTTTATAGACTGAATGCCAAATTCTGCCTCCCATACCTTAGAGTACTGCCTTAGTCCTCAGCCAGTCTTACTGAAATCAGTGGGGCTACTTCTGGTGGAAGGTGCTGATCAGTATGAGTAAGGGTCTTAGCATCTGGCCCAACAGTCTTGAGTTAGGGGCATTTTAATAGTCTTACTCCAATATGAGTAATCCTCAAGATTTTAAAGCCTTTCTCATGCAGATGGTTAAATAAACATTGGGAAATTTATCAGTGACATCTTTAACGTCACTTAATTAACAAACAACTAATGTCCTTTTTTATGTGGGATGGTAAATTGCTTACATGCTACTGTATCTCATGTAAAAAGCAACCAGTTAAGAATATGGATTGTGCAAGAACTCCTATCCTTAAAGCTATTGGTCACCCTGGAGAGTTAGTAGAGATTTCTATATATTTTTTGTATAAAATAAGCAAAGATTCATCTTGGTATGGCAACTCCCTGGTATTTTTAAGTCCCTGTATTTTCTCTCATTTCAGTAATACCATCAGCCTCCTTTTTATATTCTATAGAAAGACTGCTATAAAGTTACATGGTTCCTATTTGAGCTGTCTCAAACTTCCTTCTTTTATAATCATCTACATTTTGTATTTCTATTGATCCATCCTTATCTTCCTGCTTGATAATGATAGTAATACCATTTCTAGAAGCTATTCAAGCTTTTGTATTTTATTCATCCTTGCTTAAATTAGAATATGTTCTTATAAACTTTTTCTTTCAAGTCCTTTATTTCCCCCTTTTACTTCCACTATTTTTATTGCTGAATTGGTAGTGTTGGAGCATAATTTAAGCTCATTTTTCAATGCTGTCCCTCTGAGGCAGAGGTGGCATGTTGAAATGTTTGAGTTGAATCCTTCTGAGCAACTATGATTTTTCCTTTTTAAAAAGCTAAAGATTCTAAGGAATTAATAAAAGTTACATTATCTAATCTAAAATTATTGATTTTCTGAGCCCTGCCAATACAGACATCTCCAAGGGTAGCTATTCCATAGCTGAAGAGCAATGGAGAAGAATTCTAGACACGGTATTCAAGGGAGAGCCAATGCAACAAGCAGAAGGGTTGCACATGTATTCTTGTGACTGCACTCAGGCTGAGTGACCAAGGAGGGATACCCATAATAAACCGTCTCTGGAAAAATAAGATGGATCATCCTCAGAAATGAAGTTTGTGAGGGGACTGGAAGTACCGAAAGAAAAACAGACAGACTTTATTGGTAGTGCTGGTTTCTCCCTGTAAACATAAAAGGTCAATAGCTAAAAATGACAGAGGTAGCTTACTGATGTCTGTATTATATTTGTATTATAGTCTTGTATTATAATTGGCAATAAACATCTGTGGGGTTCAGAAGTGACATTGACTTGTTGAAATTATATTATCTACACTGTGAAGCGCTTCATTATTGAAATTGCATTCCTGTGATAGCTGGATTAATGATAAATTGAACCATAAAACTTCAGATTTTTTTAGTAGTGGCAAACCAAGTTTCTGCACAATATTGTATCTTAAATTCAGGGCTTAACTGAAATCTAGAGAAGAAAAATGTCTGAAAATGCATGAGCTTTACTTTTATCCATTTAAAGGACACGAGTAGGAGTTGTCTGTAGAGCACACAGTGCAACAGGACTGGATTGGTGGAAAGTCATAGCCCACTGCACTTCTGAGATGGATCCCATTGAAGGATTGGCTGGGTTAACTAGGTGCATCATATTGCCACATTTATTCAGGCTGTAAATTGGTCCTGATATGATCAAAAAGGAATTACACTCTGTGAGACCAGCAATCCACTAGCGACTATAACACAGTGGGAAGCCTCACTGGCAGTTCGGGGTTGGTAGTAGGTAAATTACTCTTTTAAAAACAAAATGAACCATTATAGACATAGAATGTGTGTTCTTTAAATCAGTGGTTTTCAAACGTTTTTTCTGATGACCCAGTTGAAGAAAATTTTTGATGCTAACCCAACAAGAGGGGTATTGGGGTGAGGGCTGTGGGGTGTGACCAGGAATGCGGGGTTCAGAGTGGAGCCGATGCTTGAGGCAGAGGCAGTGCGTGGAGCCCTGTGGCCCCCTTGTCTAGGAGCTGGACCTGCTGCTGGCCGCTTCTGGAGTGCAGTGCGGTATCAGAACAGGGAGGAATTAGCCTGCCTTAGCTGGGCAGCACCATCAAGAGGACTTAATGGCCTGGTCAGTGGTGCTGACCAGAGCCACTGTGACCCAGTGCCTTACATTCGATGACCTAGTACCGGGTCGTGACCCGCAGTTTGAAAACCACTGCTTTAGATCCTCCCGATGACTGAATCTGTGTGCTTTGCTACAGTTAAAGCTGGGTCTCACTATAGGCAACAGGAGATCCAATCTCTCCCTTACCTCTTTTCAACAGGTTTCCTCAGGTCTTTCAGTGCTGGGAATAAAATTATTCCAAATAGCTGTCTGATATCACAAACCCCTGTTTCCAGATCACTTACATAGTTCTTAGACCCCAGGCTGCAGCAGATGTAAAAATTTCTCTTTCCTACTAACAGGAGAGAAGCTAATGGCTGTTGAGGCAGGACTCTATGAAACTGCCACTACTGTGTGCCCCTGTTGGCTTTCACTGTACTCTCTGAATGTGTGGATCTGCAATAAACCGGGAACATATATCACAACAGTAACACACAGGTTGGGCTGGCCAAAATAAAAAAATAAACAAAACTTTTTTTCCATTGGAAAATGGGATTTCATTGAAATTTCCATTTTCAGTGAGAAAAGATAGATGCGGTAGGAATTTTGTCATGAGGAAAGTCACCTGAGTACCTCAAGAGTTTTGTTGTTTTGGGTCCCCAATTCTTTGTGTGGGACTTGCTCCCTGGCTAGACATCTCTCATGATGAAGATGGTCTACCCTTGTGGCTGGGCCGCAACTGGTGCATCACAGGAGATATAATCCAGCCCGGGAGCAAGGCTCATAGGGTATAATGGGGGCATGTGGGACCCAGAACTACATGTCTGAACTACTGTGAGTGGCTGAAGTGGGCACAGGGATTAATATCAACATGTCCTGAAATGAAATGTTTTGTTTCCAGTTAACTGACAGAATTAAATGTTTTGATATTTCTGAAATGCAACTTTTGTACCAGGAAAAGTCTAGTTCTTTAGACTTCTGTCCTGATTTAGGACAAAAACAAATATAATTTTCCAGGGGACAGAAATTCCATTTTTGATCAACTGTGCATGCATTCAGAAATATCAGCCTCTTAGGAGACATAGGTGAGCCTTTAACATTTATAATATAATAAAAACAAAATCAGAAAAATTTTAAAGGCTCACCTATGCCTTCTATGAGACTGATATTTCTGAGTGCTGCATGGGAGCATGTTAGGAAGCCATAAGAACAGTCATACTGGGTTAGACCAAAGGTCCATCTAGCCCGGTATCCTGTCTTCTGACAGTGGTCAATGCCAGGTGCCCCAGAGGGAATGAACAGAACCCATAATCATCAACCGATCCATCTCCTGTTGCCCATTCCCAGCTCTGGCAGACAGAGGCAAAGGATGCCATCCCTGCCCATCCTGGCTAATAGCCATTGATGGACCTATCCTACATGAATTTATCTAACTCTTTTTTGAACCCTGTTATAGTCTTGGTCTTCACAACATCCTCTGGCAAAGAGCTCCACAAGTTGACTGTGTGTTGGAAAGGTGTAAGCAAAATGCTCCCCAATACCCCTTTTCCACACAGTTCAGCTGATACTCAGGGCCATCACCTTACAGATATCCATCTTGTGGGTCATTAGTTTTATTGTCAAGACTACTAGGCTGTCTCATCCCCTGCACCATTAAGTGCCTCCAGCCACAATTTACAATGAGGAAGGTGTCACTTATTTCTCTCCTTCCTCCGGAGCACTTGTGGAGGGAGATGCATAATTTGGCAGTAAGCATGTATAATTGAAAAACAAAGTCCCTTTCCCCCTTACTCAGAGTGATTACTGCTTTTAGTGTAACATGATTCTGATTCCATGACCAGGCCATAAATATTGTAGTGCCACATCCATTACATTGACACAC
This sequence comes from Dermatemys mawii, assembly GCA_007922305.1. NCBI lineage: Eukaryota > Metazoa > Chordata > Testudines > Dermatemydidae > Dermatemys > Dermatemys mawii. The sequence goes on along the minus strand of ML677332.1, from coordinate 51,821,639 downwards.
AAGGATTTTTAATTATTTTTATTTTTCACTTTTAGGGGGGTATTTTAAATTTTTAATCACTTTCGCTTAATGCAATTCTTTGGGATGAGGAAATATTTTAAAATGCTTTCCTAATACCAAACAGAAGTAGATTGACTATGCAGTTGCATATTACAAACCTGAGCATCAGGAAGAGAAGGGGCAAGAATGAATCCAGTTACAATATTGCAGTATGCTTAATCTATATACCAATGTTGCCCTCTGAGACATATTCTCTGCTGGTGTAAATGGACGATACTCCATTAAAGTCAGAGGACATGTACCCACTTACATCAGTGGAGAATTGGAAGGAACCCGCATGCCTAACTTTAAGCAAGTAAGTAGATCCAGTGAAGTCAATGAGACTACTCATATGATTACATACTTTGTAGAAGTATCTGTAGCCTGTGTTATTCCTCGTATTTAGCATATACTTGTCTGGCATGTGTACTTTAGATATCTGTTCTTTAGGGCAGATACCTGTCTTTTGTGTGTCTTCTGTGACATTACAAAATAAAAATGAATAATGTATAAGAATTTTAATTTTTGTGTGTAATATACATTTATACTACAGTTTTGCTACAAGTAAAATACATTTTTTTGCCTTTTATTAATTTTCATTATTAAAAAATGTAAAAATAATAGTGAAGATACTATGGAAAAAAAGAAAATGCGCTATACAAATCCACTTGAAGGTCATAGGAAAATTGAAAATACTCTGTATAAAGTGATGGGCAGAATGTATCCAATAGTAGTTATAGTATTTATTTATGGCTTTAACAATTAATGTATCTAATGGATACTAATTTCCTCTGTTATGGTACATTATATACAGTATAGCTGTTAGCTAAAGCAATAACATACTAAATTTCTAGCATTTAAAATTGGCTGATGTCTTTCCTACAACACTATTGCTATAATGATAATAATGCAAAGCAAATATTCTAATAGAGTTAAAATATTTGACATTTGATTTTACTCTGATTTGGAATATTGACATTCCTGAATCAAAAGGTTTCATTTTGGTTTGTTGACCTGAAACAGAACATTTCCTTGAGTTTCCAGGTGAAATTTCAATTTTGAAGCGATCATATTTTCCATCAAATACTTTTTTATGGCAAATTCCTGACCCAATCTAGTTGCCATCCAGCACTGAGCATCCCTAGGGAATGAAAATATTTGGGTTTTCAAATGCTTTTCTTGGAATTCAAGGCTAAGTTTTCATCTTTGCATGTTTACTAGGATCATCAGCTAGTTTGATTAGTGTGGTGCTATGTGGAGTTGCTGTTTATCTGAAGTAAGGGTGGCAGAATCTGGCCTTTTTGAAATATACCACTTTCTCCTTCTCTCTTTTTCTGTTTCCCATTCATCGTGGAGATGAAGTGGGAGAGGACTCAAACTTGTGAAGGAGTTCTGGGCAGAATGAAGAAAATGTGGATTTCCTGACAAAGGGAGCCTAAGTGCCTGATCTAGCTAAATTTCGACAAGAGAAGCATAGAGAAGCCCTAATACCTCCAAATCTAATGGAAAAGGAAGGAGAGATGAGTCATCATCTTAGAAAGACCAAAAAGACCCTTTCCCAATAATCCCACAATGAAGAGGAGTAAATCTACCCACCACACATGTAGCTCTATTACCCTTTGGAGTCCGCACAGCCTACATAAAGAGTCTGAACTCTATGGAAGTGGCAGTTGCCCATTTCATCTCAGGATGAAGCCAGAATACAGGGTCATATTCATAAGTATTGCATAGCACTCTTCATTAGAGTCAGTGCATGTTTCTCAGACCCCAAATAAGTGAAAGGTTGGGCGAGAGAAGCAAATTGCACACAGCATCTGCCCAGCTCATTATATTCCCCCATTACAGGTGGATCCACATATAAACATAACTTCATCTTTTCTAAATTTTATCATTCAGAGTCCAAAGTCACTTCTCCTCTACAGGATCTTTGTTACTGTCTCCTGGACTCTTTAACTCATTTTGGTTTCCCATATCTGTTATCCATTTAGACTCCTGCTTCTTCTGTCTGCTGTTTATTGCTGGACCTGACATATCAAGAAATCACCAGCTCCTTCTCTTGATTCTATCCAGGGTGAAGCTCATTGGCCAAGAGATGACATGCCAGTTCTTTCCGTCACTGTCTGTCATACTGGCCATCCTTCTCGCATTCTTTCACATACTTGTTAGTCTCTTCCATAAAGTAGGAGGAAACTGTATAGATTGAAATTCTGCAGTAATTACAACAGTTCTCCCAAGATACTCAGGTCAATGAGGACCTTTCTTATTTTCTATGACTAAGCCCAGAAAGCTATATCTTGTGGCTTTTGACTATTCCGAGCATTTGAATAAATCATAAATGCAACAAAAAATGTTTATCCATCTCAGTTCTCTAAATAATAAAGTACTTTAGCTATGAGAACTATGGTAGATTTGTTAAAAGTTCTCACACTCAGTGTATAACTCCACAAATCCAATAATCTATTCATGTAAACCGTATGCATGAATATGTGGATGCGAATATGTATACAAATGCAAATACAAAAATCCAGATGCTCTCAGAGTTACAAATAGATTAATAAAACAGCTCTTCTGCAGCAATACAGAATTGTCTTTATCTGTACAATCTTTGTAGTCCAATTGCATTACGGAACAACAGGTCATCATCCATAATGGAGTTCATGAGGAGAAAATCCTGAGGAAGTTTCTCACATTGGCTGATATTTTCAGATATGTGAGAATGATCCTATTTTTAAGGATCTTCATACATGAAGTTTACAGCTTACAGCATACAGCTAAAAGAGTCAACCACTCCATCTGCCGGAAGATGGGTAAGATGAGATTTTCATTACATTAGTTACTACAATGAAATGATTTAAATAATAGGCATGGACAGTTTCCCTCGCAATATATTTAAATAAATTGGTCAGGTGCAAAAGATAGGGACATCCACTATTAAATAATAAGTTTCCATCCTGACAAGTACTGAGACAATCTCTTTTTAAAATAGCAGAGCTCAGTCCTGGTAAAATTTCAAAACTGATTTCCACCTAATTGAATGTCGGTACCAGCTCCTTTGGCTTCTCAGGGCTACTCACCTCAAAGTATTTATTGGTTAGCATCAGCGCTTGTCTTTCTACAGTAATTTATTATGCACCCATTATAACAACCTCTAGGTGCATTTGTGGAAGAAAACTATACGTAATTCCATGCTGCAATTGGACTATATAGGTCTATGGGCTGCTATAGGACCTATAGCCAACCAGCCTGTTGTCCAGCCCTCCCCTCTTTTTAACTTAAAGTCAAACAAGTACTTGGGCAAATAGTGTTATTACTAATTATTGTTTACTTGGACTTATAACAACAAAAAGAAGCACCTATTCAAGATCCTAGGTGTCCCTGACCCCGGCTATAAGAACAAAAATAAATTAAATAACTTATGCCTGACAGCCATCAGACCTCAACCCTCATAAAAATACAAAACTACTCCCACCACCTCCACCTACACAGTTCCAACTCCTGTCCAATCAACCTCTTCACAGAAGCCCACACAAGCAGATGCATCTTGCAGTGTGCTCTGAAGGTCAGTAGCCCCAGGCTACTTTGAACTAGGGAGTGACATGTTACATATCTGAGGGGTTTTCTCTGAGAATGCTTTACCCTCAGTTACCTCTCTGTTAAACTGGGAGCATGTGAAGTATTTCCATTGATCACAACTCTGGTAGCATGCCATGAGAAGAGAAGCGATCTCTCAAAATAGTTGAGTCCTCTTAGTGTTCAAATCTAACGACTGTCAACCGGAGCTCTTCAACTGACTTCATGTGTCAGGTTAATGCAGTAGGAGAGTGGCAGTATTCAATGTAGCCAGATCTTTATATATCAAAATCAAATACTTGAATTGCATTTGGAAAACAGATGGGAAGTCAAGGATAGAAACTGAATAAAGGTGTAATGTGGTTTGCAGTGGGCTTGTGCATTTCCAGGGGCTGAAGTGTGTTCCAGTTTGAAGGGAAGACTCAATTAGAGTATCTTGCAGTAATGAAACTGGGATCAGATGAATGACTGTGATTAGGTCTGCATAAGAAGATAGAGCAAAACTACCTAGTTAATCACTAAAGGAAAAAAAGATCTTCTGGCCATTATTGATAAAGGAGGATGCAAAATGAGTGCAATTAAACCTATTAAAAACTAGGTTGGTGCTGTTATTATTTACTTATGCATAGGGGATGACAAATGAGAAAAAAATTCACACAAAAATGGGCATGAAATATATATGCATACATTGTATAGATTAACCAGACAACCTTCTGATGGTGGTAATTTCTCATGGCTCCCTAGTTGACTTCATACCTTGGAATTCCAGAGCTCCACTAAAAGGGGAAGGAAAGGCCTGTATTCGACAGGACTCCAGGTTACTCCTTATTCTGTTGTTGTATTCCATGCACCACCAAGTTGCTCACTAAACATTTTATGGATAGATTATAGAAGAGTGGTGGGAGGAAGGTTGATGCCTCATAGCAGGGCAGATTAAAACACATAACTAACAGATGTTGTCTACTTCCATCAATATAGGACTCTGGTAGTTGTTTGAAAAAGTAGTTTGCATATTTTTTATTGCAGCTGTGATTAAAATGGTGTTTAAAAATTTAACATGCATGAATATTTTATCAGAGCTCGCAAGGTCTCCGTATCTTAGTCTTGAAGAAATATTAGTTATTAAATAGATGAAAAATTCCATAAAAAGACTTATTAAACAAATCCAAAAGTATATATTGTTTCAGAGAAGGCTAACTCTCATGGTAATTGCTCTTTACAATACTTCACAGACATGTATCTAACACAAATAAATTAAGCAACTATTGCTGATAAAGTTGCTGAGCAGTTTGCTGTTCATCTGAAAATAGGAAATGCAGGAACAGTGTTTTGTTTTTGTTCCTCTTTCTTGTTGCATCTTATTCTCTTTGAGACTATTTACTGCCTTATTGTCAGACTATTAGTTTGTTTAAGGTCAAACTAGGGAACGAGTTTTACTCTTTTTTTTTCTTTTTATGAAACAACCTAGAGATAAATGTAAGTGATACATGGAGAATGTTCTGAGAAATCTTTTCTATTTCTGTTTCAATTCTTGCATCTTTTAATTAATGTTGGAAGATAGGTAGACTTGATTCCAGAAGTTCTCAGCTACTATAGTTCTGAAAAGAAGACATAATGAAGGTGCAAATACCTGATAAAATATAGATCTTAAATGTAAGCCTGGTATGAAAAGGATTATTTTGCTGACTGCTGCATTTTAGAAATCCATATTAGAATAGGAGTTTTGTAGCAAACATATGACTTCTATGCAAAATACACAGAAGTATCAGTGGGATTTAGTTTGAGCGGTAATAAATGTTAGTTGGAGGATACATTTAAAATCCATTTAAGAACTTTGTGTTTGGACCTAATGTTGTCAGTAGACATAGGGGTACCATTAAATGTATATTAATTAATTAATGCCCTAAAATTGAGACACTCCTCAAAATGAATTCACAGAAAAATTTCTAATGAAGTTTAATTGTAACGATTCACAAAAAAAAACCAACTGCATTTGGAATGCAAAACCCATGTTTAAAAAAGATAAGAAATGTTGACACTGAAGAATCATCATGTTTTCCAAAACCCCTTCTCCCCTTTCTAATAGATTAAGGATAGCACAGAATAACATACTGATTTATAACATTGAAATATAAAATGAAGAATTGTTAATGGTAAAATTAAGAGCTTTGATAGCTATATTTTTAATTACTTTTAATTATGCATAGAGAATGAATACAGATGAGGTAACACTTAGGCCAAGTCCTTGGTGGCATAAATGTGGTTTTGCCAATTCTTCTTTTACATAAAATTACTAATCTCCTTAAAATGTTATTGCTGACAGAAAAAAGGTACTGTGTTGGAAGATGAAAGTAAGAGATACACAAATATGAAGTGACAAGTAAAAAACCCATCCTTTTGGGGGAAAACCCTTGGCAGGGTGATACAAAACAACATGATCCAGCAACTGCAAAATCAGCAGAACAAAATACAGAAGTTGGGTAATTGAAGCTCGCAAAAGTGTAATGAATGGGTTACCTAAAATCCAAAAGGTTGATGTGCTAAAAACCAATTGGATAAAGATTAAGTAATCCATGATATAGAAATATATAAAAGACCCAAGTGAACATGGGCCCAAATTGGCGAAACACCAGATCAGAAACAGAAGAACCAGACCAAGGTATCAGAGAAGGAGGTGACTTCTTGAAAGGTGGAAGAATGTCTCAGTGCCCCAAAATGTGACAACTTGGCACATTTACTAGTTCTGTCTTCTGTTATTATTTGCCTGGCATAAAAGTATGTCCAGACACTATGTAGCAATGTCTGTCTGAATTTGTATAAATAAAGATGAAAAAGGTGAAAGCCTAAATTGGGTGGACTCGTGACTTGGTTTCCCAACTCTTATCCCCAACCACAATATATCCTTAGCTGAACCTTTGTGTTTTTTGGAGGGCAACCAATTTAGCATCAGAGTGAAAAAAAGTTTCATAATCTACATGGTAAGAAATAGAATTTTCAAATGTACTGAAGGATACTCAAAATTGTGTGTGTGTTTGCACTGACAGTGGGCTCGTTAATGGACACTTTTTGCTGACACCAGTCACACACAGAACATATACATTTTGGTTGTCCTTAATGAACCTTATAACAAGAACTATCCTGTATAATTATTGCATAATTTGGTGATCTTTAGTCCAGTTGTACTACTGATGCCCAAAGGGTAACTATTATCTTGGCCTAACCAAAACCAGCCTCCTTGGTCACTAACCCATTTCTTGTAATCTAAAATAGCTCCAGATTCTTACTTCAGTCATTCAGAAGATGACTTTTGGGCTGTCCCTGTCTTAGGAGCCACTTTGTTCCCTTATGATTTACAAGGTATGATAGTGCCTGTATCCCATGAGCAAAAAGCTCCTTTGTGGCCTTTATATAGAAAAGAGAAACAAACTCCTTAAATATAAAGGGGGAAATGTTAATTTTATTTCCCATTCAGACTTGCCTGTGACAATGAAGGAACCACAGCACACTCTCCCCTCAGTAAAGAGAAGGGCAAAAAGAAATTCATTAGCAACTGAGTTCACTAAAGATAACTGTTTCATTCCTGATCCCTCTTGTGCAGTGAATGAAATCCAGGGGTGTGGTACAGACTGCCATATATTGGAAAATGTGTCAACAGCAAGATATCATTCTGAGAGGAAAAAGCAAAGCAATAGTAATAGATGCTGTGCTCCTCCTATCCCAGAATGACTTTAGGAGTTATGGTTAGAAAAATAAAGGGTTGTCTGAAGTGTAGATATGTAATTAGGTTTAGGGTGTAATTGTATCCTATAATAGCAAAGGTGTATTTGACAAGAATTACCAAAGAGAAACTATTCCAGGTTTGACATGAATAAATCACATACCGTCCCCACTTTCCCCAAGAGTAATGATCCCCTAACCCTGTAGTTGGTGTGGTGAGAACAGAGGAAATGACAGGTAACACTCCCAACATCTGCTACTATTGAATGTGAGTACAGCAAATATACAAGGGAAAAAGAAAGTGGACCATATCTGGTAAAGAGCCAGGCCAGCTTACACAACCAGGTTCTTCATTCATGTATTTGTGCAGAGTTGAGCTCAGGATTCAGTACAACACATCACCACGCTTTGTTTGCACTCATTCATCACTTTTCTTATATTAATGCTAATGTCTCCACCTAAACTAACGATTAAATTAAGTATTTAAACTAAGAAACGTAAGCATGTATTGTCGGAAGACACTAATGAGAGGCCTTCATTTATTGCCCACTATGAAAAACCAAGAAGCCAGTGAACAACACCAGATGGAAAGCTACTTGGTTAGGGATCTAAGCTGTACTTGAAATTGTTGCCAGTTCTTGATTCCTATGTCTTTTAAATGGCCAGTACCAATAGGAAGTCCAGAAGGAGTTCCCAGATTTTGTAAGGCAATTGAGAAGGGACCTGGAAATGAAACTGTGAGGAAGAAATACAGAGAGAATTGCAGGAGACTAGATTCCACAGGCAGAATGGTATGGATCTCCTGCAGGGAATTTATCTTTTCCACTTCCCCGCTTGCTACCTACTACTTGTGGAAACCTTTCATTTTCACTAGGTGTGCCAATGTGTCCAGAGTTGCACAGTTTTTCCAAATCAATTAATAGCTGGAACATTTTCATAATACAAGCAGGGATGAACTTCCAATCTTGAAAAAGTTAAATTCAACCCAAATCCCTAACCAACTGATTAGCTCTTCCTATATACAAATGCAAGGGTATGAAGAAGTCTCTGCCAAGGGGTAACCACAGCTTCTAGCAAGAGGGAAGCATATGGGAAATATCAGAAATTGGAGCAGCTCCACTTTGGAAAATTTGGGGTCCGAACCATTTATGGGATCCAACTGCTCACAAATAATCTTTTTTTTTTAATATCAGTTCTATTTTATCTCTGCCACCAGATATTAATCCATTATTCTCCACTTTAAGGGCTTCATCCAAGTCATTGAAGGCAATGGGATTCTTTCCCTTGATGTCAACAAGTGATGAGAGACAGTAGCCTCCAATTCACCTCTCTCTTCCCCATCTCTGCAGTCAATGCTGGGACTACCATTAGCATTCGAAGAGGAGAAACTTCCCCATTTGATGGTGCATGAAAATCCTTTTGCTTATTTTGCTTGACATTACAACAAATGATCATTTGACTAACTGCTGTTCATGGGGACAAAAAGAAAAAGAAGAAGCTGTTAACCACTAAAGTAAATACGTGTATTTAAAATGAAGAGCAGCTAAGGAAGTGTTATCTCTAGCAAATCTAGCAATTACAGGTCAAATATTGATTGCATGTGAGCATAGCTCCTGAAAATGACCTACACTGTGAGGGATGTTTCCCCCACATTTAACATCTAAATGTATCCCTGTCCAACACAAGTTTAGGGATTTTACTTTTCTTGCATACTCCATGGGAATAGATGGATCGTTTGGACAATGAGATTTGCCATATTACTTAGGATCTGATTTTTCAAAGATGTGGACTAATTTGAAGGTCCCATGAGCTCAGCTGTTCCCCAGTCTCTACAATGGCAATCATACCTATCTGACAAGAGTATTTTAGACCAAAACTAAATGGGCCAGATCCCATTATAGGCTATACTAACACAGGACCCCCTGCTTACCGTGAGGAGATTGCAACAATTCAAAGCACATAGAATTGCACTTTGCTGGCTGACACTTTGCAGTTGGGGAACACAGACAGAATTTGGCAGTGAAGGCTGTGGGGGATGCAGCTGCCCATCCTGTCTGAAAATCTCTCTCTCCTCTGGGAAGGAGGAGAGAGTGGGTTTTCAGATAGGATGGGCAGGAAGAGCCCAACGAGAGGAAGCTAATAGGCATCTATGTGAGAAAAAGCCAAGAATATCAGGATTATCCCTATAAAATCTGGATACCTGGTCACCCTGTTGCTATTTGCACCCCTTGTGCCAATCGTTTGTAAAGTGTAGTGCATCCAAAAATGCAACTTGTCATTTTTAATAGTGTGATTTTAATGGCAGACTCCTGCATATAGTATTGAATGATCTCTCATTTCATAAAAATAGGGAATATACAAGACTTAAAGATTTTAAATTTACTTTCATTTTCTAATAAAGAATCAATTGTTTTCAGATCCAAGCTAATATGAAGGATTCAGGCATTTAAACCAAGTAATTATTCATTATATTTCTGAACATAGAACAAAGTTTCTAAGAGCTGGTTTACACTAATGCTGTAAATCGAACTAAGTTACGCTAGGCCAGTTATTTAAAGTATGTAACTGAAGTTGATGTAACTTAGCTCTACTTAGAGCGGTGTCTACATCACTCTATGTCAACAGGAGATGCCCCTCCCGGAGGTGGAGTACAAATGGCAATGGGAGGGCACTGTCCCATTGACTTAGTGTTTTCACCAGAACCGCTGAATCAATACGGCTGCATTGATCACAGCGGTGCCGATTTAGCCGGTAGTGTGGACATGGCCTAAGAGTGTGTATACTGTAGAAGGTGAATAACCACAAACAGTGCTACCTTGTGGTCAGATGGGGAGATGGTAGGTCATCTCCATATTGAAAATCCAGTCCTATCCTTCAGGGCCCCACTAAGAGTTTCCAATCCTTCCCTTTAGTATCGGGGTTTGGGGGTCTGTACCATTGAACAGTCAAGGTTTTTACCAGCTGGGTCCTTCTGGTGAAGGCTTCTGCTGTTGTAACCTCCTCTTGGAGTGAATACGGGAGCCTGGGCCCACACACTCCACCAGGTTCCAGTCTGGGTCCAAGGGTGGTCAGTTACACTCTGCACCTTGGGATGCTAAGCAGCTGCCCTTTCCCTCAGACCACTTCCTACTCAGTCTCCTTTAGCTTAACATAGTAAATCATTCAGCCAAGTCTCTGACCTGCACACTCTGTCACCTGCCTCTTTTTTGTAGGTCTGTGCAGGTCTGTGTTGTCAGCTCTCAAGCAGTGAGATCCTGGGCATCGCTTCTTGCTCAGAGCAGCTGTCTGCTCTCTTCTACTGCCTGCCTGCCTTTGAGCTGCTCTGCTTCCCTTTTTAAGCCCCACTTCTAGCTTCTGTAGGCTTCAGAGGTGTGACTGGGTAGGTTCATCTGTCCCAGAGCTGTTCCTTAACTCCTTCCTCGCTGGTGTGGGGTTTACATAACCCCATCATTCCCAAGTATTGACAAAAAGAGCTGAGTAAACACAAAGGGACAAAACTTCCCTCACTCATGCAACAGAAGGAAGCACATAGCCCAAAATATTTAGATCCTCACAAATTGAAAGACAGGTTTGTGTTATGTTTAAGGTAGGTATACTTGAAGAGGGTCTGATTTTTTCCAGGGAGGTAGCTTAGCACTTTCTGAAAACCAGGCCTTAAATGATTAAGGTGTCTCAGGTTGGGCACATACCATTAGAGACACCCAGAATCACTAGTTACTTTTGCAAATCTTGACATATTTTGGGATAAATTTAACATACTTTTATATTTGAGACATTCAGGTGTCACCTTTTAGTAGCTCTCCACATCTGACAGCAATGGTATCACTGATCAAACCAAGAAATGAAACAGCCTTATTTGGACTGATTTAAACTACTTTTTAATCTCCTGTTTACATGTTCCAACATGTTCACAGTTGATTAAGATAATCTTTATTTTGTTTTCCATTTTTAATTGTCTGAAAGCTGCTTTGAGAACTTGCAGCATAACATGAGGTATCTGGAAAGTAACATAATAAAAATATATGTGATATACTTAGAAACAAATCTATATTTTCCAGCAAATACATGAATCGAGGAGGACATTATGAAAGTCTATCGCCACGAAAAGCAAATTATTTTGGCTTGCATGCTTCAATTGTTCCTGATGTTTCTCTTGACAATAGTTCAAGATTGTTACTACCGAGTCTATATATTTGATTATTTGGATACCTGTCATGCATAACTGGAGGATGATTGTAAAAAAACAAAACAAAACAACCAAAATAACACAGGATTAATCAAAGTAGGATTATAATTTTCCACAACACCTGTTTCTACCAGCTGCCTCTGATTGTAAAGACTATTTCTCAGAGTCCTCCAAAATTACACAATAAAGTAATTTGGAAATCAGTGGAGAGTACAGTGTCCTTTTGCCATCATGGAGGCTGAGTGATAGATCTGTGAAACCTTTAAAATATCTACTTTGACTTGTTCAGATCGCTGCAGAAAGAAAAAAAATCCTACAAATGTAAAATAAAATACTGAAAGAAGAAGTTTGTTAGAAGAATATTTTGTTGTTGTTGTTGTTCCAAGATACTATGGGTGGAATCCTGTAGTCAAAGGCAAAACTCCCGTTGACTTCAGTGTGGCCAGGATTTCACCCTATCTCTATACCCCATCACCATCACTTTCCTTCTTTGTTAAATTCCCCTTTGCTGAATTAACATATTTTTTCATCTGCCAAAATCATGCTTCACCGTGCAATGAGTTTTTAAAGTGTTTTCTCCCTATGGGGAGAATTGCTCCTCCAAGATCCAGGGTGGGTTCCCTACAAGAAGATATCCTTTTTCCCATGTGGATGGGCTGCATAGTGCAGAGTGTCCTTTCTGCATTGCGGAGCTCCAACACCCGCCCACATTAAGAATAGCTCTAGGTGTACCCAGTGGCAGGAGAATCTCTGAGCAGAGTGAGACAGGGACCCCTGACCACAATGGGGTGTCACAGGACATTTGGTGGATCCTCAAATTCTGTGGGTTTGTGCTTATGTGTGTGGGAAGGATGGGCAACTTTTTTCTCATCTCTAATCCACTCAACCAAGTTTTCTTCTGGGAAGGGGTGACTACACAGCAGCATAAAATATCATAGTGCATATAAAATATCATACTGCTCATAGTAAAGAAATGGTGACTCGTGTAAAATAGCTAGACATGATTTTTGTTTGATTAGTTTTGAAAGATTTGGGATCTGTAATCCAGTGGTTTTGACCAAATGTTGCAAAGTGAATATGCACTAAGAAAGGCTTCTCTATTGATGGTTTCTTTAGGTGTCAGTTTGGGAGGTAAGTCAATGACTGAAATCAACCTCAGGAAATTTAAACTGTAGTGTGATCATTTTGTGACTGTCATAACATGTGCTTATTTCTTAGGCATGTTTTGAACTGCATTCCAGAGAATATTATGTCTTTAGCATAAATTATGAAGCGGTTAAATGTGAGTATTTGTATAAGATCCAAAGCTCTGCTGTCCGAATATATCTGCTAATTTGTGAAGTGCCCAGACTGTTCTCTGGTACACTTCCGAAGAAGTTATATGAGCTCTATGATGCAAATACCACACGCATTTTACAATCAGTCAAACTGTATTGCTTCAGCTTTCGTTACAGTGAGTTTATTCAAAACATAGCAAAATTAATAATTAAAAGCCTAATAAATTATACATAATACAACATAAATCCCAGTAAAATATTGCTAGCATAGCAGATCCTATGAAAATGCTCATTAGAGTGTTCAGTATTTAAACACGTTGCTACAGTTTTGCAGAATACAATGTATTTCCAATTAAAAGTGCCTATGTAACTTTTCAACTTTTAGTATTACCACAAATGTGTGGACTCCAACTAGAAGTCATTCTTTATTTTCAACTTATGCATTCATTCTATCCTAAGGGTTCAAGATGCACTAAAAGTACAACTAAAAAAAGTAACCAAGGATACTCTACCATTCATGTGGATATAAGCCCTCTGGCCCGAAGCCTTAGGGCAGGTCTACACTACCTGCCAGATCGGCGGGTGGAGATCGATCTTTCGGGGATTGATTTATCGCAACTCATCTAGATGCGAGAAGTCAATCCCTGAGTGCTCTCCCATCAGTTCTGGAACTCCATCGCACCAAGAGGCACAGGCGGAGTTGACAGGGGAGCAACTCTGCGCCATGAAGACACCGAGATAAGTCAACCTGAATACGTCGACTTCAGCTATGCTATTCATGTAGCTGCAGTTGCGTATGTTAGGTCAATCCTCCCCCCAGTGTAGACCAGGGCTACGAGAGTAGAGTGCTCACAATTGACACCTGTTTGGACAATAGGGAGAAGAGCAGCCCAGAACTGCTAAGGAACTTTAGATGGACAGAATCACCACAAATGAGGGAACATTTTGCTGGCATTTGTGAATGACTGAATGGGCTAGGCTTTATTTGCATTTTAGTTATGTGAAAGTTTGGGGCTACTTGGTTAAAATACAGTGAAATTTAGTTTGGGAGGGCAATAAAATGCTATTATTCCTGTTTGGAAATGAAAGGAAAGGAGAATTGTACCAAATGTAGCTGGGGTGAGGGATCATCCTGATCAGGCACAGTTGAGTAAGGGAGCCTGGAGTGTGCTGAATGAGAGACGTGTTGTTCTCTCTACTGGGTATCTCCTTCTAGTGATAAGCATCTGATCTATATATTACTGATTTCTTTACTGAGGCAGCATCAAGTGATGGAAGGGGCAGAGGATGTTTCAAGATAGTAGGGAAAGCTAAGGTGAGGCAGTGCTGTGGTAGCTTGGGCTGAAGTGCAAAGTGCTGTAGCCTACCTGAGGGACTCTGGTGTGTGGCCTCCCTACCCTACAATCAAAGTTGAAATGACTTCAGATGGCAGAGTCCCTGAAACAACCCAAGCAGAATTCGCTCAGGGGCTGGAGATCTGTCAGAATTCTTGGACTTCTACTACCCTGGACAACAAGCTATGAGTGACCAAGAGGGAAGTGGTTAGAATGCATTAGCCACTCACAACTGCAAAAGGAGACCTGAGGTTGGGACTATTATTAAGGCAACGTGGGGATAGAGTGGAAGCTTTTCCTAACAGATATTAATTGCTGGCTTTCCCAAGTATATTTTGTTGTCCCTCTTTTCTCTTCCTCAGTAAAGATCTATTTGTTTTAAACTCAGAATTGTGTGGGTATAATTGAATCTGTGGAAAAAATTAGGAATATATAGAAAATCTATTCCTAATTTTTTTTCACAGATTCATAAGTTTCAAAGCCAGAAGAGCACATTGTGATCATATAGTCTAACCTCTTGTATAGCACATGCTATGGAACTTTCCCTAAATAATTCCTACAGCAGACCTTTTAGAAAAACTTCCAATCTTGATTTTAAAATTGTCAGTGATGGAGAATGCACCATGCTACTTGGTAAATGGTTCCAATGGTTATTCACCCTCATTGTCAAAAATGCTTTATTTCCAGTCTGAATTTGTCTAGCTTTTATATCCAGACATGGAATCAAGTTATACCTTTCTCTGCTAGACTGGAGAGCCCATGTAGGTACTTACAGACTGTGATCAGCTCATCCCTTAACCTTCTCTTTGGTTATCTAAATAGACTCATAGAGCTCCATCTATCACAATGAGGCATGTTTTCTAATCCTCTAATCATTCTTGTATCTCCTGTTTGAACCCTCTCCAACTTATCTACATCCTTCTTCAATTATGGACAACAGAACTGGACACCGTATTCCAGCAGTGGTCATACCATTGCCAAATACAGAAATAATCTCTCTACCCCAACCAGAGATTCCTCCAGTTATTCATTTCAGGATTGTATTAACTCTTTTGGCCACAGTGTCACATTAGGAGCTCCATGTTCAGCCATTTATCCACAATGACGCCCACAGAGTAGGAGCTCAAGCCTATGTCTAAGGAACCCTTGGAAAATTGAACCTGGCCCTTTCTGCTGCTAAGAAAACCTCGTAGGAAAGGTTATATAATACTCCTCCCCATTAAAAAAAAAACCAAACACAAAAATTTCCACCGTGACCGCATCAAAGACTTACATCCAACTAAAAAAAAATCAAAGCCTTCCTAAAGAATCCCGAGGAAACAGGCCTTGCAGAATGCCTTGAAAGTCAACTTCTGTAACTTAGATACCACATTGTTAAGTAACTTGGCATGCCGATATTTAAAACGCTACAGCGACACAGCTGTAGTACTGCAGCTGCACAACAGCAGTGCTTCAGTTTAGACAATCACTACAATGTCAGGAGGGATTCTAGCATCACTGTAGGTAATCCACCTTCCTGAGAGGTGGTAGCTAAGTCCGTTGAAGAGTTCTTCCATCGACGTAGTGCTGTCTACATCGGGAGTCAGGATTGACTTAACTATGTCAATCAAGGTTGTAGATTTTTCAGACCCCTGAACGATGTAGCTGGGTCAACCAAACTTTTCAGTGTAGATCAGCTCTTTGGAAAAACTTAGGCTCAGTTAGACAAGGAGTGGGAGAAGGAGTCTGCAGTAAAGGCTTAATGAGAAGGATTTATTGTCAGTTAATTTTAAAAGCATACCTTCAAATACATATATATATATATATTAAACTTAAAAAACAAATTTCAAAACTATATTTAATTATAGTGCAAAAATTCTGTTGCTTTTCATATACATATATATATGTATATGAAAAGCAACAG
>ML677332.1:51482922-51800613 GCA_007922305.1 Dermatemys mawii | reverse complement strand
ATAATTTACACATTGAAATATGTATATTAGGGCTATCAATCAGTTAACTCGTGATTAGCTCAAAAATTAATTTAAATAAAAAAAATTAATCACAATTGATCAAAGTTTTAATTGCACTGTTAAACAATAGAAAATCAATTGAAATTTATTAAATATTTTGGATGTTTTTGTACATTTTCAAAAATATTGGTTTCGGTTAAAATACAGAATACAAAGTGTACACTGCTCACTTTATATTTTATTACCAATATTTGCACTGTACAAATGATAAACAAAAGAAGCTGTATATTTCAATTCACCTCATACAAGTATTGTAGTGCAATCTCTTTATCGTGAAAGTGCAACTTACAAATGTAGATTTTTTTTGGTTACATAATTGCACTCAAAACCAAAACAACGCAAAACTTTAGATCCTAGAAGTCCACTCAACCTTACTTCTCATTCAGCCATTTGCTAAGACAAATACATTTGTTTACATTTACAGGAGATAATGATGCCCAGTTCTTATTTACAATGTCACAGAAAGTGAGAACAGGTGTTTGCATGGGACTTCTGTAGCTGGCATTGTAAGGTATTTATGTGCCAGATATGCTAAACATTCTTATGCCCTTTCATGCTTTGGCCACCATTCCAGATGACATGCTTCCATGCTGATGACGCTCATTAATAAAATAATGTGTTATTTAAATTTGTGACTGAACTCCTTGGAGGAGAATTATATGTCTCCGGCTCTATTTTACCTACATTCTGCCATATATTTCGTATTATAGCAATCTTGGATGATGACTCAGCACATGTTCATTTTAAGAACACTTTTGCTGCAGATTTGACAAAATGCAAAGAAAGTACCAATGTGAGCTTTCTAAAGATAGCTACAGCACTCGACCGAAGGTTTAAGAATCTGAAGTGCCTTCCAAAATCTGAGAGGGACGAGGTATGGAGCATTCTTTCAGAAGTCTTAAAAGAGCCACACTCCGAGGCGGAAACTACAGCAGTGGTCTTCAAAGTGAGTGAGGTGCGTGAGACACCCCATGAGGGGCTGCAGTGTCCTGGTGCCACCGCAGGATTGCCCCCGGGAGACCGCCGAAATCAGAACCATTCTATTTTTGTCCCGCCAAAATGCCACTGAAAGCAGAAGCTTTCTATTCAGCAGCATATCGGCAGACATAGCCCTGGGGCCACGAGTGGATGCGGGACTGCGGAAAGGGGCCACCGAGGAAAAACTCTGAGGAACGCTGAACTACAGAACCCAAACCTCCAAAAAAGAAAATCGACCTTCTGCTGGTGGCATCTGACTCAGAAGATGAAAATGAAAATGCACTGCTTTGCTCTGCTTTGGTTTGTTATTCAGTAGAACCCATCATCATCATGACCACGTCCTCTGGAATGGTGGTTGAATCACAAAGGGACATATGAATCTTTAGTGCATCTTGCATGTAAATATCTTGCGACGCCGGCTAGAACAGTGCCATGAGAACACCTGTTCTTACTTTCAAGTGACATAGTGCTGCCTGATTCATGTTCACAATCTTCTGAAAATGCAAACAAAGTTGTTTGTCTGAGTGATTGGCTGAACAAGAAATAGGACTGAGTGGACTCATAGAATCTAAAGTTTATACACTGTGGATTTTTGTGTGTGCTTTTTTTTGAATGCAGAAGTTTTTTGTACATAATTCTACATTTTTAAGTTGTACTTTCATGAAAAAGAGATTGCACTACAGTACTTGTATTAGGTGAATTGAAAAATACCATTTCTTTTGGATTTTTTTACAGTGCAAATACTTGTAATCAAATATAAATATAAAGTGAGCTCTTTGTATTCTGTTATAATTGAAATAAATATATTTGAAAATATAGAAAAATATTTAAATAAATGGTATTCTATTGTTTAGCAGTGTGATTAATCACAATTATTTTTGAATTGCACGATTAATCTTGATTAATTGTTTTAATAGCTTGACAGCGCAGAGAAAGAGAGAGTGTTTGCCAATTCAGCTTTTTGGTTATTGTCAGTGTCCTAGTCTGATCCCACAGGAAAGATTAATGAAATTTAACACTACGGTTTTAATAAAAATCTTGAATTTTTTTAACTTAAACCTGTCATGACATATACATTTAAAGTAAGATTTTAGAGTCTTCAGTACTACGGTGAATGCCCGTGGATCGAAGAAGGTTTTTATCAAGTCCCCACTCCACTCCCAGTCTTCTTTTCTCCAGATTAAACCTGCCCTGGTTTTTTAACCTTTCCTCGCAGGTCAAGGTAAGTTCACAGTTTTGTTTGAAACAGAATCTAAGAATCTTGTCTACTCTGGCAAGTTTCTGCACAGTAAAGCAGCTTTCTGCATTTTAACTCCCGAGTGTACACATTGCCAAGCCACTTAGTGCGCAGAAACTGCCATTACCTTGGCACTTGGCATGAAAGTGATTTGTAACCCAACACCAGCCAAAACTGATCACTTAGGCAAAGCAGCTCCAGCATGCTGTGCACCTAGGCAGAGCAAATGTGTTTATGCAAATATGGTCTGTTCCTGAAACCTTCAACTCCCAGTACATCATTAGATGTCAGGAGAGAGCTCATTCAGACCTTGCTTATATCATGATGAAGAGGGGGATGTAGAAAAGACCCTTTTAAAAAACAGAAAATCCCAACATTATATCTCCCTTAAGTAAAAACATAACGCTCTGATTAGACACAATGTAGGAGAATCCTAATGGAGGATGGGGAAAAAAAAATCTGTACAGAGATGTCAGCAATGAGGATGGTAGTCATCCATCTTTGGGCAGATGTGGACCGTGAGAAGCAGCTCTCAGATGGAGGCTGTTAGTATATAGCAGGCAAGCGGGGCTTTTAACTCCACTTCACAATGTCCTTCACTATTGGGAAGGCAGAACAATTGGCAGTGGACTGTAGCTGGCACCTGACATCAATGGGATCCTCAGACATACACTGAAGGGCAGAATTTAAGGAAGAGGCAAAGTTTCTGCTGGTATAAATGGGCTTCTGCCAAGTTCAATTAACTTCAGTGGAGTTCTAGCCATTAATGACAAGAGGAAATTTGGCTCTTGATGTTCATCTACATTTTTCCTAATGGTCATTTTCCACCTGAAGATCTTTTCTAAGCTATTTCAGTTTTTCCACATTTTTCCGCAGTTTATAGGACTTCAATCTCTGCTGTGGGACAACTAAATAACAAGGGCATTGAGATAGAATTATGTTGACAGAGCTTTTTGAGGAAACTGGGACAGTAGTATTTTGCTAGTTATCTGGTGGGATATTATCAGACAGTCCCTTCCCATGAGTATTCACCAGATACCGTGGACCTTCAAACATATCTTAGTTTTCAAAAGTCTACATCTTTCAAAAAGTTATGCCTGTGTCTAGCAAATGGCGTCCCCTCATATCTATTTGTTTTTGTTTTCCCCTAACAAATCAAAGTATTTAGCAGTGGAAAGGACCAAATCAGGTTCTTCACTTCAGCCACTGAAGAATATCTCATTCTTCTGATATGGGACACATCTGATATCACTGATATCACGACTGATTTTAGCCAAAAGGGCAGGAAGTATAAGATTCTTGAAGTTACAATTCAAAAATAGAAACTCATGCTTTTTTAATTTTAGTGAAATACCCTTTCTTTCATTCCAAAGAGTGAGTCTTATTCACCTGCTGTCTCTGGATATAAATAAGTATCTATGCAACAGTGAGTACAACTGTAGGCAATATTTGTGTGACCTTCAGTTTTATGGTAATTTATTTAAATGTTCTTTGTTAATTAAGAGTATTTCTCATAAAAGAGCAACTAAATTATTTTTACCAATTAACTGTATCATAGAAATTATTGAAATTATCAATTATCATAATCAACAATCATTATGGAAATAACAAAATAACAAATGCCTCTAAAATGCCAGCTGGCCTGTTTTTTAGGCATGCTTTTGATTTCTCATTGAGTAGAACATCTATTTCCTGACCTAAAACACCCTGATTTATATGCCCTATAATTGCTACATAAAGGAAACATTAAATGTGAGGTAATAGAAAACCTTTCTCATATTTTGTTCCCTCAGATATCTTAAAGTATTTCAGACACCTGTTTCGGATCTTAGCATCTTAGCTATCTGAATTGTCCTGAAAGAAGGCCTTTATTAGGTGACTAAAATACAATGACTCTTGTCTGATGAGGGGCCAGAATGTCAACAGCAAGCAAGAGGGAATCTTTCGCTAGTTCTGAAAAAGAAAAAGATTAGACCTGGGGTTCTGAAAATTCATTGCACTGGGACCCTCTTCTGAAAACGAAAATTACTACAAGACCTTGGTGGGATGTGGGACTTAGCCCCACGGAGCCTGCCCAAGACCCACAATCTAGGTGTGGGGTCAAAGCCAAAGCCCCAGCCTCATTGCCCCAGGGCCAAAGCCAAAGCCCGATGGCTTCAATCTCAGGAAGGGAGTCTGTAACCTGAACCTGGCCACTCAAGGCTGATACCCTTAAAAATGTTTAAGGAGCTTCATTTAAAATTAAATTAAAATGTAGAGCCCTCCAGACTGGTGGCCAGGACCCGGGCAGTGTGAGTGCCACTGAAAATCAGCTTGTGTGTCACCTTCGGCACTGGCGCCATATGTTGCCTACCCCTGATGTAGGCTCTATATGCAACAATAGCATCTTTGTTTTATTCTGATTTTAGAGTCAAATCCAAATCCCATTGAAATCAATGAAAAATTTCTCACTGACTTCAGTATGCTTGTGATCATGATATACAGCCTCTTGTCTGACTCTCGCATTCCACCTTATCTGTGTCTTAGCTGATTTTTGGTTAAACACCCTATGTCCCCCCATCCGAAATCCCCCCCCCAAAAAAACATAAAAAGACACTTGGAACACTATATCTTTCATTCTTTCAATTACTTTTTTTGAAAATAACAATGAAAATCACTTACACTGATACCAACATTCTGAAGTTCTTCACTATTTTGTGTACTGAGTGAAATTTGAACCCAAGAGATGCAGCACTACAGTACCCCTGCTTCTTGTATATGTCAGAGAGGAATGAGGAGGGAACTCTTAAATGGTCAATCTATGAGTCTCTCTCTTTCTTTCTTATCCTGATGGCTTTTTAAGACTTAGAACTAGATTCACACTTTTTTTCTCTAGGACTTACTTTCTCAGGCACTTTGGGCTTGGTTCTGAGTTCACTTTCACAGGTTTAAATGAGGAGTAACTTCACTGAAGTCATTAAATCTGCAGCAGTATAAATTCAGTCTGAGTGAGAATATAATCTTGCACTTTAACATAGCCAAAGATTTGGCTCCTGGTTTATTTTACCCTCTTGTACCCATTCTTCAAAAATGTAGATATATGATGCAATAATCTTATCAGCCATCATTTTTTAATCCTTTTATTTTCTGTTAAAAATGTAAGTGATATCTAGCTCTAATGCACTTGCAACCATAACATTAATATAGATGTATACAAAAACACCTTTACATGAGATATTTTTTCTCTCTGTTAATATAAAATGTTAAGGAGAAAGGAATTTACAAAAGGGACAAACTCCTCTAGCTCTGAATAGCTACTATATTTATAACAATGAAATGTAAAAACATTTTTCAGGTATGGGATAAAGGAAATCACAGATCTTCTTTACATTTAATCAGATAGTTCTCCCTTGGGGCCCAATTCTACTTCTATTGAAATTTTTCCATTGATTTAATGGGAGTTGGATTGACTTTTATTTCAGTACCAGGCAGATTTTATTGACTAAGTAATTGAAAGTCATTTAAAATGTTATTCCAGTATGATTTAATACTGTCTTTGACAACCATTTTTAAGGTATCCTCTAGTTTCTCCACTGACGAAACTTTCTTTAGAGTAGGGCACTGGATTATAGTGTCACCAGAACAGGTGTTCAAGTGATATCTAGCACCAAGAGATCACTAATTATATCTGCCATATGGGTGTAGAAGTATTGCACCATGTTACATTCATAAAACATGTATTTAATTGTACCTACAATCTTTTTGGATAGGCCTGACATCTACTAGATGAGAGGAGGCATGTATGGCGGAGTCACATTGGAGTCCATGTTGGCTAATACAAAATGAAGAATGAGATGTGGGCTAGGGAATATGAACCGCGTGGTTCAATTCTGTAGATTATGCAGCTATGTGATTTGCCATTGACTAGGTGTGGCAAAGTGGGAGTAACAGTAGGTCCCATTTTCAGTTTCTATATCAGTTTCCCACATCCTATTACTGTCATATAATAAGATGCACTTTGGGCACGTTTTACGTATTTCCAGCTGCAACATGCACATTCTTGTTTATTTCCTGACGAGCAGTAATAAGATTAGCTAACTCATGAGCATGCTAAATTGATGCTCTTTTAGATATCTTTAACACACTTCTTACATATTTTTTTCTTAAGTAACCCCACAATGTATATGAATAATATATAATTGCCACAGATAATGAAAACTGAACCTTGAAACAGATGGCAAAATATATACCATTCTTAATGTTCGTATAGCACCCAGCACATTGTGGCAATGCCTCTACTAGAAACAAATAGCTAATAATAATGGCATTCAATACTGACTCTATTATGTGTTCTGATGTTCCTCACATAATAGTAGAGAATGACTTGATTCATTCTTTTCATTGGCCCATTTTCTCTTAAAATGGAGGATTATAAAGGGAATCACAAAAGTAAGGTATATATATATCTTGGGTAGAACCCACTTAATATTACATCTTCTTACAGCATGCAATATAACAACTATTGTCTGTACTCTGTGGGTTAAATTACCGCTGTATCAGATGTAGTGAGATAGGGGCAGGGGAGCACAAGAGTAGTGCAGTGAGAACCATTTAAACTACAGAAGTCATAAAGCAACCAAGAGCCGCACATTTGAATGGCATCACAGTGTCCCTTACTACCACTGTTTAAAAGACGTAGCCTACACTTATGCTGTTGATTTCTTGTAGGCACTTAATGATATGTGAGGGGGGCAGGATTATGGTCATGCCTAAATTCAGAAGTGCACCCTAATTTGCTCTTAGTACTGCAGACAAAGATAGCAAACCTGCACTTAGAATTGCCTAAATGGCTAATTCAGTCAGGACTGTCCATGCCAACTTTCACATGGTAAATAAGTACCCTGAATTTCACAGTAAGCCACAAATTAAGCTAATCCCATTTCAAAACAAGCCAATCCCTAAGAACCCCAGTGCTCTATAAGACTAGACCCCACCGCGCAGCGTGCAGTCTGGGACTGTGGTGGGACTGCTGTGAACCCCTGACTCTCTCCTCTACTTGTTCCTGCTTTCTCCTTGTCCCTGCTTTCTCCCCTCCCTCACAACAAACAACAAGCTATAAGCCAAAGAAGCAACAAGCTACAAATCAAAAATTAGCCAACAAGC
Organism: Dermatemys mawii; assembly: GCA_007922305.1. Lineage (NCBI taxonomy): Eukaryota > Metazoa > Chordata > Testudines > Dermatemydidae > Dermatemys > Dermatemys mawii. The sequence goes on along the minus strand of ML677332.1, from coordinate 51,793,196 downwards.
AACTCATAAGCCAATTAGGCCAAAAACAAACCCAATTTTTACATTTTTTCCACGGGTTTGGCATGTTTGTTTGTGAGTCATTCCAGACAGTGTGACAATAGTATTCCTTGTATTTGCTTTCACGGTGTTTCTAAGACAGACTATATAATAAACCAGTCAACATAGAATCACAATGATGCATCCAAATTTTACCTTTGTAATTCCTAACTGCAGTTCTGAACATTATTAAGAATCATATAGTAGTAAAATAAATATTTCATAGGTGCATTTTAAAGATTATTCTACAGTAATTTTCAAGTTTTGTCATTAACATTCCTGACTCTAGAAGATTATAGATTACAGACCAGGGCAGTAAAATGAGAAATAGTAAATTTATAAAGTATGATAAGTACATATTTTACAGTTGTGATTTGCAGATGTTCCTACAAGATCACTGCTTGTCTGTAGGCTCTATTTGCTCTGTTAGATAGCTTCATTTTGATTTTAGCTTTTTCTTTCTTTTCCAATTTCATTAGATAGGATACAAAACAACTCTCATAAAATGTTTAGCATTGCTTTCATTACCATAATCAATTTAAGGGACCGTTGGAGAGATCCTGAAAGCACCTTAGCATGTAAGCCCTTGACTCATGTGAGCCATTGCACTGACTTCTGGAAGACTCCTCACATGTGTAAAGTTAGTCTCATGCTCAGGCTTGCAGAAACAATTCCCAATAGCCTGTCATAATATGCAATCCAGAATACATAGCAAATACTGAGGCTAACTATTATTTCCTCTAAAACAGTGTCTTCGAAGGTTATGTTTCTGATGACTAAGTGTTTGATTTTCATGGACAAGATGAAGGTTTCCTGTTGTGTAGTTATAATGTTTCAAATGAATGTTGACTGGCAACGGTGTAGATTTGATTGATTAAAATGCTATGAACAAAATGGTAAAAGAAAATGGTTTGTTTGTTTGTTTTATTTGTAGAGAACTGTTTATTTACCCCTTGCTTATGAATAAAGATTAAGAATAATTGTGAACACACACATTGTTTATCTTCAAGCCAGGCGGGATGGCAATGAATATAGAGAGGATGTTAGAGAAATGGTATGCTGCTTAATAATAGCTTTTATAAGGATGGGCAGATGTGATGGACAGATGGGTGGACTACAGGACTAAATGCATTATTAGCTGCTCAGACATTTGTTGAATGTCAGCCAAAACTACTGAAACATGGCAATCGAACATTGTAAAACATATCCCACAGGGATAAAACTGCTACCTGCATAGTATACAATTGTGATATTTTTTTTTAAAACCAGACACAGACAAATAATTGTACAAATTCATATAATCTAGAGTAGTATTTTGTAAACATCTAGATAATCTGGTTGATTTTGAAGTGTCTAGGTAAGTTTAAATCAGCAGCAGAGTAGCTACTTAGTTGACATAACATTGTTTTTTTTAAAAAAAACATATTATGATTCCTCCCACCTGACCATACCTACTTGAGACAAATAATATTTTTAATTTTAGTGTGCCTCTCATCTGAGCATCTCCAAATTGTTTATAAACATGTTAGTTAAGTCTCACACAATCTTGGAGAGGTAACAATTTCAGTGTCTACTGAAATGCAACCACCTCTGGAATGGAATGCAACATCTGCCTAGTAGCACACAGTTTAGAATTAGAAATTGTGAAGTATTAAAGCACCCTCATGCTTACTCTTCCTGTTTGTTCTAGGATTTCTGTGATCATGGATGGTGGATGAATTAAATCGGCAACTACACTTGCTGAGGAGTAAAAGAAAATATAATGTCTGTATTGAATGAAGAAAAAAATTATTTAATATGTAGAAACTGCATCTTAGTAATAAGCAGAGGCTAATTGGAAATAGCCTTTAACACCTCAGAAGGAGGTCATATTGTGAGTCACAGCATAATAGTGAATAACACTTGGGAAAAAAAACTGCTTTCTAACATGACAAGAATGATTTGCAGTTAATAATAGAGGGGGGAAAGGCCAGTCTTTTCAGTTACCCTTGACTTCACCTAGGACAAAATAAAAAATCACTTCAGTTGCTGCAAGCTACTTACTTTCTTCCTGGTCATTATTGCTTAGCTATATCTTCGTGATAAAATCTGCCATTACTGACTTTATTGACATTAAAGTTGATTTATTTGCATGCTTGGTGAATAAGAACTGCATTACGCTGGCATTCACATTGCTTGGGTACTTTAGATAGCAAGTGCATCACTGACTTAATTGTCTTTTGCTGGTTCACTTGCTCTCTAATCTCAGTTAGAAAATAATACTGGGCCAAATTTATCTCTGGCAAAACTCCACTGACTTTAGTGGTGATACACCAGGGATGGATTTGATCAATTACTGCTAAGCAGAGGCAAATAATAATAGAGAGCTGTCTGTATAATAAAGTGCTTGTTTATTTCTGCTATTTTATGTTGTCTAGGTCAGAGAGTCCAACACGATAGACCGAGAGGCCAAATTCTGCTGTCTGCTATAGGATTGCACATATGTAACTGACAAGAGGGCCGGATTTTGATCTTCCCCTTTCTCATGTTGAATAGCATCTTACACCATGGGTAGTCACAACATACTACTCTTTGTCAATAAAGGGTATCAGAATATGCCCCTAAATACTTTTTCACATATATCAAGGTCTGATTGCTCATTAAGGTACTGATCCAGTATGATACTAAGCTCCTCTGAAGGGGCACTGAGTGTCTTCCACTCCACTGTTTTTAATGGCAGTTAGAAGCTGCTAAGTGCCCTGATGAATGTGCTGCCACGTGTAAGCCCCGATCCTGAAAGTGAATCCATGTGAGTGTGTACCTTTATGCTCACACAGAACCCCAGTCATTTCAGTGGGGCTGCACAGGATGGCGAATAAGGTGCTGGCTGAGTAGTTTCACTTGAAGATCGGGGGTCTCGGTTGCAAACACTGAAGGAGAATATTTAAATACAATCTAAAACTGTCCAAAAATCCCTCTCAGATCATGGAAAATGTTCTATATATCTTGAACTAAACCTTTTTTACAAAGCTAAATTTTGGGCATATATTGACCTACAATATCTCTTTATGTTGTTTACAGTGTGATGGGAACAATTTGCATCCACCTACACATATCATCTTTCCAGAAATGTAGTATTGAGTGATAAAGCAGGGAAAGTATTGATTTGGAAAAGGTTTGGACTATAGCTATGTGAAAGCCAGTACTGTGATGGGAAAGAGTTGTGATGCTGGCAGGCCAGTTGCCAGTTCTCATCCAGGCTGCAGGCATTAATTAAGAACTGACAAACTCATAATTGAAGACCAGACTAGTTCACCTGTATATTAATTTTGCTCAAAATAGAAAAGTCTTTTAAGAATGTATTTAGTGTTTAGACTCTTTGAAATGCTCATAAATTTCTGGCTGCATTCCTCTCTCTTGTTATGTCTGTATTTCATGCTAGCAGAAAATATGTACATTTTGCTTTATAACATTGAATATAAAACGAGGAATACTTGTATCACCTTAGAGACTAACCAGTTTATTTCAGCATAAGCTTTCGAGGGCTATAGCCCACTTCATCGGATGCACAGAACAGCCATTCTATGCATCCGATGACGTGAGCTATAGCCCATGAAAGCTTATGCTGAAATAAACTGGTTAGTCTCTAAGGTGCCACAAGTATTCCTCGTTTTCTTTATGGATACAGACTAACACGGCTGCTATTCTTAAACATTGAAAATGTTTGCTCTTAACTTGTGAACTCAGGCATGGGAATCATCCTGCACGCCCATCCAGAAGAACTGCCAAAATGAGATGGGCCATCAAGGACCATCACAATGAAAAGGATTGATTAATGGACCTATTGCACCTGAGAAATGCTATGTGCACAGAAGTTCGTCCTTTGGACTTGGAAGCTGAATGAAGGAAATAAAACAAGGTCACAGGAAAAATTTCCATCTTTTTGGCTGTTTGAATTCTGAGAGGGCCAGACTTTAAACCAGTGGCTTTCAAACTGTGGGCCATTCATCCCAAGGGAGGGGCAGGAATGTGTCAAGGGAGGTGTGAACTGTGTGCTTTTTATTTTTTTAAAGACAGATCTGGCAGTTAGCCCCAGTTGGCTAAGGCTTGTGCAGAAGGGCCGTGCACACCTGGGAGGTGGGGATAAAGGGAACGATTGGAGTCCACCCAGCTCTGAAGGCAGAGCGGAAGCAGCAGCTGTTGGCTAGTCGCCCAACTCTGAAGGTAGCAGTGTGCCAGCAGCAGCACAGAAGTAAGGGTGGCAATGTCTAAAGTAATATCCGTCAATATCATTTTTCACAGCAGACTTAGTGCCCGATTGCCATCCTTCGGCATTGTTGCTGCCACCCCAGAGCTGACAGGCACAGTCCTGCTTACAACTGGAGCCCCACCACCCAAGGGCTGAGCGACACCCTGGGCTCAGGCTCTCCTTCCTCCCTGCCCCATTCCATCATGAGGAGGCACCTGGGTTCAGGCTCTCCATCCCACCCCCCAAATCTCTCACAGCAGCGGGGCTCCAGCTGTCAACTCTCTTATTCCTTTTTCCTAGTTAATGAACCTTTGGGTAGTTTATTACAGGACTGGCCACAGGCTTTGTCTTTGGTGTAAGATCTAGGATACCAACTGATCTGAGTTAAGTGACTGGTCTCTTGGGACTGAATGTGGTGTGATTTTTTGGTTTAAGTGACCATTTATCACTAAGCCCATTTTGTCTGGGTGGCAAAATAGACTGGAGAACCCAAAGGGACTGCTTTTGACTCCATGGTAAGACTGTTACAGTGACTCAGGAGTTCACATTTATTACTGAGTTGGGGAAATCTAATAACAGAACATACCACCAGTTTGGGATATCTGTCCTGCTTTGACAGTCTATCTGGAGGTTGATACCCTAGTTTCATGAGCCACTCCAGACAATGTGAGCGGTCCTCCATCTGAAAATCAAGCCACTTATTCAAGTGGTTAAGTATGGGTCAAGATACCTTACTTAGGCACCTGAGATTGAAAATTTTGGTGTTTTCCCCTGTCCTGTGAAAAATATAAATGCAAACATCTTTTTTTAAATCAATGATTTTGTTCAAGAAGAAACAGTTTTGTGCAAAAATGACTAATTTTTAACAAAGGCAGATTTTCACAGCAAACGGCTGCTATAATAAGCTTTATCAGGATGATCCACATTAAAAAAGTAATTTTTTTCCAACAGAGGTACTTCAAATTGCTCTGTGTTAAAATTTCCAGCATTCTTAATTTCAGCATATGATAATCTCATTCACATCATCCGTTTCAACTATCGAATGCTGACACATACAGCAGTTCTGGCCAAAACAGCAGCCACAGAGAAATTTATGTGAGAGAGAAATTTCATGATTAAGTTCTCTGCCACAGTCTCTCACTTTCAGCAAGCCCTTCTGAGATACCAATATTTACACTGCTTACCAGTAACCTTGAGCTGGACCTTTATTTCTAATACATGTAACATTCCACATCAACAATTCAAATAACTAAACCCCCAAGAGTAGCTGAAAAACAATCCAAACAAATACAATGAATCATCTGAACCAACAGTACCCATAAGGCCACAGGGCAAACATGCAAATAAAGAGGCAGGATGATTCTCTGCATTTTTTTGAAATTTACTTGAAATTCTGGTTCAAAAAATATCTACCACAATGTGTTCAGGGATAGAAGTGGTAACATTTTGACCTGAATTAATATATGAATTTTTCTGAGTGCTTGAAAGAGAAAATATAAAGTTTCACATGGAAATTTATTTTCAGCAGAGCTGCAATGATTATGGCTGGAGGAATTTTCAGTTTCAGTAGCACAGGGGAACGTTGGCATTTTAAAAACAATAATCTCTCAGCGGAAGAATAAAATAAAAATACTTTACTACTGCATTGCAGGGGCTGATCCTGCAGTCTCTATGCAGACAGACTTCTTATTGAGTTTCATAGGAGTTTGTCTGCATAAAAACAGCATTAAGCTTTTATTGGGCACAATAATAAGAAGCAGGCTGAAATGCTTAAAAAATTCTCATTATATTCCTATACAATAATTCATGAATAAACATATTAAGTTACTCTGTTCTACTGCACATTATTTATCTGTGAGTTATTTTAAAGGAACATTTTAATTATATTCCTCAGATCCTAATAAAACATTTTCTATTACGGTTTCCTGAGTCTTGCCTGTGCTCATCACTCAGGTATACAAAGGAAGCCATTGTCTCTGCTCTCAGGAACTTTAAAGTCTTTATTTTGGTCTTTCTTTAGGGACACGAGAATTTTAGACCAAATTCGCTGGTCTCTATATGAAAAAAACTCCCACTGAATTAATTGCAGCCTTGCTTGAGTAAAGACTACAGAATCTGGTCTTTTAGAATTGCCATACCAGATCAGACCGATGGTTCATTTAGTCCAGTATCACACACCAGACAATAGCTAATCAGATGCTCTGAGAATATGAACAGAGAACCCTCATAATGGACAGGTATATACTAATATATGTGCCCATCGAGGAAGTTTCTTTCTGAACCAGATTCTATGTGGTTGGCCTATGTCCTGAAACCTGAGAGCTTACATGCCTTACACCTTTTTATCTGATCTGATGTTACTGAGTATGTTCTTATCGTGAATATAATAAATATCTAATCCCGCTAAGCTCTACATTGTTGCAATGAGTTCTGTTGGTTAGGTAGGTGTTGCTAAAAAATTATGCCCTCTTTAAACTTTTATATTAGTTGCCTTTTGAATTCATTTGGTGACGTCTTGTTCTAAAATGATCAGAAAAGGTAAATAGCAATACTTTGTTGACATCCTCTTTTTCCTTCATTATTTTATATAATTTTAATGTTACCTCTTATACACATACTTTAAACTTACTAGCCCCACTGTTTTAAATATCATATGACTTTCCACAATTCTAATCCTTTTTTGCCCTCTTTGAGGGCATATGACTGCTTTACATAATGGCATATTTTCAATATTTTTCTCTTTAGTACAATTTAATATTGTGTTTGGGTTTTTTTGACCAGCCATGTGCACTGAGGAGATAGTTTAATTGAGCTGTCCGCAGTGATGCCTATTTTTTTCCTGAGTGGTTACAGTTAATTTAGAATCCATCAATGTGTATGAGTTAGTACAAATTGCTTCTTCCAATATTCATAACCTTGCTTTTGTCTATACTGAATTTCATTTGCCATTGCGCTGTCCAGTAACCAAGCTTTTTTAGGACCTTCAGGCGTTCTTTGCTTTCTTTTCTCCTATTGGCCAACTACATAATTTTCTGCTTTTGACAACTTTTGTCATCTCTCTGTTCACCCTCTTTTTCAGGTATTAATAAGTATGTCAAACACCACCAGTGTTATCAGAGATATGTAGGGCATCCCATTATTAACTTCCAAGTTGAAACTGAAAAATTATTTCTACCCTTCATTTCCTATCTCACAGCAAGTTTCTAATCCATGACATAAATTTAATCTATCAACCCATGGAAACTTAGTTTCCTTAAAAACCTCCTTTGAGGGACATAAAAGTCTAAAAAAGTTATTTCTCTGTAATGACTGCTTTTTCCCCCATACCATTTTTCACTACCAGCTCTTACACATTAGTGTAAAGCAATTTTGGACTGAGTATAGAGGTGATAATACGGAGTCTATGCTCAGTTGTCTTCTTTTTCCATCACGGCACATAAAGGCTTGAAGCCCTATTTAAAATAAGTAGCTGTAGGTTTAAATAGTGACAGTTGAATCAAATGAAACATTACATTAAATAACTGCTACATTACTACACCATTTTGAGAAGAATGGGTTTTGGAATCCTTGTTATCTTTGTATACTACCGAGACAGCTTGAACCTTCACCAGTGGATGTGTTCTCCAAACTGGCAGATAAATTATATTGGTTAGTTCATTTCCTTAACAGCTGTGGAATGGGGAAGAAGGCTTATTGTACAATTCCATATCAATCTGAGATCATAACTGAAGGCATAGAGGCCAAGTGATGGAGTACTGATGCAGAAGAAGTATTCATTATCCCTAGACAACTTTGCTCATGTCACTGTTTCCTTTACACTTGGATTTAGTTTCTGAAAAGTAACATTGACAACAGCAGTAGATGTTTTGTTCAAAGACCTGTTATTGCATTATTAACACAAATTCTGATTTTGCAAATTCAAATTATTTTCTGATTTGTTTGTCAAGAGTAATGATTGAAAGTGTAGAGAGAAATATCCTCATTTGCAGCAATATTATAGTACTTTTTAAACTAAGCCAAACTGACTAGTTAAACCTGTTTGCAACCTTGCATCTAAGTTAAACTTGGAAAAGAGACTTAAAAGAATCAATAAAGGGGATTTACAAATATCAGAAAAAATAATCAATTCAATATATTGTTTGCTATGTCTCAGCCACAGTGAATTTTCTTGATTTTAAATCAGAACTATCATGCACTGTTGTGTATTGAATTACCAGGCACCCACTTGGAGTTCTTTAAATGAATACTTAAGGATCTGATTTTTCAGAGGTGCTGAGCACTAACCACTCTCACATACTTCAGCTGGAGCTGTGAGTGCTCAGCTGTTCTGAAATTCATGTCCTCAGCCTTTATTAAACAGAGAATAAGATTTCTGAGACAGCAATCACCCCAGCTGCTAGAGAGCTCTCTCTAACCGTTCTCTCCTCAACATACAAAGCAGTTATTCACAAAGCATTATCTCCAAATCCATTCATACTGCTCTAAGATGTATGTTGCAACAATACATCACCTTTTTACTGTTTTCCAGACACTACTATCCAACAGGAAAACAGAAATCCATATGAACTTTGAGGTAAGCTCATACACTGAGATAATGAGCAATCCTGACCTTGGCTCTTCCATTGTAGATCCCTGGACCTGCAAAGAGAGTCCTCTAGTGACCTGAGGAATATGAACAATGATTCTGTAAGGGAAGCTGCCTCTCCTTCCATATTTGGGAGTTCCATACACAGAAGCAGGGTAAATGTACCTTGGTAAATGTACCGAAGGGTGTAGTGATTTTCCCATCTAGCTTTAGATTAATCCTAACCAGTTATGGTCAATAAAAGTGTGATGACACTTTTGGGGAGAGTCAGGCTGTTAACCCATATTATTTTGCCAGATCTAAATTGGGAGAGTTAGGTTCTACTCACCTAAATTCTTTCTCTGGTTCCAACTGGATCTGGTAGTGTTCCTTGTGCAAGGTAAACTGCTCATCAATAAAACCCTTTTTGTTTGCCAGTTTCCACTGTCATTCTACAAAACACTGGCCATCAATAATGGGAGTTGAAAGGGGATGCTAGTGCATCCTTCTGCTGACATTGTGAGATTCTCAAAAAAGATTTGTACAATCTGTTCTTTTAATCCCAGTCAGTCCTAACACAACAGACACAAAGCCACATCATTTAAATCAGTTTCATGTTTTGCAAGGATGCAGCAGCAAAGATATAGTGTGTCTTTGAGCCATCAGATGGATGCTCAACTGAACCAGGGTGCTGTATGTTTTCAGTACATTAAAAACCATGGAGACATTGTAAACACGAGACTGTCCAACCAAGAACAAAATTGTAAACTTTGTTTGAAAAAAAGGTTTAAATCAGTAAAACTGAAGTTTTAAATATTGTGGAAGTGCTAGATGTGATTCCATAACTGAGGCATGTGTTTTTGTTTTTAATGTAAGTGGCTTTTAGTGTGAGAATTTTCACATAATGATCATTTTTTGTACCCTTTGAATTTTCTATGTAATTTATTTGGATGTTTTGTAATACACTTTTCATAAGACGTGTTTACAATTGGTTTCTGGTTGAAATTCATTAAGCTCTCTGCCTTTTTATTGTCTATGTATGTTTAACACAACTTTATATGTACACCAAAACTGGCAGTGATCTGAAGGTTGAATAGATCTGGTACAATTGACAGGGTTTGAAAATAAATATTCAAAACAGCCCCAACAAATAGTGTTGTGAGGGGAGTGTGCTAAACGGAAAGTTGAAGAATAGTCTGGTTTGTCTGGATTTAATAGTTTGGTACAGGAAGAACCGAGAAAACTAGCATCCATAACAGAAGAGAGTTAGGTAGAGCTAGTTGGAAGCTTTCAGTCAGAAATTTCCAACTGTGGGAAAACTTGGATTTTTTTGGTTCAGTTCAACATTAATCTGTGTTGCCTTATTGTGGCACACTGATTCATGAGAATTGTAGTTCAGGCCCCCATTCCTTCCTATAGGCTAGGCTCCCTGGCTGGACTACATCTCCTCCTGATTGCAAAGCAATCTGAATGGCCTACATTTTCATGGGAATAACAGGGCTGAGAGATGTAATCCAACCATTTAGCATGGTCCATAGAGGAGAATGGGGCCATCATACAACATGAACTACAAGTCCCTTGAGGTCCAGAGGAAAATTCTATTTAATGTTTTCATAGGTCCATAGATTCTAAGACCAGAAGAGGCTATTGTCATCCTCTAGTCTGACCTCCTGTATAATACAGGCCAGAGAACTACCCTAAAATAATTCCTAGTGCACACCTTTTAGAAAAACTTCCAGTCTTGATTTTAAAATTGTTAAGGTTGGAAAATCCTCCATGACCCTTAGAAAATTGTACCAGTGGTTCAGTACTCTCACTGTTAAAAAAATGCATTCCTTCTTTCCCATTTGAATTTGTGTAGCTTCAACTTCCAGTCACTGGGTCATGTTATGCCTTTTTCTGCTAGATTAAAGAGCCCATTTAAAAAAGTGTTCTCCATATAGATACTTATAAACTGTAATCAAATCATCCCTTAGCCTTCTCTTTGCTAACCTAAATAGATTGAGCTCCTTCAGTCTATCACTAAAAGACAGGTTTACTAATCCTTAAATCGTTCTCGTGGTTCTTCTCCGAACCCTTTCCAATATATCAATATTCTTTTTGAACTGTGGACATCAGAACTGGAAGCAGTGTTCCAGCAGCGGTCGCACTAGAGCCAAATACAGAGGTAAAAATCTATTTTTTCCTACCTGAGATTCCCTTGTTTATGCAGCTAAGATGCTTGTTAGCCCTTTTGGCAACAGAGTCATTCCTGGGGGGCCGCCATCCTGTAAGTATGGCCTATATTATTTGTTCCTAGATACATATATTTCCATTTAGCTATATTAAAATACATATTGTTTGCTTGCCCCCAGTTTACCAAGCAATCCAAATGGCTCTATAAAAGTATTAATGATGAGCTGATGTACTTGAAGCACTTTAGAAAATTAAGCATTTTGGATCAGTTCAACAAACCAAAAGAATATATTCCAATTTGGAAATAACAACTTTTTTTTGGTTAAATGCCAAAATTAAACAGTTTGTCATTTTCCAAACATATGTTTGGGGCAGAAATGTTTTGTTCCATGAAAAAAATTGATATTTCATCTTTTCATTCTGATTTGAGAAGGAAACTATGTTGAAATACCGGAATGTCTCTGGGGAGTAAATACCAATTTTCTTTTGGATATAGAGTTAACGTTGGGGTGTATGGTCTGTACAGAGTTCTTGACAATGGTAAGGTGTGTGCCTGTGGGAGAGAAGAGAAAGGATGCGGAGAAAGTAGAAAGGATTTGAGAAGGAAACTATATTGAAATATCAGAATGTCCTCGGGGAGGTAAATACCAATTTTCTTTTGGATATAGTTAACGTTGGGGTGTATGGTCTGTACAGAGTTCTTGACATTGGTAAGGTGTGTGCCTGTGGAGAGAGGAGAAAGGATGTGGAGAGAGCAGAAAGGATGCACTGCTAGATGGCTTAATTTTTCATTTTCTTTTGTGGGTATGTCAGACATGTTGCATATGTTGCAAACATAATTGTTTCACAGTTAAGCCCTCTGTGTATTAATGTATTGTAAAGAGAATTTTAATATTATCACTTCCATAAATGTGATTAAAGAGATTCCACAGTATTTATAAGAATCCATACTTTTATGTTTTAGAGTGAGTGTGTAGCATGATTCCCAGGAATGAGAGAGAATGGCTTAACTCAAAAGGCTGCATTAGAAACCTAGCTGCATCCCAGTCTAGAAATAGCCAAAAACTCCTGGAAGAATGAGAGACTGTCTGGTAGAGCACAACTGCCTAATCCTTCAGGCTTTAGTGGGATTTCTCCTATGCAAGGTACACCATTTGCTCTAAGTCAGAATTAAATCAAAAATAAATACTCTGTGATGGAGCACAGTATATGTATGTCTCTCACATGACAGTTTGTATTGAGCTTTCTGCACCAGAACTTGGAAGACAAAATGGCTGCTGAACTCTGCACATAGGGTGAATGCTTAGAAATATAAAAATGCAGTGTGTGGAGAACAAAACGGCATCATACAGTCATATCTATAATACATACACTTTTTTTAGGTGTGCAAGAATGAACCCAAAATCTCAAGTCATTAGTAGCACTGTAGATGTCAGCACTCAGCTGTATGCACTCCAACTGCACAAGCAACTGAATATTACAGGATAATGGAGTTCAGTCCTATATAGGCAAGATGCAAAGAAGACAGATTTTGAACCTCAGTATTGGTCTGATTTATTCAAAGTCCTGTGATTCATAAAGTTATATTCATTTGGTGTCAGCTTTGTATCCAAATTGCAGAAAGAAATCTTGGGAAAGCAGCATTAACAGAGAAGAATGTCTCAGGTTTTTCAGTTGTCTCCAGTAGGGAACTGTGTATTAGAATGAGACAGGAAGTTAGTTATCATCCTCTTTTGGAACTATAACACATACTTTTTGGACTAAATGCTCCTTGGGGAGGCAAGAACTATATTTATGTCTTGCACAGCATTCAGCACATCATTGGATATATTGGTATCTACTTTTTTTTAAAAAAAATTATTTCACTGTTATGCATACAATGGTTTCAATCAGTATCAGGGCCCCATTGTGCGAGGTGATACAGAAACAAAGGCAGAAATCTTTCCTGCCCTGAATCGCTTAAATTAATAATAGGTCACAGTTTGTCTGTCTCTGTGAGACACTGTTAACTGAATTTGGTGTTATACATACACACATTTCTTTGTTATTATGTTAATTAAAAACATCTCAATTACTTAAACTAAAATATTTCTGAAAATCCAATTTCCTTGTTGCTGTTCATGCTATATATTTACTTTGATCTTTCATTGTGGGCAATGAAAATAAAAAAGTCAGTTTCATTTTGGTTTAGAGTCAGTTTCACTTTCAAGTTCTCAGTACTGCAATGTTTTGATTGCAAATAATGAAGGAGAATTAAAAAATCCCACAACTTTCCTTTCAAATAATAAAATAAAAATCATGGGTTCATCGCATTAGTTTTAATTATAATTTTTTTTTTAGCCAAAATCTAAATTTGGACCAAATGTGAGTTAACAGTGTCTGTTTGACTGAACAGTTACTGCACATCAAAGAAAAATAGGCATCTTGATAAATAGGATAATGACAATGCAAAACTGTAATGGAGCAAAAAGATAATTTTTTAGTATTTGGGGAAGTATATTATAGAAAAATATCAACTGAAATATATTTTTATTTTAATATATAGTCATTTCATGTAAGAATATTTTTATTAAACCAAAAAAAATCAGTGTTTATATTTGAACACTCTCATGTTTTTAATTTATACCATTTAGCATCTGTCCATTCTCTGTACTTATGTTCCTGTGACTTCCCTGTTAATCTAATAGTGCAGTATTGCTTTTATTGAACTCGTTGGGAAGAAGCAAAACATTTAGTTCTTAAACTTCATGCCAAGCCATATAATTACATTACACACAACAGAAAAAGCCAGTAACTGGATTAGTTGTCGTTTGATTTCATTAACAAACTACAGATGAGCTGCTTAGACACTTTTTTCTATGACTAAATTAATCAGCTTCTATAGTGGACTTTGTATAATAAAAATGAGGCTGCCTCTCTATGAAAACATCAGCCAACATTGTTAAATGACTAATCAAGTGACTGTGTCTTCAGTGCCTCTCCCCCGCCCCTCCAAGTGGTGTGATATTACAATTTAAGGAATTCCCTTATGTGTTTTTGTTTGTTTGTTTTTAAAACATAATCCATGCATTGACTCCTAACTTGGATGAAACAGATTGCCAGGCTCTGAACTGATTCATCCACCAGAGGTTGCAATGCTGCTATCCTGACGGAAAGGTATTGTGTAAATGTTAAGTTATTTATAGGAATATAAATGACTTAAGATATATTAATTTCTGACTCACATATGCATGTGGCAAAAACTAAGAGATACAAAGAAAGAATTGAAGTGAAAGATACGTCAGACTGACCAGGCTTAATCCAAAATTCTGTAGGGAATACACTGGCAAATGTAACCAAATTCTTTTTCTCTTCCTTTCCTTGTAGACATCATCCTGTAGTCAAGCAGGATTACATAGCATTTGTTTTGGATCCCACCAACACATCTTTTTATTTGGCTAGTATGGTTACTATTAAACATGAACTGCAAGGATTTTGTTTAAAAAAAACATTCTAGCAAGTCTCCAACAGATGAAGAAAATACATAGCAGCTGTTAAAAATAAGAAAAATACTTCTGTATTTTGTAACACATGAGAGAATCATCACCTTAAAATCCTGCAGAACATGAGCTTCATATTTCTTAGTTTGTTTAGCCAGAAAGGCTAATATCACACGTTCCCTAAACGAAGGCCTGGGGTACACTCTGCGGGGGGGGGGGGGGTCAACCTAAGATATGCAACTTCAGCTATGTGAATAGCATAGCTGAAGTCAGCGTATCTTAGAGCAACTTACCTGGCCATCCACACGGTGGCGAGTCGACCACGGCCCCTCCCCCATTGACTCAGCTTCTGCCTCTTGTGGAGGTGGAGTTCTGAAGTCGATAAGGAGTGCCCTTGGGGATCAATTTATCGCATCTACAGTAGACGCGATAAATCTATCCCTGATAGATCGATCACTGCCCGGTGATCTGGCGGGTAGTGAAAACACGCTCTAAGGGAGTTAAAATACATGTTTCGAATGGGAGGGTTTTTTCAAGTCTTTTCATGCGGTAGCTTGGTTGTCCAATGAACTAGTGGAAAAAATGGGATTTCTCAGGATTCATTTGTCTCATGTTGTGCTGACATTTTTGGACAAAAATATTACAGTCTCAACTTATGCTCAGTAATTGCTTATCAATAATTTAAGGGAAATAATTCATTAAAAGAACTTTTAAAATGTCAGGAAGGCAGGAAATTCATAATTAAAAGTAACACTTAATCTCTTTTCCCCCAAATATTTGAAAATATAGGAATGAAGTTTTATGATAGCCCAGCGACACTTAATTCTGCTGTGTTCCTACCCACCATTTAGAGTTTCTACACACTCAATTTACCCTGTGTTCCTACCCACCATTCTCTCCTGGAATGGGGGCGGTATACAGTGTAGTGTTTTGATAGGTTTGGGGTTTTAAACAGTAAATATGTACATGTTGCTCTCTGTTAGAGAAGGCAAGGAAATAGAATTAGCCTTTCACTTTGAGTGAAAGGTGACAAAGTATATTCTTGTGGAAATTTGTTCCACCATCTAAGGCCAGCCTCAGGACTGAGAAAGCTCTGTCTCCTGCACAGATATGCTTTTTATCCTATGATAGACAGTTCAGTTGTTCCTGAGGAGAAGAGTTGTCATCTATGGTCCTTCTTCTGGAGCTTTAGTTGATATTTTGTATATTCTGTGCCCAGACTACTGAAAGTCTTGAATATAAGATTTGATTCAATATTCTGAGAGAAGATAGAGTGAAAAGCAAAGAACAACTCTGGTGTGCTTGGAGAAGTCTATAATACTGAGGAGACATCCCTTCACATTCTGAGTTTGTTTACTAAGAGCTAAAGGCTTCTTGCCCAGGTATATTTCATTGCTATTGTCCAGATGGGGTGTGATGGAGGCTTTGTAGAACTGACAACTCTATGAGATGCAATTTCCTTGCTAAACAAAATAATGGTAGAAAGGATTAGTTCTGGATGTTATTATGTGAGACCTTGGTGTTGAGGATGAATCCAAGAGCATTCCTAAACTACAGAGAGAATTGACCAATTGTGGGTATGTACCATCAACCACAGGAGAATGCACTGTGGCTGAAAACTCCTCAAAAGGTTTTCATTTCCCCTCCAATATTACCTCTATCTTGCTTGGGCTCAGCTTCAGTCATGAGCTCATCTCATTCAAACACTGGACCATTATTGTGGTAATAACTGGGGCATGTGTGGTGAAGGATAAGTACAGCTGTGTCATCTGCATGTTTCTGGCACTTGAGTCATGTCATTTTGCCAACTCACCTAGTGGCATCGTATAGATGTTGGACTGGTGAGAGAATTAATTCACTTGTGGAAGTCCACAAGTAAAAGAGTTAATGGTGGAGGTATAGTTTCCCATCACTGCTCTTGGACTGAATCTCTATAGGAAGGAATAAAATTTTATCACATTCCCCTAGATCTCTGCTACCTGTTGCAAGTGGGACAGAAGTATGCTATGATCAACTCTGTTGAATGCTGAAGAGAGGTCCAAGAGGATGAAAATTGATGCAGTCCTTCCATTGATAGCAGGACATCCTCCATCAGTGATACTAAAGCTGTTTCCACCCCATGTTCTAGCTTGTACCAGGTCTAGGATATCGGCTTCACGTGGATGATCTTGTAGTCAGCATTTGGTTACCTTCTCTTTAAGCTTGCTCAGGAAATTGCGATACTTGTGGTAGTTGGCTAGATCTGATACATCCAGAGTGCATTTCTTCAGGTCTTCATGTGTACTCTTCCCCAATCTGAGCCCTGTTTTGAACAATAACTACAATACAATAAAACCTGTGCTAATGGTTACCTACTAACCATAGTCACTTGTTTCAGTAACACGTAATAATCCAGTCCATATCTGTTCCTGAAGTGTTCAGTCACATGGTACAACCAGCTGAAAAAATAGAATAGCAGTCAGTTTGGTAGCTGCTAACTGTGTCTTTTTTTCTTTCCAACTCTTAAAATGATGATTGTGGATTAAGAAAATATATCTTCGCAGTTTACTTTTAAGGAACCAAAGAGGCAGTCTCTTCCTTCAAGAGCAGTGTATTGCCTCAGCAGAACTCTTGCTGGCCTGGGGCAGGAAATCACAGATCTCTTGCAATGCAGTATCTTTAGGCCACCTGTCTGGCTCCATAATTTACTCTCTAGTTTTAAGGATGTTTCAACAAAGCATTTGCCTACATATATGCATAGGCTGGCTCTTTCTCCTCCAATATGTATATATGCTTGGTCAATTTTTTGTTGCTATTTGTATATTATTTAACAAATTGCTATAAATGCATCTCATGGTCCATTTGATTATTTTTAACATGCCTCTTTTTTAACTAAGGGGCTTCATATCTGTGGAGTCTATATTCTGCACAACTGAGTTGTAAGCAATGAAATGAAAATGTAAACTAGTAAATGCTACGGTAATGAGAAACAGCACATACTGATCAATACCACAGTGGGTAAAGAAGTGATGAAACTGTGAGCCATAAGTTTTTATCGGTACAGCACAGAATATATATATGACTCCCAGTGGTGTGTTTCTTACTATTTCTAAAAAGTACCCAAGATTGAGGTGGCACAGGTCCAGTCCCTTGGGCCTCCTTAAAGAAACCACAACTGCTCAGTAGCAGTATAACAGATGTTCCAAAGAATCATTAGCAATCTAAATGTTTGTCTGAGCAGATGTACCACTTCTACTACAGCTAACTTTGGGGGAGAGGGAGGTTTGAAGAAAATCAGTAATGAGCAGATCTGTATAAAATTACTCATCTAATTATATTGAAAAGGAGGATTAAGGTTCTTTGCTTGTGGCTGATCCACAAGATAGAAGGACAATTGATAAGGAGAGAAATTAGAGTAACCTTGCACCATTGACTTGGCACCAATCACTAGATCAACAAAAAGCAAAATAATAGCCAGTATAAAAAAGAAGCTAATGCCAAAAAACTGCACATCACTAGAGGCACTGGAGGAGTCATTAAGAAAAAGAAAGAGTAAAATGTACGGAGGAGCCTAAAAGATTAAAAAAATGTGGTGACCTATCAGGTAATATATTTAATGTATAGCCAGTCCACTTGAACTTGTGGCCTTTGCAAACATTACAGGCAACAGCAGGCTTCTGGGAATAGTGCATTCCAGGAGCTAGAGAATTCTTCCAGTCCTGAGGTCATAGTTAGACCCTACCCATTTATACATATATAATTGGTGTTGGTGGCAGAGAGTATTTTGATTCAGGGCAGTCTCAGGAAGGGGCGAGTGTGTGAAAGAGAAACAATTACAATTTTCTGTGTCTCAAGGGCTCAAACTCATCTTGCATGTAGCCCTGCTTATCCCCAACCTACCTCCCCACTGACTGATGGTAGAGAATTATATCTAGTACTGGAATAGTAATAATTCCTTAAACAATTATTAAAAAATGAGTAGGAGATTATTGGAAATAGATACCTTGGCAGATAAGGCAAATTCTGATACTCATGTAATTTGTCATTTTGACTTTGCATATATTTTTGCAAAATTTAGGGGGCAATGGGTTGCGAGACAATGAGTGATAGAGAATTCAATGGCATAGTGCCCTTGTACCTACCTCAGTCTTGATCACACTCTGCACCGGTCTATGCTACACTGATGGTAAATACAATAGCTGGGGATCAGTCAGGGCCAGCTCCAGGTACCAGGCCAGTAAGCAGGTGCTTGGGGCAGCAAACGGTAGGGGGCGGCATTTTGGGTGCTGTCAGGGCGGCACTCAGGCGGCTTTCGGTGGCACGCCTACAGCAACTCCTCCGCTCTTCTGTCTTCGACGGCACACCAGTGGCAGTTCGTCCGCTATTCTGTCTTCGGCAGCATGCTGGCAGCAGCTCTTCTGCTCTTCTGTGTTTGGCGGCACGCCGACGGCAGCTTTTTTTCTCATTTGCCATTTGGGGCGGCAAAAAAGGTAGAGCTGGCCCTGGGATCCATGTGGATGTCCTGGCCATACCCCCTCCTCCATCCATGTGCCTAATACTGGCAATAAGTAAGGGAGTTGTTACATAGCCACCCTGCCAGCTCTACAGCACAAGAGCATCCAGCCTGAGATGATCTTCTCATGATAGATTACATTGGCTTTAGGGCCATGCTCTGGCAGCAGTTGAGGAATTGGTCAAAAATCTATCTATAGTTACATAGGCGGTGTCTGAACCCTACAACAATAGCCTTTTGCTGTTTCAATATTTGTCTCTTTTCTGCATAGGCCATTTTATGTAGATATAGGCTGAGGCTTTGTTTTCTATTATTATTTGCTATTTAGACAAAGAAAAATCGAATGTTCATTAATGTTTGTTCAGAGGTGGCCATTGTATTCATTCTGTTTGAAAAAATGATCTGTCCTCCTTTGAACATCATTGCCACTAGACAATGTAGTCCTGCATCTGATATGTTGTAAAATAAAACAGCATACAAAACAGACAAAATAAAGCATCTCTGTGAGGTGAAAAGGACAATCAATTAGATTCATTATCTGTTCTACATTCCAGTCACTGCTTTTAAAGAAAAGGGAGTGCATAATACCATGGCAACAGTTGGAACTGCAGTTCTTTATGGTACATAATCATTAGGGGTTCTTCAGCATTCGCTGAAAACTGATATAAAAAAACCCACAGTAGTTGTACTACCTACATTTACGCTGATTAAATGACAAGACTGTAATTTACAGGTGCCTTATTGCCATGGGAATGCAATCATACAATTCCATTTTAGAACTCAAGGGTTTTTTGAAACATGCTGTATGATCACTAACTGGGCTGCAAGCTAAGATTAAATTGAAAGACAAGCATGTAGATTTTAGAACATGATGTTGACATTTACTGGCCAATCAAATTTTGCAACTCTCCTGCATGACAGCAGATGTTGACCTTTCAAGCTTTCCCTGTCTGCTCTCATGCATTACCTGCAGAAATTAACATTAACTCGCTTCTTGCGCCTTGCTGCTATTAATGTCACCTGGGAATTGAGAATCATGAATTCATTTATTACACAGACTTGAGACCCATTTTAAACTCTAAGCACAGAAGGGTTGCTCCTGGGAGCTGGTATTTTTGGAAGCTGCTTCAACTACCTTTGTGGTTAAGGGATAGCTGGGAGCTATAGAGTAGGAAATGTCACCGGGAACAAGAGGAGAAAAAAAGACAGAGGAGGACAGATTCAAGGAGAAACCTACGGGCCAGATAGTTGCAAATGGAACTGGATGATGAAGGTTTGAAGTCTAAAAATCAAACATTTTAAACAGCTGTAATGGAGTTCAGAACTAGTTGCAAAGTACTGGTGTCTGCTGCTCTTGTTAACTGAAAACTGAGAATGTGAGCCTGCATAATACATAATCTGATAACAAGACGCTTCAGGGGTTGTACAGTATTGCCCGAGGCCCTCTGATATTATATGATATTATATTCTGAGGGAAATAACTTAGGTAGAGATGTCATAGGCAGTCCAGCTAAGATTTTTGCTGTAGTATGAGTAAATGATGGGGTATTGTACCTAGCAAGCAACTAGAAGGGAGGATATTTTCATACCCATATCTTCACCTACCTACAGAGTCAAGGCTGTGTTGTGCAAATCATTCTTAAGAATTCTGCTTCCTGAAGGTGGTGCCTATAAGAATGATACTATAGCATAGAAAAAGCTCAAGTCTGTTAGTATAATATCTTCCCTGCAAGCATCACTAAGCAGATACATTATTTCTGTGAACAATGTCTACATGCAGTATTTCAGTATATTTGTGGGTAGCTGTAGCTTTAATAAATGCACATCCCTAATCTTATGGTTAAATACATTTAAGCAATATGCTTTATTAAATAATACCTTTGTATAAATTTACATAGACCACCATGCACCATGCCTCTCCCAAGATATGTTATATTTGCCAGGAAAAGGGACACTTTTCTTATGACTGTCTGATCCAGAAACAAACAGAATAATCTTGTAAGCTAGCCAGCGGAAGAAATTATACTGTCTTCCACTATGATAATCTTTGAAGGCACCTAAACCCATGCAACAATTGGTACTGTACTTCACAAATGCTGTCACAATGCTGAGAGCAGATCTGCAAAGCCCTTATCTAAAGCTGAATAAAAAAACGAATGGGAAGATTTTTAAGGGATGACAAGAACTGCGTATTACATGAACATAGCCGGTCATGTGGCTTTAGCAATCAATATATCTGCTGAATGACTCTGGGGTTAATATTACTAGACATTATGGTAGCGTGAATCTTTAAAAATACTGAAAGTTTCAAGAGTTTTTAATACAGGGATTTTTTAACTCCCCCTGATACTTCCCTTGCAGGTACACAAGTATTTCCTACTTAAAATACAGGGGAGAACTGCAGTAACTTTTAACAAATGTTGACTAGTGGTGAACATGGTACATATCTTCAGATGTTTCAGTGGAGGTTGGGGCCTGCTGCCTCTCTTCCCTAAGCTTAGCAACTCCTTTCTCCTCCCTTGGTTTCAGAGGGGTGCTGGGTAATTGTTCCCCAGGATCTTTGTGATGATGCCTGGCAGGACTTCTGATTATCCCAACCTTACAAAGAGGAATGGAGTCTTCTTGGGGGTTATCAGATGATGTCCTCTCTTTGCTCATCATTCTTTCTCACAATGACAAACAGCAGTCAGACAGACAGACAGACAGACACAGCTCTATTTTCACTGCAGTAGCCAAAGAACTGACTAGAAACAGGTAGCAACACCTGGTAATCCTTAATATTTAGGATTAGCTGCTAAAGACATCAAAAGGTGATTCATTAATGTCAAACCCTGACATGTGACAACTATGAGGTTTATATAACCCTATCATTTAGTCAGAAGTAGACTATTTCAGAACTACCTATAACTGATTTGTTATAAAACCATCATGCTCTAATGTGATTATTCAGCCTCAAAATAATTGATAATAATCATATTGATAACTGAGTTTCTATTTCCATTGGAAGATATCATTGATTCTTTAGTAAGACACAGAAAAGGACTAGATGTGTGTGTGATTAATGGGAATGTCTACATTTAAATCAGAACAAATAAAATAGGTTTAAAGTGATGTAAACGCTCATGCTTCAGGCCATAAGCAAAGCCATGACTGGCAGGGGTTGGGAACAAATTTCCCCTGCATTGCAGGTTATTGCATAGTTCTTGTCTAAGCGGTTTGCAACGCTTTTTTATGAAATAGCTGATAAAGCCACTATCAGAGACAGAATACTGGAATGAATGGACAAGTTGTCAGATGTGGTATGGCATTTCCTATGTTCCTACAGCCTTATATGGCTGCATTCTAATTAAAAGTCTCTGTTAAAATCTACCTTGTTTCATTATTAGTGTTCCATTTGCTGAGATGCAGGCTGCATTGTCCCCTAAAAAAGGAAAACATTGCAGAGTGCTAGTAACTCCCAGTGATCTGTTTCTGATTTATTAAAATATTGTAATAATACAAAACATAAGAGCCAATTTCTAAAAATCACACCCTTCTATAACTGCACGTATTAACAAAAATATTAACTTATCTTATGCAGGAAAGCTATACCCAAGTAGTCATTTTTGCTTTTCAGTAGCCATCACACATAAAATACAGTAACTGGGTCCGGTTCTGTTCAATATCTTCATCAATGATTTAGATAATGTCATAGAGAGTACACTTATAAAGTTTGCGAGCGATACTAAGTTGGGATGGGTTGTAAGTGCTTTGGAGGATAGGATTAAAATTCAAAATGATCTGGACAAACTGGAGAAATGGCCTGAAGTAAATAGGATGAACTTCAATAAGGACAAATAAAAAGTACTCCACTTAGGAAGGAAGAATCAATGGATTTAGACTGCCTTCAGGGGCACATTCTAGTCATCATCATTGCAAACATTTATAAGTTTTCTGTTGGACTGATACAATTTTCTCTATTTCTTGCAATAAGTGCTAAGAAGGTACTTTTCTTAGGAAGAATGATAATGATACATTAATATAACTTGGCTTTGCTAACATCTTTCTCAAATATGCTCAGAAGAACAGTGAAATCAGTGGGAAAAATCCTTTTTTCCCCCCAAGGGTTAGCCCCTCAGTTTATAAAGCTTCTATTTAAGAAAATCCACATTATTTGAATATGATTTGCAAATGTGAAATAGCTATGCATTTTCTCTGAGTCATTATGCCTTGTGGAATTCACTGTGCTTCCATTTGATCACTGTTGTGCTCGATCAGCCCCACAAATAATATTTTAGATGTTTGTGTTTGTACACATTTTGGATTTAGTCCTCACCTGAGGAAAACTTCTGTTAAAAAGATACGACATTCTTGAAAATCCACTCTCCTAGAGAAGGTGGAAGAGGAAAATTCAGGTCTGTGGGTAAATCTCTGAGAGAGATACAGAATGCCACACAATATTCGTATACCACAGAGATGGATATGTAAAGGAAAACAATTATTCAAGTCTTTTTTGGATGTATAGAATTACTTGTATATGACTTTTCACCACTACATTGAGAGATAATGTGACCTAATGTATAGCTCACTGGAGCAAATCTCAGGAAAGCAGGCGTGTCTTGCACTGTCACTGACCTGTCGGGTGTCCGTGGGAAGTCACTTCATTTCTCTGTGCATCAGATTCCCTGTGTGTACAATGGGGATAATGATACTTACCTTTGTAAAGTGCTTTTAAGGTCTAAGGATGAAAAGCCCTATACAAGCTAGGCCTTATTACTACTTGTCTGTCATGTATTAAGTCACTGTCAAATCTGGAACTATCAAAATCACTTAATGAGCCCCATAAGTTAATGTAAGGGCTCCCATGGACTTTGAAGGGCTCTGGAATCAGGCCTATAGTTTGTATATCATTTTAAAATAAGAATATACTTATAACTTCTGGAATAGACCTTTTAAATTACAACACGTGAATCTTTTTTTACCATGTTCTTTAGAATCAAGTCATTAAGGTTTCTATCTCAGAAAACCATTTTCTGTGTTACTGAAGTTTTTACCCTAATTTAAAATACAACACTTCTTATAACTTTGAACATTAGAGATTTTTCTTTTCTTACAAGTTTATATGTCAGCCTATAGGGGCAGGCCCTTTTCTTAATACAACAGCTGTATTTGCAGATATATTGCTGTTAACAAAGAATATAGCTCTTGAAAATGCCTGAAGCTGTTGTGATTTGAATATTAAGATGCTTTTCCCTACTGTTGCCCACACTCCTTTGCATGTTTATTTCCTAATTTTATAATGCATCTGTAATTTATAATCTGAAGTAACATAGCATTCTTGACCTAATATACAAATGCAGAGATGTAATATTCTTTAAACTTGTGATTTTTAAAAAATGTACACGTTTATGCTCCTTGAAAAACTAATAGCACTAGCAAGAGCCAGACACATTGTGCAAGTGCATATCCATTATCCTGATCAGCAATACATCAAGGATTCCAGTCATGAGCTTTTCCTGAGAATAGATTGCTATCCCCCCATTACTATTTCAGGTTGTAGGAGGGGTTGGGTGGGTACTATAAGGTAAGAAGAATTATATCACCAGGTGAAAGTAGAATATAGAGGTTATAGCTAGGAACTGAGTCAGAACACCTGGATTCTATTTCCAGTTTTGTTATTCACTTTGTAGTGATCTTTCAGTTTACCATCTGGAAACTAGTACCCAGAATACCTACATCCCATGGGTGCTGAGAGTTTCAAAATGATTTGGAATATTTGGATGAAAATAATATTTAAGGATAAACAGGGAGAGAGTAAAGTAAACATGTTTTTCTATCCTTGCATTTGTGCATTATTTCTTGTTATTTTTTCCATTCTCCTTTCCATTACTTTATTTAACCTTCCCACACTTGTTTTCATATCACTTCCCCCTCTTACTTTCTGACTCTCCCCTACTCCCCCCCTCGTTCCACTTGCCATTTCTTCACCAGTTATTTTATACAGACACACACAGAGAATTTCCAAGCCCTCAGCACCAGTCTGCAAAGACACCTGAGTCTTCAGACTTACTCCCATCCCCTCCTGTATCTCAGAACTCCCTTCTTCCACTCCCAGTTCCCTGAACTGACCCATGGTTCTCTGAGTCTCCTTCAGTTCCTTCCCCCATATTCTTGTGTACAGCCTCTGTATCTTTCCTCTTCTCACTGCTTTGATCAGGATGTAGGCACCTTGGCCTACCAGTGAGACCAGGAACCATGTCTAATGAATACTTCAGGCATCCAGACTGAGAAACAGAGCCAAGGGTCAGTAGCAGAGTCAACTGCCAATTACCAGAGCCATGAATCAAAGCTGAGGGTCAGTGCCAGGATCAGATACTAAATGCCAGAGTCATGCGTCAAGTCAGAATCAAAGTCAGCGGGCAGGGTCAGAGCCAGGACTGATAACTGATGGTTGGAAGTGAGGCAGGAAGCAGAGGAGAGGCAAGGATTGAGAACAGAAGTAAAGGGAGAGGTGAGGCAGGAATCAGGAAGTGTGTTGGGAAGCAGGGTCCAACACAGCCATAGCAGGAAATCACCTAGTTTCACAGATAAGTACCTCTGTCTCCTTCTGGCTTAAATAGTACGGTTGGACCAATGAGTGGAACTGGGCAATCTTTCAATCAGGTCTCCTTGGAAGGGTTGCCTTGATTGTGATTATAGTCCTAACAGCTTCTCAGATGACTAGTTTTCAACAGGTATTGGGTGGAGATCAGGATGTGATAACTGTCAGGGAGCTCCTAGACCTGGGTTCAAAACCTAGATCCTCACATACCCAGTGGTGGGTGAAATGGGATAGGAGGTGTTAGTAGAGGGGGCATCTGTGTTTGTCCTTACTGCCCAGCTTCCTTTTTACCAGAGACAGTGTTAGCCGCTTAGTTTTAGCAGGAGAGCCAGGAAAATGTTCGGAGGCAAAGCAAAGACTGAGGAGAATAGGGTAGCAGGAAAGCTGAATAGCCTATAAGGCAATTCCCTGCTTTGAAGGAGTTACTGGTGGGAGTCTGCAGTGAGAACAATCACCTTATTGGCTGAGACCTTGTGTGTGGCAGATTCTCAACAAAAAGGCAACATCTAATTGGCTGAGGGTGTTGCCTTCCTGCTGAGAATGTGCCCTTGACATAGCCACTATGCTGACGACTGGGAGGGTGTACAAGCCCCCTATGCTGAGCGGACTATGTGGGGTTGTTTCCATTCCCTTCTGTCATCTTTATGCCATTAGAAAGGGGCCACCTCTAAACTGAATTAGGAAAAGATTTTCAAAAGTACTTAAGGGACTTACGGAACACAAATCCTACTAGTTTTCCCTCTCTAACACTCCTATTCCATGTTGCCACTTCCAGGGAGCTGCCCGAGGTGAGCATTGCCAGGATCTGGCACCCCGAAACCCCTACCATGCTCCAACCCCCGGCCCGAGCCCCCTCACGCACCCAACCTCCCTCCCTCCTTTGGTAAGTATAGCTCTTAGTTAATGGGAATTTTTGACTAACCAGCACCCCCCACTCCTCCACATATCAGATAACAAAGTTTTTAGTGTAGTTATATACACAGGGCCAAAGCCTTTTTGTATATGTACATGAGGGCAGAATTTGATCCATTGTGTATATTGTTTTCTACTACTTCCTAATGGCATACATTCAGCTAGGTTTGGCACAACTTCTTATAGCCAAGAGAACAAAGTGTAGCTCTTAAGGAACCCTATTTGGCTCAGATACAATACACTTCTGCTAGAGAAATGTGCCCTTTCCCATATGAGTTATGCTAATTCACTACTTGTCATCCTAGGCTGCTATGTGCCATGCAGCTGCTTAACCCATTGAATCTGCAAACCTTGTCTAGCCCTAGCAAATGATCAGACTGTGTCATTTTATTTTGCATACTCCCATCATCCAATCAGTCCAGAAATTCAAAGAGAGCATAATAGCACCTTTGCTTCTGGCCCCAGATGGAGACAAGACTAAAGTGTGATTTCAAAAATGGCAAAGAAAATGTGTGACAGATTGAAATGACAAGGCTTTGTTGATAGTTGGTGATACAGTAAAATGAAATACATTCCCTTGGTCCCTAAACAATATGTGTAGTGTTAGAATACTGCATTACTTGAGCATATTCACTGAGCTCAATTACAGCCCAAGTCAGAAAAGACTAACATCATCTCTACATCTGCTGTAGTCCCCCAAATTCTGAGACAACCACACACAAACTGCTTATTTTATTTGGTATGACTTTGGCATCCATGAATTTCAGAGGCCTAAAAGTAACAATATACATGTTGTGGTCAATGCCTCTCTTGCTCTGGAGTGTTGCAATGCTACATTAGGCAATCCTTGTCCCATTTACTTTGGTTGTCTCATAAAGAGACCCAGCACCTAAATTCAACAAGACATATTAAATCAGCTCTTCCAAAATGTATGGGATCTCTTTGGTAAATCTAGTGCAATATTTTGAAAATGCAGTGGATTATGCTTTCTGGTAGTAACATTTTCAAAAGCTGCCCTTTTCTCTGTAATTTACTGACATTTCAAAAAAGTACTTTTTGGTGACTTGTCAAACATTTCTGACATTGCCATCCTATTTCTATCAAACGAAAAGTGTTGTCTTTATAGAAAGGTGCTATGAAGGGCTTTGGACTGATGCACATACCAAACAAAAGGAATACACTTGTTCTAGAAACAGATCATTTTACATTTTTACATGTGTGAAATATACAGTTATATCATGCACATTTTGAATATGGGAAGCCTATATAGATACAAATTTGCACACACAAAGATCATGATTACATGTGCATAAGTCTAAGCATTTTTAGCTGGTTTATACATGTGGTGATGGTAACTGTGTATGTAAATATGATAGCAAAGATCTTTACCAACTGAAATGTTGGCTTTTATCAGAAAGGAAAAAAAGAAAGAAAGATCAACTAATGCTTCTTCTGTCTGCATAAATAACCATCACACATCCCCTACTCCTTATGGGACATGTAACATTTGAATTGTGTTAAAATTCAGATATCATACTCAGATGCATGCCTACTCATGTGTAGGGCAATCAGTAGCTTCAACCATCTAGACTGAAAACATGATGGTTATTTGCCCTTACTGATATCTTGGCCCAGGCATAGGCCAGTATATATCAGGAATAACTCCATCAAAGTAAATAAAGTTACAGTCTTATAAAATGGGTAGAAGAGTATAATCAGCCCATAATATCAACCTGATGTTATCAGTTTATTCTACATATTGGGAGCCAGTTAGTTTCACATGATTGGGCAATACTGTAGTTGCCAGGAGATGGCCAGCTACTTGAGTAGATTTAACTGGTAGCCTTTCTCCAATAAAAATAGGCAGAGAAGAGCAATGTTTTCTTTAGCTCAGTGTCACTGTTTACAGGCCAGTCATGATGATTTGGAAAATCTAGCTACAACTTGTATATTCTGTTTGATACTGGGGAGTGTCTACATATATTGTCTCAAAGGACTCTTTGTCACTTCTGCAATTCCAGACTAACACAGCTACTTCTCTGATTCTTGACTACATATATTGTGTCAGACTGCTGAAGAGGTGAACTTAAGCCCAGAGCATCCACTAGGCTGAAGCTCTGGGAAAGGATGTGCTTAAACTGCTGGGGAGCCTGGGAGGTCAGCAGTGGTCCTGGGGCTCACAAAGTCCCATTTCTGTGAAGGGGTAACAAAAGAGCCTGTGCCCAGAAGGGTACCTGAGAGACCAAGGAAAGAGATAATGCTACAGCCTTCTCAGACCAAGGAATACTTAAGAGCACATGGAGCTAGCGTGTGAGGTCCAAATACAGCTGCCTGGTGAGTGTTCAGCATAGGGGCTCTACCAGGTGTGTGTGTGACACAAGCATATTAAATGATACACGTTGTCATTGCTTTCTGCCAAAAAAAGACTATCAATGGCAAGACAATACACCTGTAAGTAAGTATGCACCATTAGACCTTTGTATGGGTATGTAAGGTAATTTACAACTAAGCCCACGGTGAATAGCAAAATATTTAAACACATATTGTTATGTAACTTTAAACTAGTTGGTAATTACATGATAACAATATCAGCCTACATACCTGTGCTGCTGTAACAGAAGACCATGGGTTGTACTTGAGAGCTCTTCCTTGCTAACACTACCTGAATCACCCAGTCACCTTCTGATTCAGGGACCCCTCCATTGCCTTTCATTTCTGAAAGAGACATGATGCTTTTACAAAAATAAAGGAAAACCAAACCCTTTACAAATACAAGTAGGGCCTAGTGGTGATATGGTGAAGTGATAAAGGTGGGAAGAAAGGTACTCCAACCCTTGCCACTTCCATGTGGAAGTTGGTTCATGACTGTGTAACAATATGTCTAAAAATTTGAACTAAGTATACTGTAACTTTGCTCAACTCTCCTCACGGACATCAAACAATTTCTAGGGCGATCACAGAAACTTTGTAACACCCACATTGACATCTGTAGAAACAGAAATCCTCCTAAATAAGGTTTGAAACAGCAAGGTAACTTTTGGGAATGGTGACAGCTAAAATTAACACTTAATCAACAAAGAAATCAAAAGATTTTGCAAAATATTGCTCATGAAGAAAATTCAAGAGAACCAGAAAAACAGTGTTGTGGGGGAGTTAGAGGAAAAGTCAAGGTTTCTCAAAGAAAGAATCAGAGACAAAATTGTACTAGGGACTGCCAGGTAACAAGTGGTACAGTAACAGTGGGCCAAATTAATGCCTTCTGTAAGCAAATGCTACTCCTATTGACTTTATCAGAGCCTCACACAGCTAAGATGAGAGTTGTATTTGGTTTAGCAAGTTCTGCAGGTGAGGGAAGATACAAACCAGTGGTTAAGAAAGATTGCCTGTTCTCATTCACATGTACCTGTAAACTGCTAACAAATTAAATTGACAAATTAACACCTTGAACAATGCATTTTTTAACTGATGTTTCTTAGGAGATGACAATTTAGAGACACCTTTTTATTACTTCAGCAGCAATAATTGGCAGGCATGAGCACACAGCCATCCTTTGTAGGTAGGTAGGTAGCAAACCAAGTACATGATTACAAAATCCTGCAGACATCAGGTCTGAGTTATTTTGAGTATGTTTTCTTTCTTTTTTTTTCCTCTCTTTTTTTTTAAAGCCATCCTAATGGTCTCTTCCCTGGTGAAAAATATTTTCATGCCAAGATATCTCTCCATGTTATTAGACATATTAAAATACTTCCTTCTAAAGATTGATAAAAGTACAACACATTGCAACTATATTTTACAGTGCCAAGTCAACTTTCCCTCCTCACAGAAGTTTGGCACTCCCTAGATGAAGCAGAACTAGAGTAACTCTGCTTCATGGAAAAGAGGCGGGCTTTGTGGAACCTCCAAGAAGCAGACCTCAGCTCTATCAGGACCCCATGCTCAAATGCACTGGGGAGAAATAAGGATAAAACTGATGGTTCTGCAGCCATTTGCAGAAAGGGTTTGTAGTGGCCGTGGGTACAAACTTCAACCATAAAGCTTCAGTAATAGCCACATCAGAGCACTGCAGCTCCTCTACAGCCTCATGGGAAAATTTCTTTCCTCTAGACCTTAAGAGATGCACATAGCTGAGGTACTCAAACTCGATTTGAAAATTTGAAAATAGCTGAGGTACTCAAACTGGATTTGAAAATTTGAAAATAGCTGAGGTACTCAAACTGGATTTGAAAATTTGAAATTTGAAATTTCAAAATAGCTGAGGTACTCAAACTTTGAAATTTGGAAGTAGCTGAGGTACTCAAACTGGATTTGAAAATTTCTTTCCTCTAGACCTTAAAAGATGCACATAGCTGAGGTACACAAACTGGATTTGGTGCTATGCATGTTAACTACTGTATGTGGTTCTCAGAACTGACAGGCAAGAAAGTAGCAGTTTTATAGATGTAGAAATGGAGCCACAGAATACATAAGTGGCTTGCTCAAGGCTACATGAGTCCCTGGAAGAGCTGGGATTTAAACATTTGAAATCAGAGAATTGTAATGGAAGTGTCTCCTCAACCATAAGCAGATAGCATAGTTAATGTTATACAATTCTAATAAGCTTTATATTGCAACTTGTTTGTGGCCCTTACTGTGGAACTGTGACCAGCATTTCCATTGTATTACAAAAATAAAATACAACTATTTTGTATCTTTGTTTCAGTGATAGGTGTCTTTAAAAGGAGGGGCGTGGGACCTGAATGCTGCTATGCATCCTTGTCTTCAAGCTTTTAATGAAATAAATAGGTGTTGATTAAACAATGCTCTGTTTGAGACTAAGCGTGACTCTTACACACATGTTGAGAAAGCATCATGCAAAACATGTGATGCTATGGCCCATCAGCATATATGGTTTATTAGTCCATGCAGTTCTCACAAATCTCTCATTTACCAGAGATACAGAGCTGTGTACTTTATTAAGGAGGGGGAAGCAAGATGAAATGCTGCCCAGTGCTGCATGGGGTGAAGTTTCTCCCTCATGATCACAGCCAAAGTAATTCCACTGGAGATGATTTAGGGAGCTTTGAAGAAGTGCTGCCTTTTTTGAAGCTCAGGGCACAGCTCTGGGGACTTGGACCACAGCAGTTCTCAGAGGACAAATGAGGCAGTGTGGGAAAGGTCATAGGATTCTCCACTCTGACTGCTCCATGGTCTAAATGTAGAGGATTTCTCCTCCTTCCACAAGGATCTCTACTCATTGCCTAATTGAAATAATCCTGGAGGCTCTAATCCCAACACATACACAGTGAGTTCAATGCAAACATGCAGTGTGTAAAGGTAACTATCTACATTAGTGATTTGCAGGATCACGGTTTGAATGTGTCCACTAAGTTTCCTTTTTCCCTTTCTTGTGCACCCAAAACTCTCATTGACTTTAATGATTTTTTTGGGTGTTGTGATGGGGTATACCAGACCCTTTGAGGCCTACTGGAGACCTCATGGCTCTGTCACACCCCGCCCCAAAAAAGGGCAGTGGGGAGGGCCCTCTAAAATGCCTAGAGTAGCTGTGTGGGACACATCCAATCAGTGACTAGCAGCCTAGTATAAGAAGAGCTACAGGGCCAGAGGGAGTTCAGTTCCTAGCTGGAGCCATAGGAGTGTGGATGGTTTGTGACTGGCTGATGGACCTACAGAACCCCGGACAACGCAGTGCTGTCAGAAACTGGGGAGAGCGAGAGTGAGCCCTGATCTAATTGCTGGAGCTCCATTAGGACAAGGCCCTGAGCAAAGGGTGAAGATGGCACGGAGCCACGGGGAAGTGGCCCAGGGAATTAGAGAATCTGTGTGACATAGTAAAAGGAACCCAGCAGATGTCTGCGATCCACATGATCCCTGGACTGGGACCTGGAGTAGTGAGTGGGCCTGGGTCCCTCCCCCACACTCCATTAGCCATTGGGAGAAAGTGGCCTGGACATTGAAGCACCCCAAAGGGGGAACTGAACTATAGTGGCCCAGCTGCAGAGCTGTGGCCAGGAAGCCTCAAGAGGGCAAAGACATTGTCTCCAAGGAGGGAGCCTTGGCGCACCGCTCATCCCAGAGCAGAGACAATCTGAGAAACAGTGTGCAGGCATGCACCCTCAGACAAGGTGGTGCTCACAAAATATGAGTGCACCCTGTTACATGTGTGCAGAGGATGCAGACTGGGCCACAACACCTGACTCAGTTAGCAAATTAACTGTGCAACAACTGTGCTTCTGGACAAGGTCAGTAAACAGTGCTAACTATTTTGCTAACTCACCAGCAAATTAAAATATTACCGTTATTCCTTAAAACAAGCAAGCAAACATAAACACAAGGGAAAAACCTAGAAACTTAGCTGAGTGAGTACCCTTTTAGAGAAATTGTGCTTGGCAATGCTTTCTACACAGCACAGTGCCATGAGTTCACGATTAGAAATATGTAAATGGCTAAATCTTAATTTAAATGAAAGTTTTAAGCAAACATTTAACTGACATCTTCTTTTTGAAGCAAGTCTGACTCATGTTCTGGCATTTTATTTTAATTCA
This sequence comes from Dermatemys mawii, assembly GCA_007922305.1. Taxonomy (NCBI): domain Eukaryota; kingdom Metazoa; phylum Chordata; order Testudines; family Dermatemydidae; genus Dermatemys; species Dermatemys mawii. Next base: position 51,760,188 of record ML677332.1, on the reverse strand, counting down.
CAATGTGACAAAGTTTATATTGTTAAATTAATATTTCTACTTTGCATATAAAACATTCCCAGAGATATTTATTCTCAAATTCACCAAGGCAAGCATATTTCATACAAGTTAGTTTTGAATTATAATTGAAATATTCAAGTGAATGGTTCAAACTTAAGCTATCACTTAGTATAGTAGAAACAAAGGATAAATAGGATATGAAAAATTAATTTAAATCAGAATTATGAACATTGGATTATAAAGAGAAGAGTATTTACCTCTTAGTTTTCTGTATAGAGAAGACCACTGAAAACTGGATACAGCCAAGAATATTAAATATATATTTCTTGTGAGAGTGATTTACAGAAGATATATTGTAATTCCACTCTTAGCTGGTATAGTGACTATTAACCATAGCTTCCTGAATGCTTGATGATAGACTCATCTTCCCATTAACACTAGATACTGTGACAAAGTTCCAAGTCTGTATTTGTGGGTCCTGCACTTCCTGGCAGATTTAGGGGCCTCAGAAACTCATCTAGGCCCCAGGGTGACCTCCCTTTCTCAGTATAATTGGCAAGAGTCACCACCTAGTGAGCTACCTTCATCACAGGCCAGTATGGATGGTGGGAAGGGAGGAATACCCCACAGACTTTGTTGCTCTGTAGAGCTCAGTAAGCACAATTCGGCCTCCTGTACAAACTGAGTCTCACTTTTCCTCTCAAGAGGATTTCTGTAGAGTATGGAAGGAGATGGGGGGAACCTGGGCCCGCCCTCTACTCCGGGTTCCAACCCAGGGACCCTAATAGCATCAGCTAAGATGGCTGACGTTTTAGCCACAAAACACAATACAATTCCCTGGGCTACTTCCCCACAGCAGTCCCGCTTCTTCAAACTCCACTTCACCCTTACCTCAGGGCCTCCTTCCTTGCGTATGATATGTTGGCTACCGCTCAGTCTCACCAACAGCACAACTTCCTCCCACAGCTCCTGACATCCACACCCAGCTGACTAACTGGGAGGATTTTTAACTGGTTTCAGCCAGCCCCTGATTGGCTTCAGGTATCCCAATGAGGCTAGCTATTTCTGCTGCTTTCTAGAAGCTTCTTAATTGGTCCCAGGTGTCTTGATTGGCCTGGAATAACCTTTGTTTTGCTATCCAGGGAACAGGGACCTGCACATCCTGAGGCTGATATACCTGCCTTCCAGCATTCTCTTATACCCCTCTGGACTGACTCCATCACAATACATATTGCATATGTGCCCATTAAGGACCTAGGGTTCTTTCACTCTTAGTTGTGCTGAGCAGTTACAATGGACTAGATTTTAGCCCACCCCATGTGGCCACACAATGGCACAAAGTGTAACACACATAACTCCTGCATGGCCTCCTTGCATTTCTCTTCCTGATACAGGATGGAAAAAGAAAGAAAATAATAAGCTATGCCTATGTACACAGGTGGCAGGAAGTGAATAGAAAGGGCCAGGGACTAGCTGGAGACTTGGCTCCGATTCCTCCCCAGAAAGACATACATCAGAAATGAACTGGCATGGACAGGTTAATAATCTGAAATTCATATGAGTCAGAAGTATCCTTTGAGAGCCTTCAGACTGGTGCAGGTTTGTGCTTCCTTAAAATGAGTAGGTTCTAAAAGCATGATCCAGCCCAATGATAACCATACAAAGAAAGGTAACCTTCAATGTGAATACGTATTGGAGAAACTGGCCTTCAAAATAGCAAATCAGTTTGTTCCTGTGACTGATTTTAATATAAGAACGTGAAACTCACTCAAAGTAATAATGTTTCTATTAGGAATTACCCATGCAACAGCTAAAGTTAGCAAACAAATTTCTAACTATCCAAATAAACTCACTATGCACAAGATTATAAAATAGCATGTAATCTACAAATGGTGAGACCACTTCCAAGCATTCAGAGGTTAGGTTCAGTTACTATAAACATCCAAAGGTCTGGATGCATATCTGAATTTACATAAGCTTCTTTGGTCTTGATGTCAGACTGGAAATCCCATGAGATCAGTTTCACTTCCAAGATTTCCAAAACATCCTGGTTTTGATCAGATCAGAAACACCAGGAGAAGAAATGCAATAGCAGCTGGAGAAACAGATAATGCTCACAACTGGGATACATACAGCACATTCACTTTCTAAGAATTGTACCAACATAGCTAAGCAGACTATTGGTCACAGATTTTTTTTTTTTAATTTATGGCGTTTTTTTCTATCAAACTGTGTCCTTAAAAAACCTATGAAAAACTTCTGACCTTTTCAAATTTGCTACTTTTTATTGAGCACTTTATCAAACATCTTTTTGAAAATATTTTCAAAGTGGTTTTCAATTTTTCATTTGGGTTTTCAGTAAGTGGAAGATTTCAATAATGATGTTTTTGATCAAAATTTCATTTAAAAATTTGATATATTTTTAAATGGCCTGGTTTCAAATCTTGTGAATGGAAACAGTTTTGAAATTTTTCATTATTTTTTTTTCACTCTTTAACCATCTATAATATTGGCTATATGGATATTTCTCTTTGGCTTTTACGAACCGGTATCCATCAAATATTGACTGTGAAAAGTGGACTGAGATTTCCTCCTATCATATTAATCCATCTCTCTCACTCAAAATTAGCTTTACATTCTGAACCATAGCCATATCCCCACTATTTATGATCTGAGGGGTCAGTTTCTTGGATTGTTCTTGCAGACCATGGAAAAAGCTGCTATTTCATAGTTTCATAAAGTTTAATGCCAGAAGGAACCATTAGATCATCTAATCTGACTTCCAGGCCTTTAAATTTCACTCAGCAACCCCTTAGACAAGTGGTGGGCAACCTGTGACCCATGAACTGCATGTGGCCCATCAGGGAAAGCCGCTGGCAGGCCTCCAGACTGTTTGTTTACATTTTCATGGCCTCTCACAGCTCCCAGTGGTCGTGATTTGCTATTCCCAGCCAATGGGAGCTGCAGGAAACAGTGCGGGCCATAGGTTGCCCATCACTGCCTTAGACTGAAGGATTTCAGTCCTCAGGAGACCAAACCATGTGCCACAGGCAGAGAATGGGAGATACCAAGGTACCACCAATGCCTGAAGCCCTGACTATGGCAAGGAGTTCATTAGGTCAGATATTCCCAAATGAGCCCAGCAGGGAAAACCTGCCCCATGCTGCAAAAGAAAGTGAAAGTCAGATCTGGGAGAAAGAGCATTCCTATCTCTTACCTGTCAATCAGTATGACTCTGGGCATGTGAGGAAGACTCACTAGCCAGGCATCTGGAAAAAGGTTTCTAGGTATATCTCAGTGCATTGGTCCACCCCTCTCATTGTGAACTCATAGGTTAAACTTTTTATGTAAACAATAGAAACAAATAAGAAATTATTTCCTCTGCTGGATTCACTGCCCCATTATTATATTTACATTCTGTGATTGTGTTCTACATCTTCATCTCCAAAAAGCAGCATCAGAAAAAGTCATCCTTGTAAACTGAGTATGTGGGGCACTTATATTTGCCTTTATAACAATGTCCTCCAAATGCCATATGAGTTGACACATTTTTCTAAAATAATTTCATGTGTAGAAAAACAATTATTCCTAGATTTATGAAAACTGTATATCCCTAATCCTTGCTAAAATCTATTTATCTCTTTCTATACTAGGGATTTCTAAAGCCCCGATCACAGGAGTGTATAAATGCCAAGTTTCTGATATCCACTTAACTTTATTTCATGCATATCATGAAAAGAGTGAGAAGTTGGTGCACAGAAAGTCTCTCTCTTTTAAAAGTGACCTTATTAGGTATCTTTGAAGGCCATGAAGTGCTGGAGAGGGCTCTCTAGGAGTCCTGGGAGCACTTGTTAAAATTCTATCAAAGCGAAGGGAAGGTTTGGATTATTTCCTTGCCTCTGATGGAGTTTGTCTCCACTCTGAATATTGATAAATCATCCTTCACAGGCGACTTCATCCAAATACACCCGAAGAGCTCTTCTTTTTTGCCTTTGGAAGGAGTCAGATTTCACCAAATGGGAGGTGTTTAAAAATAATATCCCCCCATGTGGAGGAGATCCCTAGATCTTTCCTACAAGGTCTTTATCTCCACTGCATGGCAAATTATTCAAGTTCAGCACTTTGCTGTACCTTGGATGTACCCAGTGTAATTTTCAGGAACAACATTAAACATACTTCATAGACTTTTATTTGCCAAGTGGTGTTGCCTCCTTCCTGGTTATAGTCAGGACAGAGAGTTTGTTGTTGTTTGATTATGGAAACAAATGCATTGTCTTGTGTCTTTTGCAATCTTAACATAACACATTTATACACCAAATACTGTGTTTACTATCTATATACAACATTACATGGCCTCATTTTATTTTTTTTACAAATAAATTAAATTAAAGGGAGGGCCACTAGAGGGCTCACCAATACTTACAGGGATGCTGCCCGGTTCCGACCAATACACAAATAGATTCACGAGTATTTTGCCCCTTCTCTGTGGATTCATTCTGCACAGCAGCTGGGAAGTGTAATTCTCAGCTCCGGTAGATAAACACTTGCTAGCTCTGCTTGAGCTGACATGCTAAAATTAGCAGTGTGGCTGGAATGGCATGCGCGGTGGCTCAGGCTAGCCACTTGAGTACATGCCCAGGTCATCGGGTAGGCTTTTACACACTGCTAATTTTAGTATGCTACCCAAGCTCAGAATAACTCTTCACAGACATACCCTTGAGCAAAATTCATTCCTGTGCAGCTCATGCAAGGCTTATGTGACATAAATTTTACTTGAAACGTCACAATGAAAGCCTGGCTCAATTTAAATTAATAGCAAAACTCACTGACTGACCTCAGGGGGGCCAGGATTTCACCCTCTGGGCTTAAGTCAGATTTAGCTGGTGCCTGGCCGTTGTGAAGGTTCTCTGCACATGTGAATGGCTCTTACAGATGCTGTGTTTCAGAGATTAATATTTAAATGTGCAAACATAATTACAGAGGCAGTGAATTCGGGAGAATTTCAAAGTTCCTAGTTCTTTTCTTTTTTTAAAAAAAAAGCACAAAAGGTATCATGCCCAAGATGCATGTTCCTTGCCAGCCAACAGTGGAGCATACTCATTCCTGGTTTATAACAGAAAAGGGGGAAAAATTGTGGGAGTCCCTTGTTAAAATATTGGCAACTTCTGAATCACTGTGGGATAGTTCCTTCCGCATTTGTATATTGTTCTTTTTTATTCATCTATTCATAATGTTTGATTTAGCCAAGTAGTTCTCTCTTTCTCTCTCTGATATTTCATGTTTTGCAAATATTGTTGTTTTCCATTGGGTTTAGTGATATAAAATCCAAAAGAACAGCTTGAGCATAAAAGTGAGTCATTCATCTTTCTCTGTGACAGTTGATATGAATGTTTACCTTTTTGTTTTCTTCTAAGACAAATCTTGCCTTCAGTTTTGCTTCCATATTTTCTGTTTCAAACATGTGTTATCTTAAATCGAAAACAGTTGTATCTCACAATAGTGGCAGAAGCCTTGAGTTAGGTCATATGACCCCTGGGTGCAAGCAAGCTGTACAAGCAGTACTTTGACTGAAGATTCTCTTTATATTATTACCCCTTCATTGCTGCTAGAACTACATGTGCCCTGACAGCAGTTTTCTATAGGATGTCCATTCAAATGAAACATCAGGACATTCAGACTCTGCCAGCCAGGTTTATACAGGAGGAACATATTTCACAGATGTACAGTATCTTGTTCCATATTCAGCAGAGAAAGTCTTCAGATAAACTACTGAGCTGCTACAAACCTTTTCTTTGAATGAACTTATCATAGAGTAAAATAAAGGGCCAGATTCTGTGTTATGCTCTGGCACCTTTGTGCTCCCTAGCAATACAAAGTGGCTGGATTCTGGCTGTAACTCACCAAAGCCATCTCCTTCACCATTTATCCCCACACTCTTCACCCCAATGTATGAAACAGACCAAGGGTAGGGGCAGAGTGGAGCTTTACTCTGCTATATCAATCCATCACTACTCTTATGGTTTCTAGAAACCCTATACCAGAGGGGTAGGATAAAGAAGTCACTAGGTGGCCCTAGTTTATGTCAAAGTCGGGTCAGAGAGTTGTAACTGGCTCTTTGGTGGCACTTCCTGCTTCCTGTACTGGGTGAAGCGTAGACCTAGGAGAATACTGAGCCCATACACATCAATGTTAGCACTAAGTTTAAAAAAAAACACTTTTGCAAACACTGAACTCTTCTCCTGATAATGAGATGGACCAAATATCTGATTTGTTTACATTTCTTTGGGCTAGACTTTTCATTTACTTTGAGCTCAGTGTAGACGGTGGTAGGCAGGTGTGCCACCCCAAGAGTAGAGCAGGGAAGGATCTGGCGAGACACCATTCCCTTCCTGCTCCCTACTTATTCCAGGAAGGTGGTATTACCTACTCCCTCCTCAGATGCTCCTGAATGGAAGAGCAAGTAGCACAGCACTCACCGCTCCTGTGCACATAGGCTAAGGAGGAGACTGAAGGGGCAAAAGTGGGGGAAAGCAGAGCGTGCCTTACTGCCCCTCATGTCCCTGCATAGTTTCACACTCTGAACCAATTAAGCCCTTTATGATCAATTAAAACAAAAATAGAGATTTGGAACAATATTGACAAAAGATTCTTGTATATATATATCTCCTCCAGTCAGTAATGAGCAGTCCCTTTCCCTACACTGCCACTGTCTCCTTCCCCACTCCCCGCAAGGATAAGTCTGAAGAGGGAGAAACCTTTGTTCATATTCTGATGGGGGCCTGTAGACCCTGGGGGAAATGAGTTCCGCGATGAAGGAACTTTTAGCCAGAATGCCCTTTCAGCAGCCTCTCTGTATCATAGGGAGAGATAAAGAATCTGTAAGCAGAGCAATGTCCCAAAGGTCTTTATAGGTCCCAACCAACATATTAAACTTCTCTCAGAAATCCACTGGGAGCCATTGCAGATCATGGAGAACAGTGCGCTACCTATGCACCATCATGCGTAACTAGCTTCACTTTCCTGCAAGTTTTAAAATCTGTATTATTATGTCTTATAATAAATCTTAAAGTCTGTCTCCAGGTGATAAAAGGCCTGGATGACAGTTGCCACGTCCACATCTGAAAGACAAATCTGAAACTTTATTGTCAAGCACGAATAGAGAAAACCATTTTTGACAACCATCACTCCATGGACATCCAATAGAGACCGCCTAGGTATGAACCAGGATATCAAAGAGCTGTAGCTGGGGGCACTGATATAATCTCATTCATTTCTCTGGTACTACATTTGCTTTTAAGAGAAAGTGTCTAAAGACTGTTAATTCCTCTCATACCCCATATTGTAATGAACTTCCTGCACATTGCTGTGTATCTTCCCTTGACCTCATATGAGCTAGAGGGAAAGGTTATAGCCAGCAAAGGACATTATATTACTCACCTTAACATTCTGCAAATAGTTTTTCTCTAGATAATTTGTTTAATAGAGAATAAGGAAAGGATAGAGCAATTTCAGTTTGTACAGTAGTCAGACTGGCTTTGTCACTTCAGTTGGCATGCTCAACTCAGGAATTGGTGATGTCATTTGGCTGGACATTTTCTTAGTGTCATTCAATATAACAGCAGTAGACATACTGAACAATATTCAAATTCATCCTGTGGTTGATATTCCTGAACTTGGAGAAAATTCATGGGTGTTTGTGACTATGACTTACTCACATGTATTTTTTCTTTTTTTTGCAATGTTTGAATCTTATTTCAGCTTCTTGATATGCAGCCCATGGCAGTGTTCTAGGAAGGCAAGATTTCATTGACACTTAACAGAAAGAAAAATGTGTGAAAAATGGCAATGACAATAATGGGTTGGTAGCTAGTGAAATAGTGAAAAGAAATCTGTGTCCAAAGTGTTCGGATAATAGTAATGTGAGGGTGTTAAATTGAGCCGTATCCCTTGATGAAATCAAAGTCTGAGAAATTATCATCAGTATAACCACAGTCACATAGAGTTTGTTTCACCCATTTTTCCCGAGCAAATTTAAAGAAACAAATGCAAAAATAAATTGTGTTAATGTCTGTGTAACAGAAGGTTAGACTGTGTGATTTTTTTTTTGAATCACTGCAGCATGTTACGAGTCATGTATGAAATGTAAATGCCAAAAGTAATCTGTCACCATTTTGGGGTGACAAAACAACATGTAGATCTGCATATTTTAAAATGTTTTAAGTAAAAAAAAAATCCCAAACCCACTCACAGCCAACTATCTTTTTTGCCAAATATCAGTTAAAAACATTTATTTTTTTTGCATTTTCCCTACAACCTGGAAAAAAATATGTATTTACTACAAGTAACACACATTTCTCTACCTATGGCATTTAATCCATAGACAACCATATGAGATATTAATATTTTTACTTCAGGAGAAACTGAGCTAAAGCACTCCCAGGACTACTGCCAAAAGAGAGAGAGAGAGAGAGATTTCCATGCTGAATAAAGAAGTAGGCAGTTTTGTATTGAACTGCAAACTAATAATAAACAAACAAACAAAAATAAATAATAAAATGTTAATTCCTAATGTGATGTTACTAACTGCCATGTTTAACTTCTACATATAGCATTTTGCTCACTTGTTTGAATTTCTTCTTTTGCGAAAATGTTGCAAAACGAAAATGAAAAATAAAATTTGCTTTCTCCTTTTGAAAATAAAAATGAAAGTCGCTGACACTAGTGTCACTGATACTACGAAATTAGGTTGAATTTATAGAAGTCGATTTTTCTGAACATATTGTGTACATTCGATTGTGGGTGTCCCCACTCAATGCACTAAGTCGGCAGAGTGCATTCACAGTACTGAGGCTAGCATCGACTCTCGGAGCAGTGCATTGTGGGTAGCTATCCCACAGTTCCTGCAGTCTCTGCTGCCCACTGGAATTCTGGAATTGTCGTGGGTGGTTTGGGGTACATGTTGTCAGTTGCCCCTCCCTCCGTGAAAGCAATGGCAGACAATCATTTTGTGCCTTTTTTCTGTGCAGATGCCATACTGCTTTCAGCAGACAGTGCAGTGTGACTGCTAACTGTCGTCATCCACCCATGTCTTCTGCTGCAACTCTGCTTTCCTGGTGCCATGAATCCACTTCGCAGGTCCTCTCATCATTCTGTATAAATATCTCTTCTCGTGGCATCCACCACTTCCTCTGCAACTCTGCTCTCCTGCTCTTGCCTCGATAGAGAATTTCTCCATGTTGTCTGTTATGGGCTCCCGGGAACATGTGTTCTTCCTTGGGAAATGTGTCCGGAGCTAACCGTCATCATCCACCGCTTCCGCTGCAACTCTGCTCTCCTGGAGATGCCATACCACAGCAAGCATGGAGCCCGCTCATCTCACTGCTGCTTTTGTGAGCATTGTAAACAGCTTGCGCATTATCCTGCAATATGTGCAGAACCTGCAAAAGCAGGCGAGGAGGCGACGAGAGCGTAATCATGATAGTAATGAGGACATGGCCAGACTTCTCTCAAAGCCTGGGCCCTGGCAATTTGGACATCATGATGGTAATGGGGCAGGTTCATGCCATGGAACGCCGATTCTGGGCCGGGGAAACAAGCACAGACTGGTGTGACCGCTTAGTGTTGCAGGTTTGGGATGATTCCCAGTTGCTGCGAAAATTTCACATGCATTAGGGCACTTTCATGGAACTTTGTGACTTGCTTTCCCCTCCCCTGAAGCACAAGAATACCAAGATGAGAGCAGCCCTCACAGTTGAATTATTGTTGGGGATGTTGAAATGCCTATATTTATCCTTGGGGACCCAGCCTACCTCTTAATGCCATGGCTCATGAAGCCAAACACAGGCTCCCTGGACAGTAGTAAGGAGCAGTTCAACTATAGGCTGAGCAAGTGCAAAATGGTGGTATAATGTGCATTTGGATGTTTAAAAGCTCGCTGGCACACTTTAGCTTAGACCTCAGCTAAACCAATATTCCCATTGTTATTGCTGCTTGCTATCTGCTCCACAATATCTGTAAGAGTAAGGGGGAGACATTTATGGCAGGGTGGGAGGTTGAGGCAAATTGGTTGGTGGCTGATTACATGCAGCCAGATTCCAGGATGATTGGAAGAGCGTAGCAGGGTGCCATGCACATCACAGAAGCTTTGAAAACCAGTTTCATGACTGGCCAGGCTATGTTGTGACAGTTCTGTTTGTGCCCCCTTGGTTAACTCTACTTCCCTGTAAGCCAACCGACCTCCCCACTTCGATCACTGCTTTCAGAGGCAATAAAGTCATTAGTGTTTCAAAATCATGCATTCTTTATTAATTCATCACAAAAACAGGGAGAAAACTTGCAAGGTAGCCCAGGAGGGGCAGGTAAGGAGGGAAGCACCGGGTGGGGTGGTGGAAGTGGGGGAGGAGGGAAGGACAAGGCCACACTACAGTTCAAAAATTATTGAATGCCAGCTTCCTGTTGTTTGGGAAATCCCCTGGGATGGAGTGGCTGGGTGTCTGTAGCCTCCTCGCCTCGTATTCTTGGGCATTTGGGTAAGGAGGATATGGAACTTGGGGAGGAGTGCAGGCGGTTATACAGGGGCTGCAGCAATGGTCGGTGCTCCTTCTGCCTTTCCTGCAGCTCCACCAGACACCTGAGCATGTTGGTTTGCTTCCACGTTAGGCTCATTAGCCCCTAGGATGGAGATGATGGGGGAGCATAGAAACTTTTGCAGTTGCGGGAGGAAAACAGGGGAGAGTAGTATTTAAAAAGATACATTTTAGAGAACAAAGTGAAGACTATTTCACATTGAATCAAGTGATTCACATTACATAGCACATGAGCTTCCTTCTCTCCCCCTCACACCTCCCCACCCCCGGGTGGCTAGTATCAGGGAAGATCCCTCTCAGCCAAACACAAACAGCTCGACATGAACAGGCTGCCACCTTCCGTGTGGCAAAGGCTTTTAGAGTACTTCCAGGAGACCTTTATGGAGATGTCCCTAGAGGATTTCCACTCTTCCTGAGACACAATAACAGACTTTTCCAGTAGCTATACTGGCCGCGAATTCATCCCAAGTCTTCAGGGCAAATTAAACATTAAACACGCTTGCTTTTAAACTCTGTATTATATTTACAAAGGTACACGCACCAAAGGTGCTTCCTCCGGCTTCATGGTCCGGGAGCCTGCCTTGGGAAGGTTGGGAGAGTGCTTGCCTGCTGCATGGATTCTTCTCCCCATACAGCAATCAGAGCCCGTACCTCCCGTTTGGTCCATGCTGGAGCTCATTTGCCATTCTGGGACTTCATGGTCATCTGTGCTGATGAGCTCTGCATGATTTCCTGTGCTGATGAGCTCACCACGCTGGCTAAACAGGAAATGAAATTCAAAAGTTCCTGGGGCTTTTCCTGTGTACCTGGCCAGTGCATCTGAGCGGAGAGTGCTGTCCAGAGCAATCACAATGGAGCATTCTGGGATAGCTCACAGAGGGCAATACCGTCATATTGCATCCACAGTAACTCAAATTCGGAACAGCAATGCCAATTTTGCCACTATTCCCCTTGCTGGGATGGAGTACAGAAATCGGTTTAAAGAGCCCTTTAAGTTGACAAAACCTGGTTGGTTGTGTGGCCGGATCTAGTTTTATTTCGATATAACTAAATTCGACATAATCGTGTACTGTAGACCAGGCCTAAATTACAACTTTAATCATTTTCTTTATTCCAACCATGAGAGGGTGACTTGCCCTGACTATAGGATGAATCACAACCAGTGTTCCCAAGGTGATCCCAGAGTCAAAGGCATCAGAAAGCTGCGGGGAGAGAGGTGCTCCTAAAGTGGTCTCTGAGGAAGCAATATTGCCTTGTGAAAGAGGGGTACTGCACAGTGGATTGCAGTGCAATGCATCTTAAGCCGGGGAGGGACGGGGTTGTGAGAATGTTGGTAATTTAATGATAACCTCTCCCCCCCACACACATTCAAGGTAGAGCTGTGATTGAAAAAGACTGTGGGGAGTTTGTTGAAGGAGATCTAAGGAAGGGGAAAACAGAAACTGAAACACCCTCTGGCCATGAGAGGGCGCTCAGATCGTGGCTGACCCCACCATGCAAACATAATGAACATTACATAGCTGCACAGGGGAAATTCCAGCACCTGTGTTAACGATCCTTTCTGAACATCCAGATCTATGAATTTATGCTCATCTATATATTTCCAGATAAATCCAAAGCTGGCTAGCTGAACAGGCAGACCCCATGGTCAGAATCATTCAGCAATGCAGCTCTACAGCTAAAGGAGCTAAAAAACTATACCATCAGCATAACAGTAAAAGGAAAAAAAGACACTCTGTTGGATCTTCTGACAAAATCACATGGGATTCTATTGGCTAGAAACTGTAAATAAGTATCCATAAAGCGTGCATGGAAATGTGTGTTGGTATTCTTCAAAGCTCATAGTCTGAGCAAATGCAGGACTCTGTTTAGGACAACTGAATGCGATAGACACATCCTCATGATTCCTCAGATCAGCCACACACTTTCAAGCAATTTAAGGTTCTTATAGTAATATATTGCCATAATACATGATTACAGCACATGTTGACTATAAGGAAATATCACCTCTGCTTTGCTTTACTCTCTTTTTGAAAGATGCTATCCCCAATCTAGTGCTTTGCATATAGAAACTATATTCAAGATACTATTTATGAAACATATTGAAACCATAAAGAGTTAGTACAGTAATTTCCTGAAATAAAAGATCCTAAAGTTTAAGGCCAGAAAGGACCATTAGATTGTCTAGTCTGACCTGTCTAAAGAGCTCTTAATGACTATTAACAGAAGGAAAAACTTTTTTAAATTTTTTTTTGAAGAGTTCAAATGAAGTTTTCTACCTAATTGGATGGCATTTGTGAAGCTGCTTGTTTGTCTAAGTTTCCGATTCTTACAAATGTAATTGTGTCCTTAGAGCTTCAGAAGATGTGGGATTGTCCACTCAATGTTACCAAGAGCTTTGCTAAATAGAACACATGCATGAACATGGGCATGTTTCAGTTCATTGTTTATCATACTATAGCAATGTGTTTGCCTTTTTTATAACAGCCTAGTATTATAATCAATTTAGATACCAGGTATTGAATTCAATTCCAGAATGAAATGTTGGTCCATGTTTTCTTCAAAAGCATATTTCTTAGTCAGAAATATACAAAACTTCCAATATTACTGCATAGTTGACATACAAACAGGATCATTATCACTGAAACACAGGGTTAAAGCTGAACATTTACCTGCTCAGTTGTGCATATTTAAGCCATTGCAGCACATATGAATCTATATGTAAAATAACCTGCTGTTCCTGGGTCTCTCTAATACCCAGGTACAACAGAGAAGGTTAATAACTCTAGAATATCCTGGGTTTTGCCAGACCTTTAATACTATGTTCATGAAGCTTTTGTTGTGTGAAAGATAATGTCGTGGTAAAAGAATTAATATTGCTTACTGTTCTTTAGGAAGTGCCAGGAAAATGTTTGAGGTACGCTGTCTATTTTTGTTGGTGTCATTTTCCTGTGCATGGTATACCACACATTATTCCCTGAATTCTGCCAGCATTATGGAATGAGACCCAGTTTCTCAGTCGAGACTGAACCTCTGGGTTTGAACAACTGTAGTGAGAAAACCTGGCAGATGTTCCACCACAGTTGGCCACAACAGGCCTTATCAGAGCAGCACAGAGAATGAACAGCTGATCCCCAGCTTTAGGCTTTTTATAAAGATTGCATTTTGTTTCTTGTTTCAAATGTAAAATGACTGCAGTAGAAACAAATTAAACAAGTGGCCAAGTGTGGAATAATCTAGTCTCTGTTTTCAAATCCTAAACCTAGGCCTGGGCTATACTATGGTGGGAGGTGGCATTCGAACTAAGATACTAAGATAAGAACTAAGTCGAAGTATCTTAGTTTGACTTACTTGGCTATCCTCACGGCGCCGAGTTGACTGCGGGCTTCCCCATCAACTCGGCTTACTCCTCTTGTGGAGCTGGAGTTCTGGAGTCGATGGAGAGCACCTTCGGGGATCAAGTTATCATGTCTAGACAACACACAATAAATCGATCCCTGATACATCGAACACTACCCACCAATCCGGTGGGTAGTATAGACATATCCTTAGTATAGAAGCTTGTACATATACCAACTCTTCAGTGTGAGGCATATTGCCCAGTGCTTCTTTCTTACAGATGCAACACTGTGTTACTACAAAATGACATGTGGATTGTGTTTAGGATTATTATTATTTTTTAAAATATTCAGGTTCCTGAGATCTATCTTCCGTTTCGGAGAGGGGTTAAGAAATAAACAGTCATATTAGGCCTGATGTCATGTGGCATGGTTGGGTAACAGGAGAGTGTGAGTGGGCCCAAGTAACCCAGGAACTCTCATTGTTCATCAGGAGACCTGGAGGATTCTCACCACAGTACTGGCAGAAGCCAATGTCCTGGAACTGCTGGTGTGACTGGTTGATAAGGGAAGATGAGACCAACAGACTATATCACAAGTCTTGGGCCCTATTTCTTGAGGTGTCATTGTGAGCTCTTCTCACTCTCTTTTCCCTGACATTACGCATGGATGCAGCAGGTTACCAACAAGGGAGCCAGCAGAGGAGCGAGATTATTTGAAACCAGAATCCTCTGCGGCCAAAGCAAGAGAAGCAAGTTTGATCTAAGACCATAAACATTGCTGCTGGTGGTTATTGCTGTGACAGAAGATATTTAAGCCACTCTGTTTTCCACTAAGATTTCACATTCTTCCCAGAGCAATATTGATCCTTATGGCCTGTACGCTATGACTAAGAAAGGAACAAAATTAAAGAAGCTTGCAAACACGGACATTGCTCTAGAAAATTACACCTAGAAAGTACACATGCAAAATTCCATGTAAAATATTACAGAAAACTAGCCTTTTTGTAACATAACTAGTGTACATATATAGTTTGGCAATGGGCGGAAAGCGCAGAAGGTTCAGTTTGGATCCGCCCCTGAATATTTCTTCCTTCTCTTGAAGTAGGAATTGTTTCATGAATTCAAAATAATTTACAGTCTCAGATGAAAATTAAATGTTCAGAAGAAGTGTTAATGAACCAACTGGGCAAATGTACAGATGGCAAGATGCCACTGATGGAATGGAAAGAGTGGGACACTGCTGTCAAAACTCGGACATAAGTATGAAACTATGCTTGTAGCCCTAGGGATTGATCTGCTTGCGTGCGTAGATATATCTTTTCTTATAAGTTTAAGCATTTTATGTATTGTAATAGATTTATAGATAAGCTTGGCTGTAATGCAAAAAGGCCTCCTGGCCAAAAATCTGTAAGTTAAGCTGAAAGCAAAGTTATCATATCTATTTATAAAGACTTTTCACCCAGAAAGCTGACCTTCATCTTGTTACCCAAATAGATGAAACACCCAAGCCTATGCCTGAGACCTTTTACCTAGACTAATAGACAAGGAAAATGGCATAGGGGATTCTTCCTAAGTCTACCCACAGACTCAACACATACACCACAAATGTGTACACAAGGTCATCTATATGCACATAACACACTAGCCAATAGAGTAAGTGAACCCTAATATTTCTGTGGGGGAGTAATGAAATTTGGGCATAAGAGGGAGGATTTCTGGCACTTGTGGCCTATAAAAGAAGTGATCCCCCCCCATCACAAGGGAGCACGCTCACTCTTCATCTTCAATTAACTATCAAAGCTATCTATGACAGCTGTTACTTAGTCATAGTCCATACTTATTTTCTTTTCAAACTTTAAGTTCTAAAGGGACTAAGCTAAGCTTGGTTTCCCTAAACCTTTATTCTTAGTTTTATTTAGTAGATTTACTTTTAAGTTAAGTTAGTTAAAGTTTAAGCAGCTTTGAAGTTCTTGCATTAGTTTCCCTTGCAAAAAGTGAGACACTGGAACTGCCGGAGGTGAGGCCCTGTGTCTTCAGCAGCAGGTTATCAAAACATGGTTTGAATATATCAACCAAAGTTTTGCAACACATATAACATTGTATGTGTATCTCTTGAATAACAGTAATACAACTGTAACTCTGACAATTTTACCATTTACTTACTATTACATTGATTTTAATAAAAGGTCTTTATGACTATATCTGTCTTAGTGTAAACTTCCTGTCATACCCTGAAAGGTCCTTTATAAATTCTGTGGAGCCTGATTTGGGACAAGAACTTTATCTTCTGATAAAACAGATTGGCGAGCCTAAACCCATACTAATTACTATTAATAATTATTTATTATTAATATTATTAATTAAATTAAATTAAATTAAATTGAACTGATAAACTAAATCAATATTATTAACATATCCTTGATCAGGCTACAGCTAGCAGGGAAAAAAAGTCCATTAAACATCAAGCATATGGGATTCTCCTCTTAAATGCTGAACTGTAAACAGAGACGTTGGAATAGTTCTATTCTCATCTATAATGCCCTGATTTTAGGAGGACAGTGAGATAATTCTTTCAAAATTTACAACTGTCTACACTATAATCAGAATTGTTTGAAAATTCTAAGGCTCTGAGGAAGGCCCAAAAGATTGATCTCAGGGTTTGAATAAGGGCCAATCTATCTTCTTTCTGTAATATTATTTTATGAGTAATAGCTACTGCAATCAAGAATCAGAATTTGAATCAGAATCAGTTAACTCTCACTGTTTTGCTTCCAAGTTGCATTGCTTGTCAAAAATATCACCTCATGCACTCTTGAGGTGTGAGAACTCTGAAGTGAAGTTAAATGGTTTTGTCACCTTGAGGACACAGGAGGCAACGTTTTTGACAAGCAAGGAGATGGAGAAGTGCATTCATTAATGTATTACTAGACAGGGCCCCTGCTTTCAGCTTTAAGTTGCTGGTACAACCTGCTTTAAAATAGAAAGCAGATTTTAAAAGTAAATGTTCTTCTAACAGGAAAAATAAAGTATGCCTTTGTTCGGATCTACAAATTTCTGTCTGTCAGCTTTCCACTATTTCTGGTCAGCTACACAATGGAGAGCAGCTGAGAATTTAATTGCCAAGAGCTTATGTGTCAGGAGAGGTGTGATTAAATGGGAAAATGTGCTTTTCATCTTTAATAAATGCCCCTACACAGCAGTTGATGAACTTGTTTGATCAAAATAAGAGCCAGACTCAACCTGAATCCTTTCACAGGGTTGGTTTGCTTGAAATAAGTCAGCAATCAATTTTTCTGCGAGCACTGAGCTTCAGTCTGTGCCAGCTTCTGCCACTATGATATTGCTGGCTTGTAAAGATTAGTCAATGTATTATTTGTACCACAGGCAAAGATTAGCAAAATGCACACTTTGCAAGCCAAGGGGCAGAAAGACAAAAAATGAGTAGTGGGATGGTTCTTCCTGCTTCAGCAATGCCAACATAACACTGTATTAATATGAGCGCTTTCACATCAGTGATGACTCAATGAATATGTTCAGCATGACCTTTTGTTGGAGTCACCTGCTGCAGTGGCAGAATGAAGCTTTCAGACTACTGAGGGGCAGGAAAGTGTCCATTCTAGAGTATGCACCTTTATAGTGTTGTGGAAATTAACCACACGCGTTGTGTTTATCAGAAATATCTGAGGCCTTTATTAGGTATACCACAAAATACAATTGCATGCAAGAGGTGGCAAGTTCTTGACTGTTCAAAGACTGCCGAGGAGTTGCCCACCAGACTGAAAAAAATTACTCCTTTTATGCATCAAAACTGCAATAAATGACGCAAGCAAGCTTCTGTTATGATGCTCCATATGGAATGAATAAGCCTGTGACTAATTAGGAAGTTTTGCAAGCAACGATGACGTGTAAGACCTTGTAGGACCTTGCGGTTAGCAGTGGCCTAAGGTTGGCATTTAGCAATCTACTTTCACCCACCACCCCCTTGCATTAGATCAGAAAAGCAGAAGTGTACAAAGGTCAAGCAAAAAAAAGCAAGTTGAAAGCTTTCCTTTGGACAAGTCCAGGACTGTTAGTTTGGACAAGTCTGGACAAATCTGGATAAGTCTAGTCAAGTGTAGGCCTATCAGTCTTTTCTCTGTCATAAGTTATTTTGGATTTTGCTTGAAATGGTTGAGTCTGATATGATCAAACTGATGTCATATACTTAGAGTAGGGGACTGGGTGCCACTACTCCTTGGATGTATATTTCTGGCTCTCTCACTGACTTCTTATATAGTTTTTGGCCCTGGTCACTCGAAACACCCATAAAGTCAATGCTGTTTCCCCTCTGTAACCTGGAGTCAAGGAGAACACTGTATTAGAGTAGATAATTATATGAAAAAAGACTGTTTTGCAGTTAAATGTGCTACACTTGGTATGCTAGACAGAGCAAATAAAAGTCCTTTATATGAGGAATATTCTACAGATTAAGCACAGACAAAAAAGAGTAGTAGTGAAAAATTGTTGGCATCCTGCATATAAGCCAACTGGAGGCAGATTCTCATCCCCACTGGTTGAAAAGAAAATGTATAGACCAAAGGTGGCTAGATCCTGCCACCTTTGCCATTTCTTAGTAGTACTTCACTTTGCAAGGAATCCCATTGACATCAGCAGGTCTCCTTACAGAGCACGGAGACTCAGCATAAGAGTGTCAGAATCTGGCCCACTGAGTTCAATGTAATAAGTAGCAGAGTGAGAACTGAAGTGTGGCAGAGTCTAATAATAAATACATAGGACTATTATGACATTCAAAACCATGTAAGTACATCAAAATGAGAAACATTACAAGATGCTACACATTACCTAATGATGGTACTATATATTGCATTTTTGAAACATAATCTCCTTGCCCAGCCAGTTCCAGTCTCCCACCTGGAGTTTCTCATTCCAATTTCCTTCATCCCTTGTTCTTTGTCCAGTTTCAGTCTTATTCCCCTTCATCCCATTCGTGTTGCCACCCACCAGCTCACAAACACAGCCAATCCCATTTTCCCCCTTATGCTCCCAGTTTCGTCTCTAACTGCCAGCTTTCTGTCTCAGTTCTCACTCTCACCTGCCTCCGGATCCATGTCCCTCTTTACATTTTGTCCTGTCTGCATCTCATTCAGGCATCTTGCTTCTCTGTGCTGCCTGAGTTTTGGCTGGAGAAGCATTAAGAGCACAGGACAGATAGTTTTGCTGCTCTCAGTGCTTCTACCTGGTGCTGCTCCAGTCTGCCAGAGTCAGGAGCAGCAATTCCAGGGAAAGTCCTGCTCAGTCCTGAGTTGGGACATACTCAGTTGCTCTGTGGGGATGGTTCATGGATAGTCTTATCTGGAAATAGGAACTGTGGGTGGGATGGAGCATGCTCAGTTCCAACATGTTCTTCGGAGAATTTAGCTGCCAGATAGGGCTGGCCAGAAAGTAACAACTCCATTTTGCAAAAAGTTCTGAGCTTTTGACATTAGATTTTGTTTCAAAGAAACAAAAACAAGACCTTTAAAAAAAACTGTAAAAAACACCAGATCATATTTCACAGGCATTATTTCCCAGGAACAGCAAGAGGCCTTACAAGAAAGCTACCTCTCTGCCAAATTTACGGCCCTGGCTGCAAAGCAAGAAATGCTAAAACTTTTCAGCTAAAGAGCTGTAAGATATTTTTGTTTGTTTTTAACACAAGCAAAACAAAGTATTTTTGGTTAATCTCGTTCTTGGAAACACCTGAACCATTTTTGCTGAAACTTTCCGAGACATTCAGCCTGAAGCAGATACACAGTATGGGAAACTTCAATCCAAACAGGTAAAGTTTGGCAAAGTTATAAGCAACTGAAAACAAGGTCTTGTCATGGGAAAGTGTTAGATAACCTTAGTAACAGGTGGAGCTCCACATATAACAATAATTTCTGTATTGTAGTTCATATGCAGATTAGATCAGAGGTAAAATGTCAGAGGCAATTATGATGTGATTTTCTGAATTCTGGGTGCTTAATCATGCAAACTTAATATTTCATATATATATATATATATATATATATATATATAATGTTATAATGTAAACTTTTTGAAAGACTTCTTTTTCAAATTCATATTGTATCAGCAAAATTTGAACTTACAGTTTTGCACCTGAAATTTAATTATGGCTGCAAATCACAGTACTTGTAGTCTGAATAGCTTATTGTTTGTGAAAAATCAGGTAGTTATAGTTGCAAGTATTAAGAGTGTGTGTATTTCACTCCCCCAAAAGCATGCAGGTTTCTGGATTCATTAATCAGTGCAATTTCACAGCTTGTGCACAAAAATGGAAAATATTAATTTGCAATTTTCTCTTTGTTTAGAGGAAAGAAACATTAAGACCATTAGAAATCTGCTCCACAGTGTCTGCGTTTATTCTAATGTACAGGAAAAAGTTGCTAGTGGCATATCTGAAAAATACACAGATTAAATATACTTATCTAGCCTTGGGGAGCAGAAACTAACATGTCTTCCAGACTGATTAAGATGTTAGGAAAATCCAGTCTTCAGAATGAAAATTAATTTCAGGGTACCACTTTCTGACAATCACGTGCCAATTTTTTTTTTAAAAATGTGCTCAACTGAAAATAGGCTTTAAAGACAACACAGAACTGTCTTAGAAACCATGTTTTCTCCAGAATTTATTCATACTGAGTATAACAGGGGGTCGGCAACCTTTCAGAAGTGATGTGCCAAGTCTTCATTTTTTCACTCTAATGTAAGATTTTTGCATGCCAGTAATACATTTTAACATTTTTAGAAGGTCTCTTCCTGTAAGTCTATAATATATAACTAAACTATTGTTGTATGTAAAGTAAATAAGCGTCATTTAAAATTAAATTAAAATGCAGAGCTTCCTGGACTGGTGGCCAGGACCTGGGCAGTGTGAGTGCCACTGAAAATCAGCTCACGTATCGCTTTGGCACGTGTGCCATAGATTGCCTATCCCTGGCCTATAAAAATGTACCTCTAGTTCTCTTGTTATAAAACTCAGGGGGCCAAATTTTGACTTCAGTTATATTGGTGTGAATAGAGAGGGTAATGGAATTACTCCTGATATGCACCATCATAACTGAGATAAGAACTGAGCCTAGAGAGTTCCTGTCTGAAAGAAAAAGCCAATTGGTTTCAAACTGGGAACAGTAAAGGACCACTTGCTAGGAAGGCTAATCAATGGCACCTCAAGCACTGAGTGGAATTGCTAAACATTCATTAACATTGGATTGCTTTTTCATTCACTCTCCCTTTTGTCTTTTGGAAGCTTTCCTTTATAATTGTAGCAGTAGATTTCCATCATTTTTGACATGATTCCATTAATGTTACATAATCCCACATAATGTGGTTGGGGAGTGCAAGTGAGTCAATTGTTACTTAGCAAAGCAGGTAACTAAGGGTAATTTAGGCATTTAACTGCCACTTTAGGTGCTGAAGTCAATATTAAATTCTCAAAACTTTGGCCCCGCTGCTACCTAACCCTGTAGATGCCTAAATTTCCACCAATAAAATTCCCTAGGTGCTTGTCTACCCTTACAGCGGTGCTTAATGAAGATGCTACCTAAACCAATGGGAGAGCTTCTCCAGTCAGTATTCTACCTCCCTGAGAGGCGGTAGCTATAGCAATGGGAGAAGCCCTCCCATCAACATAATTGAATCTACACTGTGAGTTAGGTCCGTATAACTAAGTCACTCAGGGGTGTAGATTTTCCAAATCTCTGAGCGATGTGGTGATATGGACATAAGTTAGTAGTTTAGACCAAGCCTAAATGTCTTCTGGTATACATGCACAAAGCCAACTGCATCCTGATGCTGTCAAGCAGCTCAGTGGCTAAACCCCAGTGGTGCCCTCACGCTAGACATTCACCCACCTATCTTGCCTGTGGGGCATGATCTGGGAGGAAATTTAGGCATCTACAGAAGGCTGCTTTGAAACATGCCTCAAAGATCAGGACTGTCACAAAACATGGTAGCAGTGCTCCGTTAGTCTAAAATAATTATTCATTGGAGCAGGGACCAGAATTTGACACACCCATGTCCTAGGGTTAGTGCTCCACACTCAGTAAAAATAATCTCAGAATACTATGTGGCTAGAAATTAGAACAGATGTGCTAGAGTCATGGGTTAAAGTCTCATTTTTGACATGTAAATGAAGCACCTAACTATAGGTTCTCCCTTTTTGCCTTTATAGTTATAACTAAGCATGAATAGTTTAGTGGCCTTGTAACAGCATTCTCATTAATACCAGATTGAGTTTCTTTCAACTACCTGTCCAGCTCAGTACTTTGCACCTTTCAATCATATGCACCACAATCTGCTCATGCACTGAGCAAGAATAAGTTTGATATCTCTCCTCCTGGTCTCCCAACACCTTCTTTTCAGGAAATAATAGGTTTAAGTTTGTATTTATGATTGTACTCATACTTGCCATGAACATAGCGTGACATTCTATACCTTGGGGGGAGCATACTGTAACCCCCATATTCCTCATTGTCATGTAATCATGATCTGACATATAAAACATACCTTGTAAGATATCAGGGGAAAGGTTCTGATCTGCTGAAAGTCATTTCTCTATCCATCGATGTATATCATTAATGCATATGAAGTTATGAAAATTGTGTTATATGGAGGTCACTAAAACATGCTGTAAGTTGGGGAATCAGCCAGATATTAGCTCCCCATAGGCAACCGCAACAGGCAACAGCAAGGAAACCAATGCCCGGATGGGGTGTCAAACAACCCATCAACAGCCACTGGGAGCTTCAGTGCAATGGCTCACCTGCATGAGGCCGCACCAAGGGAATTGCTCAACTTTGTTGGCTGACTCAGCAATATCACCCAGAATGCCTGGACCTGTGCTCCCCAAGCACATGGACTGAGGGTATTCAACAGACAGACTGGACACATACGGGGCCCTTCTCCTGCCTCCACCTTCACTACAAGCAACTAAGACACTGAGAAGAAGATAAGACTCCAACAGAGAAGATTGGCCCAGGTTTAAGGAATAAACTTGTATATGTATGTATGCTGGTCATTAGCTAGGCATTGTGAGAGACAGCCCAGGCTGGGGAAAGATCGGGGGACACAGTCCCAGGCTGTATCCTGGTCCCAGGCTGCATCCCAGGGGGCGGGGAATCCCATCACACATAGAACCTACCAAGAAAAGGAAATTGGAACACTGCAGTTAAACTGATACCTCCACCCCTCACGTTTTATTGCCCAAAATGGCTGAATAATCTGAATGCTTATTCTCACTGTGTAAAAAGATTCAGATTTTTTCAATGTTACTGTTGAAATAGGACTAAATTAATCCTTGGTGTAATTTCACTGAAGATAGCTTCTGTGCATTTTCTAACTTAAGTGGAAATCAATGGCGTTACACCACAGATTAATTTGGTTTACTGTGTCTATACTATACAACAGCTGTATGAAGGATAAATCAACAAACATAATGTTCTTCCTCTTCATGTTCCCATAAAATGACACTTAAGTACAGAACACCCTACATATTAAATAAGTACAAAAGAAACAAAATAAGTAAATCCGGGCAAACGGTTTGTATCAAATGATTCAGTTCTTTATTTTCTTCTGCCCCCACCCCCCTCCATTGTTCATGAACGGACTGATTTTTATTGATTTGCTCACTCAGTGAAATGAATACTATTTATTTTTTAGAAACTGACAATGTACTTGACTCTGTTCATGACACAAAATATAATCTGTTCCTGCCTTGATGGGCTTGCAGTCAATACAAGAACAGTACAGAGAAGACAAGATGCAGAGGGAAGTCAAGAGGAGTGAGTGAGTAGGATTTTTTAAAAAATATATTCAGTTGTCTAAGTTTTGAACATCACAGAAGAAGTTAGGGTTTAGGAAGGATTTGAATGATGAATGAATGGTTGTTTGGTGGACTAGAATATGGAGGGCATCATTCAGTGAATATTTTGTATGGACTGATTTCAGCCAACTGATTTCTCATGAACAGTTTTCTGTCCATGTTCAGTATTCACAATTCAATATTCAAGATGTGTGAGTGATTGGCTAAGAGTCTCATGGTATTGTTCTCATTACATGGATGACCTGAACTTTGAGGATAAAATCCTGATCGTATTAAAGTCAATAGCAAAAATTCCCTTGATTTCACCTTGAATGTAGTTTCATCTTGTTTTGTGTTTAAATTAATCTCAGCTAGAGGCCTGAAATTTGTTTTTCATATTGTTAATTTGTCCTACAGGAATGTGACGAGGCTCCAGCTGAGACTGAGGCCCCATTCTGATAAACTAAACTCATAGTAAAAGACAATGCCTGCCCCAAACAGCTGACAGTCTAGCTAGGGAAGGCAAAAGATGGGAAAGTATCCAGAGGCCATACAGCTGATTTCTAGCAGAGATGGCAATAGAACTCAGGTATTATGACTAGGACTCATGTTCCTTAATCAGTAGGCCCCACAGCCTCCCTAATATTAGCAAAAAATTTTGCTTGTAGACGTGTTCCCAAAGGCACATAAGAAGCTGTGAGAAGACAGTAAAAATTAAAATCTAATCAGAAGTCCTCAAAATGTTTGCGAGTAATTTTTCATTATGTCTGCTTAATAGTCTAGTCAACATTCAAATCAATTCAATCGGTGTGCCATTTTATATCCAGTGGGATCAAATACAATTATATATGATAAGCTGGCAATAAAGTAAGTCCTGACCTTGCTCCTTAAAGCCACATTTTACAAAAAGTAGCAATTGTCTTCCCTGATTAATATATTCTTATAGCAAATAATACATACATTACATTTTAAGTTACAAAAGAACAATCTCCGTGCTGATTTGAAATTCAGAAAACACACTACATTATGCTTTCAGGTGGCAAAAGCTCCAGGTGTCCCTGGCTGCCTTTTGTGTTACACAGTCTTGTAGAGAGCTCAGGGCTGACAGATGCTTATCAAACATTCATGTAAACACTGCTATCAAAGCTGTGCTCTCTGGTACTGCTTCTACACAAGAGGGTCAGCATGGAACATAATTAAAGCAAGGCCAAAGATAGAAATGTCATGACACCAGTCTTTTTTATGCCAGAGGACTCACAGTGCTCTCCTTACTGTACAATTCCAACATTGATAACAAAGCCAAAATAAAAGGTGAAGAACACAAAGGACGTACAGCAATATAGGGTAAAATTTTCAAACATGCCTAAGTAATTTAGGAGAAGAAATCCCATTGGAAGTAATGAGATTTAAGTTCCTAAGTCACTTAGATATTTCTGAAACATCACCCTAAGTGTCTAAGCCAAAATAATCACATTTGGGTGCCTGACTTTAGCCATCCAAATTCATAGATAATATCAGGAAATTGACCTTAATTAATTGACATTGATATACTTTTAGATTCCTTGTGTCAAAATAGACGCTGAGTAATTTTTTCCAAACCTCCTAAATCCCATTTTCAGTGCGATGTAATCCTTAAGGTGCAAATCCTCAAAGGTATTTAGATGCCTAAATTCCATTCATTTCAATGGGACTTAGGTACCCAAATATCTTAGAGGATCTGGACCTTAGATGCCTAAGTGTCATTGACTCTCAATAAGATTTAGGCTCTGACTCCTAAATGGTTAAATCCTTTTTGGAAATGGAATTTAGGCTCCAAAAATCTTGGGTACTATTGAAAATGTTGAATGTTCAATGGTGAAGCATTGGAATGGGTTACCTAGGGAGGTGGTAGAATCTCCTTCCTTAGAGATTTTTAAGGTCAGGCTTGACAAAGCCCTGGCTGGGATGATTTAGTTGGGGATTGGTCCTGCTTTGAGCAGGAGGTTGGACTAGATGACCTCCTGAGGTCCCTTCCAACCCTGATATTCTGTGATTCTATGATTCTATGTTATCTATAGTTACTAAAATGATTATCAACAGATTGAGGGTTGATTTCAACTTTTAATTTAAAAAATATTATTTTTTGTTGCCTGGGATTTAGAGCTAATGGTTGTTCCCTGAAAAGTGTTCAAAACTGCATATTAAGATTAGAGGACCTAGTTCTAATTTCATGTATGTAAATTCTGTTAACGATTAGCTTGTAAAATCATCTGCTCTTCATGTATATACAGTACAATACAGTATGTAGTTTGGACCTTATCTAGAGCCCACTAAAGTCAATAGACCTTTTTTTTTATTTCAGTGGCCTTTGGATCAGGCCCTTCAGCTGTTCCTGAATTATGCATAACCTGAATTGGGCCTTTGGGCTGAAATGAAATGTTTGCAATATTAGCACTGAATGTTGTTTGACCGAATCCTTTTCTTTCTTTCCCTCCTCATATTCTGTACATATTGATATACAGTATCTGCTATACAACATTTCCATTCTTTTATCATTGTAGTTTTGGCTTCTTTATGAGTATATAACACAGCCCCTTGTACATCTTAAAATATATAAAAAACAGATGGGCTTGGTCAATGGAGCAAATCACTTATATTAATCAAACCGACCTGATCAAAACTACTGACTAGAGTGGTTATAGTTCAGTCAAGACTTAAGAAAAGAAAGTATCAAAAGAAATTATAATTTTCTACTGGTTATTCAGAAAAGAATGGGTAAGTGGGCTATGATATTATCAGAGGCAAATACATTGAAGATTAATATCACCTACAGACTTTCAAATGATAACCATAGAGTAATGCACCAACCTCTCCATTTTCATGCTGTCCCAGCATGTGCAATAGTAGTTGTGGCAACAAATATGCAGTTAAATTAGCCATGAAAAAGGGAACAAAGATGAGTCAGTTGCTTGAAAAATATTAAGGGTCGGGCTAATGAAAAAAATGCCCTAATGATTTGAGTTTTGACTCTGCTGCTTTTTTCTTTTCTTTTCTTTTCTTTTCTTTTCTTTTCTTTTCTTTTCTTTTCTTTTCTTTTCTTTTCAAGGGAGTGTGAGGGGCAAGTATCTTTTGATGCAGTTTATGAACTCCTGCAATAAATAGAAATACCAAGGGTGTCCCTACATGCTGGGCCAGTGCAAAAGAATGCCTGAGAGTAAGCATTTCACATACATGCAAACGATATTTATTGTGCACCAAGCAGCACGATGAAAAGGACTTTCAAGAGAAACAAACGTACAATTAGCCTTTTGGCTTCCACTTTATTATGGCACGGAAAATACCTTCCTTTAACCATAGAAAGCAGCACAAGTCACAGGAGAGTGGTTCTCAACAGTCACAGTAGGGAATAGAACAATGGCTGCATATTTTTCAAATACCAGTGGGCACCATATCAGACACATCCACTTTTTCGTTGCTTGGCTCTTAGCCTCCTATTGCTACAGCTTCTATAGTAACACAAATCCAACTTTACAAGTACCTGTAAGAGTCTTCCTAATCCCTTTCAATCTGGCAGACTGCATAGCAAATAAACAACCAGCCTTGCAAATAGCACTTCAGAGGGTATCCAAACATGACAGGTCATCGAGCAGCACAAGTGAGCCAAAGCACTGCAGTCATAATGCACGGGGTGGAGAGTTAAGGTTGAGTTCCTCATTTGGCTGATAGCTGAATGAAAAGGTCTTTGTTTATATCTGTTCAAATGAGACAACACCATGCAATGAATACTGATGTATAAAATGGCTATATCAGCTATGTAGCACTTTGCCCTAAGCCACTGCAAAACAATTTATGTATATAAACATTTATGTCAAAAAGTGCTGAGAACCTTTATGATGAATTATATTCTAAAATATACTCTCGCAGATACAGGGACATGTGGTTGAAGTATAAAAGCAATACATAGTTGGTGATATTTGTCAGTCACACTGGCTAAGCCTTTATTATTAGCACCATCCCATACTGCAGGTTAAGAGACAGGCAACAGCATGTATTGTACCAGTGGTTATGAGAAAGATCACCTTATGTCCCACCTTTGAGAAAAGTGATGAGGGAATGTATTGCTTAGCTTACCCCCACGCCCTTTCTACAAGGTTTATAGCTTCATAAGATAGGGCAAATGTATGTGCAGTGAAGGATGAAGGTTATAATACAGAAGTACTGAACTACTGAAGAAAATTACTTTTTCTGCCATGAGTAAAATTGGGTCAGACACAGAGGAGGCCATTATATTTTCAATATTAGTCAGTACCCATGCCTGGGTACTTCATTACTGGTATATATGTAATTTACATATGTGCATTACCATTTTGAGCTTAATGGTAAAAAAAAATAGCAATTTTTAAATCACCCAAAAGAAGTAACAATAATATATTATGAATTCATCAAAAATAAATTAGAATTAGTCTTAATTTTTACTCTAAACGATTTAGTAATTTAGAATTAATATTACCAAGTAAATAGCAACTTGATGTTTAATTGTGACTATTTAGACTTACTTGTTTTATGTTGGAAATTACTTATCTACAAAAGTTATTGGCAATCAATAAACATTTTTTGGAAGTGATTAGATTACTAAAGACAAAAATATAAATATTTTTCCATGAAGAGAAATGTTGCCCATATTATCCATTCTACTTATATGAGCAGATATTATTCAAATTGTGAAGAACTCCCTCTGGGATGCACATAGGGGGGATACATCTTCTGTAATTTTCTCCCATCCCTAGAATCCCTGTGGAAATCCGTCTGTAAATGTTCCATTAGAAGTGAGATCTACAGAGTTGAGGGGAGGAGGAGGTGTTGAGAACAGGTCTTTCTGTGGCGTCATACCCAGCTGGCCCTGCAGATACCCATTCAGTTATTCCAGAAGGATTTAATGCTCCCCCGAAGTTTGGGAGCATTGTGGGAGGTGGGAGGATGGGAAGCCACAAACCCTGTCCTCACCTGGAATAATGATTTCCTAGAAATTCAGGGAGGAAATCTCAAGAAGTTTCCCACCTTCTATGCCCCTTCCTGTAGGTTTCTTCATGGGAAGGCATATGGAATCCCTTAATGATTTTCACTTCTTTAAATTTTAACTGCCTAGTATTTAAACTTAGAAATAAACCCTAGAGAAAAACTTCTTGCTGATGTTTATGCTTACTAAAAATGAGATGGC
Source organism: Dermatemys mawii (assembly GCA_007922305.1). Taxonomy (NCBI): domain Eukaryota; kingdom Metazoa; phylum Chordata; order Testudines; family Dermatemydidae; genus Dermatemys; species Dermatemys mawii. The sequence continues at coordinate 51,731,221 of ML677332.1, read as the reverse complement.
AGGCTGAAAGGAAAGGGGGCAAGGAATGATGATTTCTGCTCCAATTTTGCCTCATCCCAAAATCAGCTCTGTAGCTCCTGGAGGAGTAACAGAGCATTCCATCATGAGGTACAGTGACATGGTATATGTGTTTCAGTGCTTATGTCCCACACCCAGAAGCTATCTACCTGCACAGAAATAAACACATATATTTGTCAGGCGAAGGGCCTGTGCATACTGGAACCATAGCCAGACATAATTTGGGCACATATCAGTGCTACAGTTTCATTGTTAACATATGGGCCCACTTTGGTAGCCACCGGGATTGTGCTAGAATTTGGCCTATGGCATTACATAGGGATTTGTTTTGTTTGTTTTACTGTTTAAAAGTAACGACATTACTAAATAATGGAAGGTGATTGAAGTCCTTGAAGATCAACTAACTCACTAAACTCAGATCTGAATTTGCTTCACTGGATTAATTTAAAACATCATAAAATATGATATCACTGAATATGGATGCAAATAACTGTTCTGTGGGCAGCTGTTTCCTTCTTTAAGAACTAATGCTGGTTCCTAATCTAGTACTTTCTTTGGTTTCTCCTCCACTGATGAAAGTCAGCATGTGACATTACCAATAGGATGTACTGCTGGGAATGGAACTTGAAAAGTATATTATATATAAAAATAGACTCTTCTCAAAACAATGTGCTGGCTATACAATATTATCCTGGTTAAATTAGCAATGTTTTGAGATTTGCATCTTTTTTCAGAGAAAGCAGAGAAGCAGATCAATGACCCTAATTGAAATAACTCATATAACTGCTGAGGCTCTAATTTGGTTTTGACCTTTATGCTTTGATCTTCCATATTAAGCTTTGTTGTCATTGGAGCTGATTTTATTTACCTGGGTTCATGTAATGTGTTGGCAGGAATGGAAGACTCCTGCAGTTACCACTAGTGTTAATGGAAGATGGAAGTGCTGAGCACCTTGAAGGATTTGTCCCTTGTTGTTTACTTGCTGATGTGCTTCGAGTATGCAGTACATTAAATTGACATATTTTTCAGTAAAATACATAAATTAAAATTACTAATTCAATTCATGATGATTTGGAAAATAATGTGTTTCTTCTGTAAGTAATTTGTGGCAGCATTTAATACTTCATGGTAAATATACTAAGTGACTGAATTATTTAGTGTTATTTTTGCTAAGTAATTCAATGTTTATGGTGCCTGGTTTTAATTAGAACTGACCAAAACCATCAAGGGAAGAAATTAATCTTTAATATTATTGCTAATAATAATAATAATTAATAAATAAAGCCAACTGGGTTAGCATCAATATGTTAAAATGGAAAAATAAAAGAACAGATATGTGAGATACCAAGAAAGAGTGGCTACCCCGAAGGGGTCGAAAGGGACTGGATGGCTGAAGATAAAGGAGATGATGAAATCAAAGTGCTACTGTTTTACATCTACTTTGTGCAGGTGTTAATGACTCCAAAGGGGAAAATGCAGAGGAAAATCAGGCCATTTGATATAAGCTTGTCCACATAACAAATATATTAGCTATGAAAGCTAATTAGCCATTGCCAGAAATTACAGAGGTCAGTTTTCAAGCAAAGATCGAGGATAATGTAGGCATTGAAAATGGCCTAATATTGACATTAGAACATTGGAAAGACAGTGTAAGGGAGGCTTAGATTTTTGGTTCATAATTGATACTTTAGCCAGAGAACAGAGGGCTTCAATATCCATAGGTTGCCCCCCAGTTGTTCTCAGCAGTAATCCTGGAACAACACTAAAGAACAATGCTATTTTTATGAATATTTTAATAAACAAAAGAACCAAGATTTGTTTGTTGTGGTTCCTTGGGGCCAGATTATTTGATACTTGGAAGTAACCACTGTTTGGTTCAGTTATTATTCAGCTGAAAAATCAGACCAGATGTGTGCATTATTCACTATTCATTATACACTCTTCATTATTCTGCTGTTTAAAATGTTTCAGTCATCCACTCAGAGAGCACAAATAGATTGATGCAACCAATCACATAATATGGATAATGGGAACAGTCAAAACAAACAGTTCACTATCCTCCCACACTCTGAAAATTATACTTCCAAACTGCGTGGTAAATTCGTAGCCATAACAAACAAGGTAGAACACAATCAGGATCAGTCTGTGACAAGGGGCTGAATTGTTCCAGCAGCACAAACCAGATTGATAGGTGACCATGACAATTAGCTGATGGTTCCCTTGTTATAGGATAAACCAGAATTGCTGTAAAGCTAGTTTAGCCAATGCTACACTGTATCCTCACATCCCCTGCTTTATGGGGGCATGTCAGGGACATAGATACTCCAGTGATTGCCCACTGCTAGAAAAGCCCATTGTAGTCTGGCACAACTTAGAGTATTTTCTGCACTAAATTGCATTGGGGATCAAACCAAACCCCAACTAGCAGCAAGAATAGTGGGCACAGAGGTCAATAATAACTTAATTTCCCCCCTCTTCCCCACCAAGTCTTGAACTAAGTACAAATCAGTTGAACCCTAAGTTTAGACCTATTATTTGTAAGAAAAGAAATAGTTCAACCATCACTGCTTAAGATCCTGACCTACAGAGAGCCTTTAAAAGGTGGGGGAGTGGCTCATTCTCCATGCCCATTCTATCCTTCACTGCTTTATTGAGGTTGCAAAGGAGGATTAACACAGAGTCAATTTTAATGAAAACAGTGTCTAATAAGAACTGGACTGATATTACCAGCTCATTTTACACAGACTACCAAGGATTCATTATATGACAGCCATATTGGTCATTGTCTCTACAAAGCTAGCAAGGCCTGATGCAGTGATTTAGATGATAAGAGACTCATTACCAAGCCACAGACATGCTTCCCCACAGCTTCTCAGCAGAATATTTACAATATGACAAATCTGTTGATTGCCCTGCATGTGACACATTCTGCCATTTATGCTTGTACTTTTCATATTGAAACTGAAGAAGCTAGTACAGTCCATTTAACAGAGATTGTTGATGTTTCATCAGCTATTGACGAGATTTAAGCAGAACAGTGGCAAAGTATTTTGCTGTCATTGAATGTGAATCATTTGCAGAGAAGTCTGAATGTGAACAAAATACAGATGACAAGATACAAGGAGCCATATCACTATATGAATGCTCACCAATAATTATACATGAAAATGTAGCATTGATAATGGCTTATGCAAAATGGCACAGCCTTCCAGGAACTGCACAAGGAGATTTGCTGACATTAGTAAAACCTCCCTGCTTTGCTTCTCCCCATACTGATTACTCCAAAAGCCTTTTTTCTCTTTCTCCTACAAAAGCACCTCATTTCTATTTAAATTGTTGTAGGATGAAAAATAAATACCCACATACAACATAGTGATTAACAATTTCAGCTGTTTCCTATGTGCAGTTCAGATTGAACCTCTGAGGAGGCTAGTGTTTTAATAGATGTTACATTGAGAACAGCAAATTCAGGTTTTATTTTTAAAGCAAGACAATAGTGATGGAGACAAGACATCCCCTTTCATTGAAAAACATAAATCAGAGCGAATGGGAGAGGATGCACTGTATGTGAAATCAACACTTTCTTATGATATTGAAAACAGCACCACAGGATCAGATTTGTTTTTTAAAATGAGGGAGAGAGAGAGAGAGAGAGAGCTCATTTATCACTCTCAGGGATAGATAAAATGAGTTTCATTCAGTTTACTGTAGTATGTGAATGTTTCAGTTAAGACCTCAAAAAAAAAAAACACAAAAAACCTAAACCCCCAAACCAGAGGTCCTGAATGGAAATAAAGGGCCTGAACCAAAGCTCACTGAAGTCAATGAGAGACATTTTATTAATGTCCATAGGCATTGGATCTGGCCCAACTATCCCATGGTACTTTCGTTAAAAGAAGAAGTTTGCTCTGATCTCTTGGCCAAAAGTTTTCCCTCGGGACAGTGTTGTGTAGTATGTTGTTTACCATACTTTCACCTTGCTGTTGCCCCCTCCTCCAGGAGAGGCTGAATTTCAGTGGTGTTGTACAATTTCTACATCAAGTAGTTAAAAATCTTGGGCTACACTGGGATAAAAGTTGTAATGTGTATATATAGTGATATTATAGCTGTTTTATTCATATTATTTTCCCATGCATGTAAAACTTATGGGATATCTTCATTTTTCTTTAATCCTAAAGAGGACTGCATTGAGGAACTGCTCAACACGTTATCAAGAATAAACAAATTGTTTCCAGTTTCAATTGTCTAGATTCATCTGAAAGGAAAACATCTCACCATGCCACACACTTCTACTTTTGGACGTACCAACAGAAAGTCAAACTTGTTTAAACCATCTAATCAATACTGTTTATCCAAGTGTTAAAGACACATGAGGTATAGTGTAAATCACCAGCATCACTATTGTTTCCTGGCCAGGAAACTGCAGACAGCTAAACAATCAGCAAGTATTCATTGGCTCAGCATGTAAGGCTCTAAAGTGTCTACCAGTGACAGGTATCCTATATGACAGCTTAGCAATCTGTCAACAGGTTACTGGGCTGGCTTTGTGTTAACATTTATAACATGGTGTGCTTGATTTCAGCCTATTGCTTTGTTGTTTTTTCATCTTATCTTTCAATATGAGAGCTGAGGTGCTTTAAAATTCAATCTGAGTAGCATAAAAATGAAATAAAATGTCATAGGAAGTTAGTCCACAGAAGTTAGGATTCTGATTGTAGTTTTATTTTACTCTTTCAACTTCTAATAGCAAAAACCAAACAAACACCAACTACTACATTAAGGAAACTCAGTCTTTGACTCTTGTGTTTTTTGAGGTACTTCCTTGTAAGGACCAGCAGGTCTCAAAGCTGGACTTGCAGAGCTGCCCAGTAGTTGGCACTTCCATGCTATCACCATAAGTAGTTCATGCTCCATTTTCCATGACCTACTGTGGGCACAGATCATAGAGAATCCCACCTAAACAGATCTGACAGGCAGCAACCTCATGGCTCCTAATTGGCTCCCTGCCCTATATAAATCCAAGGAACATTCAGGCAATCACATGAATCTTCTGTAGCTGCCATGACCATTACTGCTCTTGAACTCCTGGCTATGACCTTGGCTTGGTTTGTAACTCATCTGGCCCTGAAAACTGACTTGGACTCTGATCCTTGGTATTGACTCTGGCCTGATTACAGTCTCCTCCACTACTCTCAGCCTCAGGTTTGACCTTGCTCTGACCTTTGGTCATGACTGCCCTTGTCTGGATCCTGACATTTATATAAAATGTAAAGGCAAAGGTCTATATATCAGATATTACTCTAACTTTTTTAGACGCCTTCAAGGAAGTGCTCATTTTAACCCAACTGCTCATGATTATATTTTTCAACCTAGTGTGGGGCATAGCAGTATGAACCTGGCCATTAAATGTATAAACGTGAACATCTGCCTGTGTCAGTGTCTGAACTAGATAATTACTTAGAAGGAATTTATTTGAAATAAACTGGTTAGTTCTATCCTCTTCCAAGCCTGTGGAATTTCTACATACAAAGTCATGTTCGTGGGCTTTGCATGTGTGCAGTATCATTGAGGACTTGTGGGTGGGTTGGGGTTGGGGTTGAGGGGAGGGGGTGTATATCATCAATTGTGAAATATATTGTGTATTTTCATACATTTTCTGTTGAGTTAGTAGGGCTGCATGTATCAAAACTATCACACAGCGGAAGATCACCCATATAATTTTTAAATGCAACATTTATTCTCGCCGTTCTATAATATTAGCTAGATATTTTGCTTTACTGATTAAGAATGTATTAACATCAATGCCTCTCTGTAGCATCCTACATATAATCTCATACACTTTTATATAATGTTATATAAAATGGATTTATATTTTATTCCTGCTGTCTGCACATTATGCTATTTAAGACTGACTACATTATCCTTTAATGGGTTCTGTAAGGGAACTTATTATCTTCTATCTTGACCTATATTGTACAGATTCTTTTATATAGCAGAAGTGTAATTCTTTTTAAGAGACTATCCAGCAATCTGTGACCAGAAACCATCATGCGTCTTTCTAAAAGACTTGCAGTGCATAGAGAAATTTATTATGTGATTATGGAGAAAAGTAACAGCCAGCCTGACTACTCTTATAAAGATAGTTCTCCTGCCTTTCAGCTAGAGGAAGGCATGCAGTTTCAAGCCAGGATTCTGTGACTGTATTCCTTATATTCACTCCTGTATGAACCAGAGTTCTCTTCTCCAGTATGGCTTTTGTTTAAACTTACTATTTTGAGTAGAGGCTTTGAGATGGAAAGTAACTGCTCTTGGCTAAGGTCTTGAGTATAGTATCAGTTTAATATATGATGTATTTTCTAAGAGTTCTGCACTGCTTTTGCAGGGGGTAGAACTGATGATCTGATAGATCATTTCCATTGTACGTTACTATGGTAATTTTTGAGGTGCTACAAGTCACAAGTTCAATTAAAGTTCCAGTCTTTTCAAAGCACCTTTTTATTTGAAATATAAGTTGGTTGATAAGTAAAAAAAGGTAAAATTAAAATGAAAAGTTTTGAAATTATCAAAACAGGGTGTTTTGATTGACCAAATTACATTGTTTTTCAGAGTTCTGGTTCAGAAAAAATGTTCGAGATGTCAGTCTTTCATCCTGCCTCAGGGCAGGGGAAAACTTCAGAACCTCAAACCATTTTTCTTACACAGCTCAACTAAGGAACTTGCCCAAGACCACACAGCAGGTCTGTGGAAAAGATAGAATCAGATGTCAAAGTTTCAAAGGGTAATTGTACCTTTGTCCCCTCACCTCTTTACTCATAGTGGTCCACTACAGGAATGCCCCTGCATTCTCAAATGTCTAGCTTTAACTTCTCTCTCAGCAGGGCCCCCAGTTTCATTTCTTTCTGAGTGGGATTCTTTAGGCTGCAGCCTCATGCTCTTTTTTATAATTGTCCCTAGTAAGTCTGAGAAACATCCAGCCCTCTGCTCTTTAGTTTTTCTCCAGTAATAATAGCAGTGTTTTTTAACACTGACCACCCAGCTCTTCCAAAGCAAATAAATTTACCTAATGACACAAGCATACAGAGAAAACCTATAAAACAAAACAAAAAAACAAAACCAGATTTACATACTTATTAAATGTATCAGAAATTGTGCATTCAAGAAGGGTTGGGGACTCCCTAGGAGGTCCTGTCTTTTTGTTGAATCAAAGGTCCTGTCCATTCAATGAATCAAAAGGCCATGATTCTATTTAAACTCTACCTTTTAAGTCAAAAGCCCTTTCTTTGACTCCTAGTCTCTGGAATACCCAGGTTGAACCAATATAAGCAAAACACTCCAGAAGATGGTACATCTCTTGAGTTGTTCACAATCTCTGGTGTACCCACTTCTTACCAATTTTGTTCCTGTATGAGCTGTGGTAACCCTCCCCCATGGAGTAAACACAATCAGATATAGAATATTCATAAATTTAACACAATGGCCCCTAAAGAGATTGCATGAAGTTGCAGAATCTGTCACACTAGATTTTCTGTTTCCCAGTCCTTTGTTTTGGATACAAAACACTACATTCCCTTTTTCATCTTTCCTTCCCATAACTGAAATCATCTTTCTAAATACTGTTGACTTAACTGGGGCCAGGCTTTCACCCCTACTGCATAAACTTGCGCAAGGTTACCTCTAAATGATCAAATTAAGAGACTAAACCTGTTCTAACTTGCATTTTCACATCATGTATTGAGAAAATCATGTTACATGTTTTTGCCATGTACATTATACAAAACTGGTATGTGAGAATCTCTAAGCTAAATAGGAAATATAACACAGTACAAAATTAAAGTAAATGCATATATGTTCAAATACATTTGTTAGTTTATATTATTAATTTACTTCTGCATATAGATTAATAAAATAAAACCTTGTTCTGTCTAACAATCCTATGGTCTAAATATGCAAATTGCCCATAGTATGGAAGGGAGAGAGAACATTTTCCATGATCCCCAGAACTGGATAGGTGAATTCATTTAACTTGAGAGTTATATTATAGACTTCGGCAGATCTTGACATATTTTTTCTTAGAAGGAAGAATGTGCATTGTAAATTAAGGCTTTCCAGACTGAGACAATCAAAGTCCATGGATGCAACAGCTGAGTAACTGAAAAATCAATTTGGAATTATAGTATTTCTTAGGGGTTTGTTAGGATGTTTGTTTACTCTTCACTGGAGGCACTTTTATCTAGCTAAGAAGCCCACATGAGGATGTCAGTCGGGAGCAGTTATTGGTTAAGGTATAATGAGAATGTGTGGATTTATGTTTATTCATTTGGCTTTAAAATATTTGTGAAGCTAACAATATATCAGACCTATTAGAAACAACATAAAATATGAAAGTTTTTCTGGAAATGCTGTTCATAAATCAGAAATTGAGGACATTTCAGACATTCATATTGCTCTGAAATTTAGCATACATCACTTTAAAATGTGTTGAGCCAGACCCTCAACCATTGTAAATCAGTGCAGAACTACTTACTTCAGGGGAGTGACATTGATTTATATTGGCTAAAGGGCCATAGTCTTTGTCAGATAATGCACCTTCAACTGGAGTTTAAGGATGGGGTTTTCAAAAATATTCAGCATTGGCCAACCTCCAAACTCCATTGGCCTCACTGAAATCAATCCTGATTTTAACACTGACTTCAGCGGAAGCAGAATTAGACCATTGCTGAACACTTTTGAAAATCCCACTCCAAAGCTAATTATATTTTAAATGGAGATAGTCACAAGTCTCTCATATTATGGGCAGATCTGACAGTGACACTATAGGATGAACGTTCTTTGGAAAGTTCAGCTAAAACTCTTTCTGAAAACGAGTTTAGGGAATAATATTCTGTTTTGCCCACGCTTAAAACAAAATCACCACCTAGTTCTGAGAAACTTAATTCTAATGCTTTCATACTTTATAGCAAGGTCGTAAAATCTGGCATAGTGGACATCTTCAAGTCAAAGAGGTGCCTTGCACTTTCTCTGTGAAAATCAACCTAACCTGGTGGAGTTATAATTGTCTGAAAAATGCTGTTTGCATACACTCATTAAAGGCTTGTGAGTGGCTTCCAGGGAGTCTTGAAAGAATGTATCTGCACTGAGCATGCTCCAGTACAGGACAGAAGGGGTAGAGAGGGACTTGCACTGCAATGTCTCCTCCTGGCTGCCAGGAACCACTGCAGTGCTGGGCCCAGTAAATGAGAGCAGAGAGACTTTTCCCTTGGCTTTCAATTATCTGCTTGCTGGCACTCAGGCAGCCTGAATGAGAAGGAGGAAGGGACCTGACTTGAATGCTAGGGGGTGGGGTGAGGAGCAAATGGGGGATATGTGCAAACTGGGGGCCAAGAGAAGAAGGAGATAGGAAGATGATAAGAGGAAAAACCAGAACAAAATGGAAGGACAGGAGAAGAAGGGGACTTTTGGAAAAAAAAATGTCATTGTGTACAGATTACAGATGCATATGTACATAAGGGCTGAATTAAGTTTACACAGACAGCTTTAATTCTAGCCTTCTCTAATTTTGAGTGCTTCATTTTGAAACTGTATAATACTTTTAACAGATTTTGTATGTGCTATGTATATAACCTTAAACAAATCTCATTAATGTAGCATTAATGCGCACTGCTGGATTGCTCCTAGTCTCTGCTGATTCCTAAATTAACCTTACTTTAAAAATTCAAAAATATTTACAATCAGATACACAGAATTAAAAAGCAAATATGAATGTCCAATTAGAGGACTCCAGTCCTGCAAACCTTTACTCAGACCCTAAAAAAAATACATGACCTCAGATTTCTTGTGTGCTTTTTAACTGGTAGGCACTTCTCAAAGTGTTATTTGGACTAATGTGGTGCTGAACTGATCCAGTGCTCACTGAAATCTAAGTGAATCCTTCCATTGACTTCAGTGAGCTTTTGGTTCAGACCCTGTGTCAGGTTACAATATTTGTGAAGTGTAGGAGGAAACAAATTCATCTAATAGTTTCAAAAATAACAGCTATATTTCTAAGTGCTTTCTCTGGTTAATAAAAAGAACAGCAGATTGCTAGCTTAATATGACAGTGGTGTATTTCTTTTATGTAAATAACATTTAAAGACATGAATCACTTTTTTTGTAAATATTGTGTTACTAGGCATTCCACTTATTTTTGATTGGTACCTTTCATTATATTTGCTTTTTACTGTTGCTTTGTTTACTATAGTAAACATCAACAATGTACTAGCTAAAATAATGAATATGGAGAGAGATAGCATGTTTGCTACCAATGGAAATGCCAAGGAGTATAATGACCTCTAAGTCACTTTACCCTTCAGTGAAATACTGCTTGTTTAGAGAGAAGGTTTTGGACTGTCACAATGCTAGAAGTTAGTTTGTATTATAAAGCAGTTTGGCAGGTTACATTACTAGTGCTGTAGTACTGAAAAATGATCTTATTATTTCAATCCTGAACTTGTAATGAGGAAAAGAGAATACATGTTTTTTATTCCACTTACTGTACAATATAATTCATAAGTAAAAAGAGCTACTGTTAGATATGAATGCTTTTGCATTTGCAGTCTTTGTCATGACATCGGGCTGTCTGTGTGCCCATATGTATTGTTATTATTTATATTTGAGTAGTATCTAGAGGCCTCAACCAGGGGCCAGGCCTTTCTGTGCAAGACATGGTACAGACTCATATAAAACATATCTGGAAGAGCATACAAATGAAGCAGACAAATAGAGGGAGAAAAGGAGCATTATTATTCTCATTTTATAGGTGGAGATATAAGCACAGATTAAATAAACAACTTGCCCCAGGTCAGATGAGAAGTTTATGACAGAGTCAGGAATTGGACCAGATCTTCTGAAATCTAGTCTAGGACTTTAATCATAAGGCTGTCTTTTTGCACTGGAACACGGTAGAGTTTCTTTTTACTTCACTCTAAAATAATGCTGATCTCTTCTCCAGTTTGCCGTGAGAATGGGTTAAATTTGAACTATTTCAAAATCTCATGATGAGCCTGTTCTAACTTTAATACTCTATTGAGAATGCAAATCAGCATGAAATCCGTTTTGCTGAAAATCTGAAGATTAGATACATTGGTGTGACTTTTTGCTCTTATTACAATCGTGGGATCTGAATGGCTACACAAAAAGACATTACGTTCCTGCATTCTAGTGACAGGTACGAAGAATGGGAAATGGTATCTAATTAACTCTGCTGACAGTCTGTCTCATGGTCCTTCTCAGTGGCCATGCCATACTTTGATGTTTACCTTCTCTGGATGCAGAAAAAGATACAGCAACAAGGAGAGTCACTTGGCATTGGGATGGGATGGGGTTGGGGCGGGGAGGGATGAAATGGTGGGATGGAGTTTGGGGTGTGGGTGGGCAAATTCATCTTGTTAAAAGTTCCAGTTGTTTATTCGTAAATAATGTGATACGTTCAATATTATTTAAATAATCCAACACTCGAAATAATTTTCTCAAAGATTAACAATAATTCACTCTAATACACTGTTACAATAATCAAAGATTGAAAAGTTATAAGTGAAGTATGAAAAAAAATAAGGTTGATGTCTCAATAAACTTGAGTCCTTGAGCTTTACAGTCCAAGAAACCGATGCTTTTAAATCTCTAAGGCCCTAAAAGTTGCTACAAAACCTATTCTGACTTTACTGGAAAATTAAAGCAGTTCTGGCCTTTCTGGAAAAGATAACTGACATTTAAACAATTTGACTGCATCAGAAATACCTAGACATAATCTCTTCCCCTGCAGTTCTGACAGACCTCTGATCAGAACACAAACATGCAACACATTCAAATTGAGTCTCAAACTCAGGCAACATGCAGTCTCCTGAGAGAAACTGACCACTCTCAAATCCCATTGAAATTAAGGGTACTCCTCACTTACTAGAAGTGCTTATCACCTCACAGGAGCAGGGTCTAACACCTACCAGAATCATACATGTGAACCTAATATTGCTTTGCACTTGTAATTTTTAAGCACTTTTAATTCTGTTCTAACATGGCTTCACTTTATTCTCATTTATGAACATTGTGGAAACAACTGATACCGCATAATAAAGCACAGCATTAATGATATTGTCATTGTCATTTAGAGATCATGTGGAGACCCACAGAGTCATTCTTAATTTAGTCACAGGCATCAAAACAGAAAGGCAAGAATTCATCATTGTATATTTTAATCAGTTGAAAAATCATTCTTGTGTTATCAGCAATTTCTTGCAAATAACCCTATTATTTTTTGATTAAGGATAAATTATATTTTTTCTACAAAATATGAAATGCAATTAATAAGAATCATAATAAACTTTTCTATTTAAACCACTCAATTAATTCAGGCAGCAAATGTCTAATGGGGCTATAGTATACACAACAGAATAACAAACTTTTTCTGTGACCGTTAAAGTGGTCTGATTTCCCCATATCTATTTCTAAATCATAGCTAATAGCTTCTCTCTTTCTTTTCCTCCTTCTATGATGTCTGCTGTAGAAAGATGAAGCCTTTCTTGCAAGCCAATAGAGAAAGAAAGGTGAATACAAAGCTGAAAGAGAATACAAACAACAATTAAGGACAGAGTTATTAAATTTATGAACTCTATCAGAGGACAAGAAAATAAACTATATGACCAACTAGAGGAGTATTGAAGTATAACAGTTCATTTTCATGCAGCTTTCAGCATGATAAAGGTAACACACTAAAGAAACACTACAGTTGCACCAAAGTAGTTAGTATATTCAGTGAATATCAACGTAGCTAAAGTGCATGTCTTTTGTTGTTACCTAATGCTTTTGTATTGAAACAATATAGTTCGGGGATTTGTGACTGTAACATCAGCCTCTCCACTTCCAGAGAAAGTTTCATCGTTAGTTTACTTTTTTACCTCACAATGAAACATAAGCTCTGATTGCACCTGCCCTGAGATTCTGTATTTCCTAAGCATCTATAAATCCAGTTGAATTTAAAAGGCACTTAAGTGTGAAGATAATGCAGAACTGAGCCCAAAGTTAGCAATGGGATCACAACTCACAGTGAGGCACTGTCTGTTCGGAAAGAAAAAGATATGATTATTGATTAGTGAACTATTTAACAAGATGTCCCCTGACACATTTTCTAAGATTCAGCTCTAAGACTCTGTAACCTAGAACAGGAGAAATCTAGACATATTGAGTTGGTTGAAAACTGTCAAATTCCAACATTTTCTGATGAAAACGCTGGAGAACTTTTATGTGAAATGTGGACAGTTTTTTGGCCAGATCTATTTATTGGTGATAAAGGAGACAGCCAATTAAATTTCCAAACATCTTTGTAAAAATAAGTGTTAACCCTCTCATTAACTTGGAGGGCAGGACAATGTTCTATGCCAAATGAAGATGATGAAGAGAAAGAGACACACTAGGATTCACAGCTGGAATGATGTTACTTAAATAAATCTGTTATTTATAATGATACTATTTGGCCCCAGAAAGTATCCCTGGAGTAAGCAGTGCTGCACTGAGGTTCAAGGCCAGAATTTGAGCCATAGCATTCTGATTCCCTGAAATCCATTAGCACACTAAGTGTTCATTGAATCCTGATCAACTATAACTTTTTATTTACAATTGTTACAAAAATCTGTAAAAATCAGTAGGTGTTGGCAAAGGGAGGCCTAAAAGATTTGGAAATTTGGCTTGTATAAACATTTATTAATATTAAAGGTAAAAAGTGGAATTTGCTGCTTGGAAGGGAAAAATGTACTTCTGGGAGGGAAAAAAACTAAACATATCACCAGACTAGCAAGCCATTCTCAGATAGGTATGCACACCTCATTGATATATAATAATGCTGGAAATACTGTACAAGTAGATTTTTCTGGTGCTATTTCTATATTTTTATTTCTGAAACTGGGAAGCAAAGAAATAAACAAAGTGTAAAAATAACAACAAAACCCACCACTTTTGTTTAACTTGACATAGCTGGTCAGAAAATGCTTTTTTGTTTTTGTGGCTTTTGTTTTTATTTTTACCTGTGGAAGATTTCAGTGTTTCAGTGTAAAATCAGAAACAACTTTTTTTGGCCCAACCTCTAAAACCTTTAGCTGAAACTGAATATTTGATATAGAAATCCCACTGCAGTGTCTCATGTGGGTGGTAGATCTGTTGCCTCATGCTTTCATTTTGTATGGACTAAACTTTCTGGCAGGACTCCCATGAGGTGCTTTCCTCCTGAGCAGTCACTATGCATCATGAAAATTGCTGCTCTCAAAATATTTTCGTTTGACTGCTGGATCACTTTCTGCACCTTTTCAGAGGTATAACAATAGCCACTCTGCAGTACTCTCCAACACAAAACACCCAATAGATAATGAGTTATTTGATATATAACATCCTTAGATATCACCACTGAGACATTGCATTTCTTCATATGTGGTGAGCTCCAGCCTCTGCAGAGACATATATGGAGCTGAAGTGCTTTTGCTTAAATTGTGTTGTATCAGTGATGCATTTATTTCCCAGTACTAATTTTTATTGTTGAAGCAAACATGGAGTCTTAGCACCAACATATTGAATAAAAACAACACTGGTGTTTCCCAGAACCATTTAAACATGGGACTTACCTATATTTTAACCAGACTTCAAACCATGCAACAGCAATTAAATTCAATCAGCATAACAGAGTTAAAATGGGTCACTCAAATGGTAGCTGTGGTCTTGGTGAGACCTTAAGTTGATATGTTCCATAAAGTTGATGAGCTCTGTGCAAATTGACAAACAAAAGAATGATGTGCCTCTTCTGAATGAGATAGTTTAATTTTTTGACATTTCTTGATTTGTTTACCTTGTTTGTCTCTGTTCATACAATATATTTAACTGTTTCTTTATTAAGTTTTCAGTAAATGTTTAAAAACTTCAATTGGTAAATAATTAACTTGTGCGCAATCTACCACTTTGCAACAGCTATACAGTTGGATGCTGTGATTATGAATTATTTTAATTAAATTTTAACAATATTTTTGTTCTTTATTGTGAAATAAGTAAAATCAGTCATTAAAGTAATAAATACCTATAAAGTAGCTTTGTCAACATAACACAAAGAACAATCAACAAACATGATTAAAGGAACTTACTAACTACTATCAACCTTGCATGCAATTCCCAAAATATTAAAGATGACCCACTTTGTATTGCTTTCTTCTACCTTATGTTATCCCCCTCTAATGCTTTTCTCCTTTCTTGTGGTGTAGAGGTGTAGAGGCCTATGCTATGCCTCCTTCTTTACTCTAGTTTTGAAGGCTTTTTTCTTATTAATATGCAGAGGGCTCATGTCAGCATTGTTCTGTAACCCTTTTGCATCATCTAGGCTAGTGCAAAGGGGCTATAGGACACATGTAAGCCATGGAGGAGAATAATCCATGCAAGGGGTCTCTATACAAGGTGTAAAGCTGGCTCCTTTAGCTCTATTCCACCTCTGCAGGTGTCCCTGAAGCAAGATTTAAAGAGCATTTTAGTAACTGGTATTTTCTCCCTTTAAAAATACTTATACACTGTAATCAAGGTGTAGGTTGAGCTCTTTAAATCCCTCAGTATGAGGTATTTTCTCCATCCCTCAAATAATTGTTGGCTCATTTCTGCATCCCCTCACCTTATGCCTCCTTATTCACTTGAACTGTTGCACACTGTAGGCAACAGTCTGGCCCACTATAGGAACATTATTTCTGTTTTTATTTTTTCATTATGTAATTTTGGTGGAGTTATTGAAAGAAGTTTAGTTCAAAGAAATGAGCTTTGGATTTTGCTCACAGGCCATTGAGGTCCACATAGAGGTGAGCTCCATAGTTGTCAAAGAGTTGTCAAGAAACTCTGTCTCCTGCACATACATGTTCAGGGAGGTTGTGGAAGCTCCTTCACTGGAGGCATTCAAAAGGAAGCTGCATAGCATCTGTCTTGGATGGTTTATCCATGACAAATCCTGTATCTTGGCAGAGAGGTACACTAGATGACCCTTGTGGTCCCTTTTAGCATGATGACTCTATGATTCTAAGTCTGACTGACTCATCAGCTGCAAAATGCCAGTGTTGATATATAGGATATTAGCAACAGTGGTGTAAGCTGGCACAACTTCACTGACTTCTAGTTCAAACCAAACTTGAATTTGGCCCATTGTTTCCAAATAGACTATTTGTTTCCTCAGCTCTTTATGACACATTAGTAGATATGTTGATAGATTGTGACTCAAATCAGTCTTGAATTAGAGAGTATCCACACACAGAAAAATACTATATTTTATTCCTGGATAGCTATGCACTCTGGCTAGGTTCTGCCAATACAGGACACTATTTTTCAAGTGAAATAGCTGGCATTGTATAGTAATTTTTTTCCTTTCACTGTTAGTGTCTTTGAAAAGAAGATGAATATAATGCAGCATGTTTTTGCCTTCTATAAAGAGTCCTTCAGGGAGATAATGGCAGGGAGAGAACATTAAAATAACAAACCCAATGAGTTCAGCATTTGTAAGAAATATGTCCATAAAATCAGTTGAAGTTTGTAATTCTCCATATGTGTCACAATAACTAGTACTTGAAGCAAAGTTAGATTTACTAGTTCTAAACATCATGTTAATATATCTTCTAAGAGTAAAAAAAAAAACCATGTGAAATGTGCAAGGAAAAATAAACTCGATAAATTTGATCAGTTTAACAAAAGAGAACAGCCATTGATGATCCCAATGTAAAAGATTATCTTACTTTTTCTGAACTCTCGCCCATCATAATACAAAATTATTTCTTAAACGTATCAGTTGTTATTAGTAATGGTGGTTGAATAATGAATTATTTTGTTAATAATTATTCAGTGAAAAATTGCCAACATTCAGATTTAATTTCAATGTGTAAGTCAATGCATCATCAGGAACCAGTATCACTTGGTTTTTAATCATTTCTTTTTCTTTAGAGGTGATATTTTTCCCGAGGAGATTGAAAATTAATCATGATACCTGAATTGTGTTTTTTTTTTGCCATCACATATGAAAAATTAGTCTGTTTTTAATAATGTAATATATCTTACATCTTAAGTATATTAGGGTAAATTGTCAGAAGGGTAGCCTTCATTTTGCAGGTAATGTGTATGGCTGCATTTTTAAACCTATCATTTGAATTACATGAGGAAATCTTAGTAGGTGCACCTCTTAATGTTATGAAAGTTGGAGCAAATCATGTATCAGAAGTGCAGTTCCTGAGATGTGTGCCCACAATTCAGTTTGTAGACTCTAATGCGGGCACCTCTGCTAACCACAATGGTGGCAGTATCACATGTGGATGAGCAGTCTCCTGTTATGTACTGTGTCCCAGGCGTTGAGGTTTTATAGGTCAAAACTAGACCTGTTTGAAAAATTTCTGATGGAAATTTTCAGTCAGAAAATGCTGATGTCACAAAATTTATATATTTGCAGCAACATATTAATTTAGTCATAATATGACAGGAAATTATTGAAACATTTTGTTTCGCTAACATGAAAACTTTTCCTTTCAACTTATTCATTTTTATTTTATGTTGTATTCTAATTTAAATATATTATAGCAAAATATAATATAAAAATAAAAGATATTTCAACTATTATTATGTTATATATGAAACACTTCAACCTTATCAAAGTATTTTGAAATATTTCATTTAATAAAAATTCCAAGATTGACTTCTCATCCTAATTAGGGAAATTCCAGTTTTTGACCAGCTCTAGTCAAAAACAAATAGCTGAAAAAAAATCAACCTGAAAAACAATACGCAGCCAGTGCAGATCATACAACACTGACAACATGGGCTCACAAAAAGAAAGATTCACCACAGGTTTATTTTCTGAAAGGTTTTAAGAATGCAAGGTGGAGTTTTTAAAAATTACCTAAGTGAATTCCTATTGAAAGTTAACAGGTATTTTGCTACCACATCACTTAGGCATTCTCTTACACAGCACATCCAGTCAATCTTTAAGTGACAAAGGTGTAGATGTGACTTGCTTGGTCCACATCTGAAGAAATGGTCACAACTTCTAATTCATGCATACGTTAAAAAAAACAACCCCGGATTTTTGCTACCTGATCAGTCAGGATCCAAACCATTTAGGATCCAAACCATTTAGGTCAAAACCTTAAACTTTAAACTTAAACCTTAAACTTTAACCAGAAGCCAACTGGAAGACAGTGCAGACTATGTAGCACAGGTGTAATATGCACTTTATATGAAATAACACTTACTATGCCATATTCTACAGAAGCCATCATAACCAAGGTGTCACTCCATTTTAGAGATTATTGCAACAAGTAAGCCCTCGGGTGACAAAAAAATAAATAATACAGCTGGTCAAGAACTTTGTTTGATGAAATATTTCTGTCAGACTGTTCATTTGTGAAAATTGAACTTTTCCACAGAAATGTATCAATTTTTGACAAAACTTTAATTAGGAAGGTTTCTCAGGTTCAGGGTAGAATTAATGGTCAGAAACCAGCAAGAGAGAGAAACCAGAATAGCCTATATATAGCTTGACAGTTAGGACAGTCATGTGCATTTCCAGCATTCCAAATGATCACCCTAAACTCCAGGCTGTGGAGCAGTGGTGGGCAAACTACATCCTGAGGGCCACATCCGGCCCTCCAGACAGTTTAATCCGGCTCTAGAGGTCTTGCCGGAGAATGGGGTTGGAGGCTTGCCGCACTCTGTGTGCCTTGTGGAAGCAGCGATATGTCCCCCTCCAGCTCCTACGTGTAGGGGCAGTCAGGGGGTTCTGCAAACTGTCCTCATCCCAAGCGTGGTCCCTGCAGTTCCCATTGGCCGGGAACCCTGGCCAATGGGAGCTACAGGGGTGATGCCTGCAGACGGAGCAGCGCACAGAGCTGCCTGGCTGCAACTCTGTGTAGGAGCCAGAGAAGGGACATGCCGCTGATTCTGAGAACTGCTTCAGGTAAGCGCTATCCGGAGCCTGCACTCCTGACCCCCTCTGCGCCCCAACCCCCTGCTCCAACCCTGATCCCCCTCCTGTCCTCCCAACCCCTTATCCCCAGCCCTACACCAGAGCCCGCTCCCCCAGCCAGAGCCCCCACCTGCTTGGCACCCCAACCCTCAATTTAGTGAGCAATCATAGCCCACCATGCAATTTCTATACCCAGATGTGGCCCTTGGGCCAAAAGGTTTGTCCACCCCTGCTATAGAGCCCCCTGGCCTAAAAAGGTTGCTTTGGGGTTTAGAATAAACCAAGGCATGTGTATTGCTCTGGCACCAACAGCAGAAATCCTTTAAAGGGTTTTTGGCTGTATTATAAGCATAATGTTTGGATGTGGGTTTGAAATGCCTTCATGAAAAACCTGATCAGGCAACTCCCTGATCCAAATACAGTTATTCTAGGAATGAATTTGTCCCATTGGTTTTAATTTTTGCCATGTTTTATTACTGCAGTATCATTCTATCTTTTTAAACGTATAGTGATTATAATCATTGGACAGTGACATTAGTACAGTAATTTAAGAAACATCATATTAATCTTCTTTTCTATCTCAATGAACAATTAAAGAACAGTCCCCAAATGTCTTTATTCTAGGGATTCCAGCTTTTTTTGTTTCATTTCTGTCTAGAACTGACCATAAGACCTTTCTCTCATCTTAGTTTCATGCAGAATCTGCAGCAGATGGAACTGAAGCAGAGGCAGACTTTTAAAATTGGCAAGTTTGGTGATGAGGGGAAAGAAGCATGACAGAAACATATTCTAGAAGAAAAGCTTTCCTCTTACAGTGAAACAGGTCAACTTCCACGGGGACTGAAAAATATTTTACTAAGATAAAAACAGTTTGTCCCTAGAGAAACTGAAAATATTCTTTAAACTCTGTTTCATTTTAGCAGAAGGTGCAATCAAAGCTTAAACCATATACAGCATATTTTTCATTGCCAAAGGAGATTACTGTATTAAATACTAGCAAAGCTATATAAAGAAACTCATATTACTAGTGCTCATAGATTTCATTTGAGAGCAGAATCATGTGTAGGGATTGGGGTCACTTTACCCCGGGGGTAACTCCCTGATCCAAATACAGTTATGCTTTGAATGAATTTGTCCCATTGGTTTTAATTTATGCCATGTTTTATTACTGCAATATCGTTTTGTCTTTTTAAATGTATAGTGATTATAATCATTGGACAGTGACATTAGTACTGTAAAAGATATTACAGATATAAAAGTCACCTAAGTTAAGAAGTATCTCATTGGAATTACTTTAACTTTCTAAACCTGAATCTGCACTGGACTGAAAATCAGCAATTCCAGATTTGCCCAAGAGTGCTTTTCGCTATTAAATATGCAGCTCTAGGACTGGGATTGAAAAAGGATCACTAAGGGATCCTGATGAAAGATCATGTTTTAGAGAGTGTGCTATACTCAGCTCCATTATTATTTTCTTCTGGGATGGGAGGCAAATACTGAAAATCTGCCTTGCAAGTAGTCTGACATATTTAGTATTATCTACTTTTTCAAGTCACGTTAAAAGAGGTTTATATAACTTAAAAAAAACAACCAAAAAAAAAGAGATTATGTCATCATCATGCATTAGCTGCTGTCTACAATCTCTTGGTCAAAATGAGAATGAGTAGTTTAACATGTATACGTATAGGGTGAAATTCAGTCCTGTGCAGAGGCCACTTATGCCACCAAATCAGGGCATGGTGCTGGATCCCTGCACAAAGGTGACTTTCGCCTACTGATTAGGAAGGATATTTTTATATTGGAAACCAGGGAAGTGCAAACCAAATCCTGTAGTTTACAAAATGCCCTGAAGTTCAACCATGCCCTGGAGATCAACCAAACCTTTTGTGGAAGGACTGGAAGGTTAAGCGCTCTGGGAATTTACAAACAGAACTCCTACACTGTTTCATTCCAAAAGATTTGGCCTTCTATTCTGGATTCAGACAGTTATTTCATTAAAATCTTGGGTGCAACACACTTTGGGGTGCTTTAGACAGGAGACATTCAGTGAATTCTCCGTTCCCACGAGAGGAGGGATCAACCAAATTAGGGGTTCACTGAGTGGCACCCACAATTGAGGTGAAAGAGTGTGAGAGGAGAAAGACTTGGGAGAATCAAAGAAAATGGTTGGAAATGAGGATAGGAGAGATAAGATCTCAAAGTTTTAGGGGTCAGATAAGGTTTGGCTAGGCGTCCAATCAGTTGTGGGTTTCTCAAGATCTCAGAACTTTTTGAAGTTCTTCCACAGCACTGCTGACCAGGCCATTAAAAGTCTGGTCAATGGTGCTGAGGATCTAAGGCAGGGTAGTCCCTACCTGTCCTGTCTCCACACTGCACCCCAGAAGTGGCCAATAGGTCCGGCTCCTAGGTGAGGGGGTCAGGGGGCTCTGTGTGCTGCCCTGCCCTGAACACTGGCTCTGCACTTCCATTGGCCAGGAAGAGCGTGTGAAGCCTCCTGATCGCCCTGCCTAGGAGTCTGACCTCCTGATCACTTCCAGCGCACAGTATGGAACCAGCCACAGGCAGGGAGCCTGTCTTAGCTTTAGTGTGCCACTGACTGGGAACCGCCCAAGGAAAGCTCCTGCTCCAACTCTGAGCCCCAGTCCCATGCCCCAGTCTGAGCCACCGACAAACTTGGAGCCCCCCCTGCACCCTGAATGCCTCATCCAAGGCCCTGAGCACCAGACTGCACCCCCAGCCAGAGCCCTCATCCCTTCCTTGGACCCCAACCCCCTGCCTCAATCTGCAGCCCCCTCTCACATTCCAAATCCCTCAGCCCCACCCCTCTGCCTGGAGCCCCCTTCTACGCCTCAAACCCCTCATCCCCAGCCCCACACCATAGTCTGCACCCCAAGTTGGAGTCCTCACCCTATCCCACACCCCAACTGCCCTGCCTCAACCCGCAGTCCCCTCCCACACTCCAAATCCTTCTGCTCCACTCCAGTCTGGAGCCCTCTCCTGCACCCAAACCCCTCATCCCTGACCCCACCCCCTCATCCTGGAATCTGCACCCCCAGTTGGAGTCCTCACCCCATCCCAACCCCAACCCCCTTCCTCAGATCAGTGAAAGTGAGTGAGGGTTGGGGAGAGCAAGTCACCGAGGGAAGGGGAATGTAGTGAGCAGGGAGCGGTGCCTTGGGTGAGGGATGTGACTGGGGGAAGGGGTGGGGCTAAGGTGCTCAGTTCTGTTCGATTAGAAGGTTGGCAACCTTAGATTAAAACTATGTCCATCCTCGTATTTTCAGTGTTTTCTATAGGCTGATAGTATTTCAGTGGGGATCCTGGTTAGATATTTCAGTGCATCTTCTAGTCAGTTAACTTTCCATTTATTCATTACTTTTCTCTATCCTCACATCATTAAATATGCCAGTACAACTCAACAATGCAAACTTTGCCTGATCTGACAATTTAAATAATTCTCATCTACAGTTTGTCAGATACATCCAGCTTTCACTTTGTTCTTTATAACTTGCTTCATAGATAATTTTGAATTTTAATGTTTTTTTTATGTTTGTATGATCATTTTGTTTTTTTACCAGGCAGAAATTTTAATGATAAAAAGAGGAGACATAGCATACTGAATACAGCTACGATAACTACAAAAAGTCATCTTTCTTATAGAAAAACACGTATGTTGTAGTGCTTAAAAATATCTTGAAGTTTTTGTTCAATTTATTTTTTTTCAAAGAGGGACATAAATCCAAAGCTGCTGGAAGCATTTATGATTTTAAAATGATAAAAGTGAATATAAGATTTTTTTAAAAAAACATAAGTCCTTTAATTTAATCTCTCTGACTTTTATCACTTTGTAGATAAAATTTACGTCAATATTTATTTTATGATACGGAAAAATATATTTATTTTCCAAAAAAGACTATGATGTATATGAATATATACTATGAGTACAGTGTAAAAGTATAAGTAGGCAAGACAAAAAAGAATATGAAGATCAACTAGCAAAAAACTAACAGAAAAAAAACCCTCAAAAACCAGAAGCGGGCAGCCTGCCATATAATCAGTGGGGCCACTGGATGATATAGGTATTAAAAAAGCACTGAAGGAAGACAAAGCCATTGTGGACAAGCTAAAGAAATTCTTTGCCTCAGTCTTCACTGTAGACGATGTGAGGGAGAGTCCCACACCTGACCCATTCCTTTTTAGGTGACAGATCTGGGGAACTGTCCCAGACTGAGGTGCCAATAGAGGAGGTTTTGGAAAAAAATGATAAATTACACAGTAATAAGTCACCGAGACCAGATGGTATTCACCCGAGAGTTCTGAAGGAACTTAAATATGAAATTACAGAATTTACCTGAGATTGAGGGATTCTAGTCCAGCATCCGATTTGGTCTGTGTTCCTCCTGTATGCATCACCAGGCACAACAGAAGGTTGGGGTTGTCCACTGCACTGGAGCTGAGGCAATTGGTTGGACATCACCCTCCCCGTGGGACTCATGTCTCATCTGTAAAATGTAGATTTCTTGACTGTTAGTCCATAATATCTGTAAGGGCTAGGGAGCCTAGGCTTCACACCCTTGATTCCAAACTAGGTATTCTTTACTGACCTGTACCCAATAAACTGTCTTTTTGTTCCCCTTTAATCTTGTCCCTCTTCTGTTTCACTGAGATCATAGGTGACAGACCCTAGATCAGGGGTAATCTGAACTTCGATCATTAGCAGGGGTCCTTTAATACCCAGCCTTTAATTCTCATTTCCCACAGTCAAGGAAGGGGAAGAAGTGCCTTTGTTATTGTCCTGTAAGTAAGCTTCTGCCACAGGAGAACCTGGTAGCATTACCATACTGGATCTTTTCTGCTTTTTTGGTGTGTGGGGGCGGTGGGGTGGGGGAGTAACAGCATCATAGAAATACTTCTTAGGTTTGCAACATAATTTGAAGGAGGAGCACCTGGAGATTCAGAAAGAAAGAGTAGCAAGGCATTTGATTTTCCAAGTTCATGTATGTATCCTTCAAGAATTATAGGACAAAATGGGGAAAGCTGTAACCATTGCCCCTTCAAAGATAGTAAATTATAGGAAAAATCCATATTTTACAAATTCTGCTATTTTATTTGTAAAGCATCTCTCCCTTACAGGGTATGATATTAAAGGGTTTAATTGGTTTTGTTTTCCTGAGCGTCACTTTCAAAAGTGTGGGAAACAATAAGGGAAGGGATGGGATATGTCCTGGGTGAGGAATGCAAATTACTAGAGTGCAGAGATATGAAAACTATTGCAATTCACAGAGGGTTTTTTTGAAACTTTAATATATTAAGGAACTCTGCAGCCTACATTATTACCTGAGGAGGGTGATCTCACATCACTTACAAGGACACATTAGTTATTTCCAATCATTGCCATGTATATAATACTGTAAATAAGTCAATATAAATATAAATGTAGTGAGCCACCGACCCAGCACAGTCCTGATGCAGCATAAATATAGATACAGCATGCTAGATGCTTCTGCGAGGAATACCCCACCAAAAAATGCCATTTAACACTATGTACTTTAGTTTCTACCCCATGGCAGCATAGCCATGCAGTAATTATTTTTTCTTCCAAGATCTACAACACCTACATTATTATTTTAAAATAAAAACTCCTGACACAAGGAATGCAGCCAATGATAGAAAGGAAGGAGTATCACTGGTTGGCGTTTCAAGTGATGCTTTATTTGTTTGGCCAGTCATTTATCTGTTAAGAAAGTCAGAGTTCCTTCTTGCTGCTGTGAGAGTCATGTTCACAGAATTTCTCCTCATCTTGATGTTATGAATCACAAAACCATGAATATCAGTGCTGTGAATTTACTATTTGTGTCTGCAGCAGCATATTCTTGATGAAAAGTATCCATGAATGTACTACAAAAAATGTTCAGTACTCCCACTTGCTCTCTGGCTATTAACAGTTTCCCAGGTGCACTGAATATTGATGCTGAATAAACACTGAAATGTTTAGGTAAAAACCTGACTATAGTAAAGGCCACTTTTAAAATTTCAGCTAGCATCCTTTTTGACTGGACTTTCTGTTCAAAAACTAGACACCTGGACATCCTACCCTTACAATCTAACTTGCCCACTAGGTCTCAGAGCCTGCAAATGGGAAGATGAAAAACACACCATCCAGTCCCATCTGACAGTGAGGGAAAAATTCATTCTCAATACCGAAAGGCAACTAGCATGATGCCCTCAGAAAGGCCCGGAAGACTGGTCCCACTCTAATCCAAAGGTTGTGTTTGGGGCATTGTTCTCAGATGCAAAATGATGTCTCAGACAGGGGAAAGGGCATATAAACATTTCTTTCATATACAGGGGAACCAATGAGATTTTGCTTCACCCTCCAACTGAAACACAAGGAGGCTAAAGTGGCCAGGAGAAGGTGGAGATAAATGGGAGGAATTGTCAAAAGAGCCCTGCGGTTTTACCCCCTCTCTTAGCCCAATCTCTGAGTTTGCAAGGTGAGAGGTTCACTTTTTATTGTCCTGTAAAATACCTGAAAGAACCTGGCAGCTGTCATTTTATATTAATGATGAGAGCTGGTTTAAAAAATTCCAGCTGAATGTTTTTCAATCAGAAAATGCCATTTTTCTAAATTGAAACAACGTACATTTAGATGACAAAGTCAAAACATTCAATTTCAGCATTTTGAGATTGGAATATTTTAGTTTTCCATTTCAAAATGCACTTTATTTTATATTATAAAAATGTAAAAATAAAGAATTCAAAATCAAAACAAAACTTTCCAATTTTATCAGACTCTTTTGATTGACCTGATATGAAGGGTATTTTTTGAAAATTATATTTTGAGAATTTTCAAAAGTTGATGTTTTATTCTGATTCAGTATGAAAACAAATTGTGAATTTGTGGAATTTTCTGTAAAACAGAAATTCCAGTTCCTGCACAGCTTTATGAATGATAATACAATTAAATGTCTGTAAATCATAATAAATTTGAATAAAATAACCATTTGTAGAAAGCCTTCCATTCTATAGCATTTTAAAGTACTCACACAAACTTCCCTATACTCACTGTAGATGGGTTTCAGCTGATAATGCTGATTCAGCTGTCATACTTTCCTTTTCTTTCTTATTTTGATTTTGTGTTGAGATTTTGTGTTTCTTCTTTTCTGTTTTTCTATAGTGACCAATAAGCTACTCTGTACTATTACTGCAAGCATGTTAACTATAACTATAGTGCTACTTATTGTGATACTTGTGATTTTGGGTCCAAATTGTGGTTTTAGGACACTATCCTGCATTGCAACATAACTCCTCCTTTTGCCTCTGGATGGCTTTTCTGATCAGGGAGTAACAGGAGGGAGGTGGCTTTGTGTTCAGGTTCAGGAAATTTAGGCTTCTATGTGTCGTAAGCACTTTTCACAACGGCACTTAGCCACTTATATCACTTGGGCACTTTTGTAAATTTTACTCTACCTGCATAGATTTCTGATAGAAAAGCTTTTAAATATGTAATACATTAGGTATGTAAATGTTTATTTAGAAATAAGTTGTCCTATTACTATATTTTAAAAAAAATCAGAAATATGCTCTGATTTGTGTCTGAAGTTTACTTTTAAACCCACTGTGATGGGTTGGATCACAGAAACCCGCTTGGGAACTGTCTACTAATGTGTTGAGACTACCACTAAGCTCGTTTTCCCTGGCATCTTGGGACTTCAGAACACTGCCTGGTTGTGCCAGACATACTAACCTACTACAAACACAGTCCCAGGTGTGAACCACGTCCCCCATAAGCTGCAGGCTTAACTGAAAACAGCTTAAGAAGTGTTCCTATCTCCATCACTCAGATACCCAACTCTTAATGGGGTCCAAACCCCAAATAAATATGTTTTACCCTGTATAAAGCTTATACAGGGTAAACTATACAGGGTAAACTAATAAATTGTTTGCCCTCTATAACATTGATAGAGAGATACACACAGTTCTCCCCCATCCCGCCACTCCCAGGTATTAATATATACTCTGGGTTAATGAATAAGTAAAAAGTGATTTCATTAAATCCAAAAAGTAGGATTTAAATGGTTCCAAGTAATAACAGACAGAACAAAGTGAATTACCAAGTAAAATAAAATAAAACACTCAAGTCTAAGCCTAATATAGTAAGAAAGTGATTACAGGTGAAATCTCACCCTCAGACATGTTCCAATAAGCTTCTTTTACAGACTAGCCTCAGTCTAGTCTGGGTCCAGCAATGACTCACACCACCATAGTTACTGTCCTTTGTTCCAGTTTCTTTCAGGTATCCTTTGGGGGTGGAGAGGTTACCTCCTGAGCCAGGTGAAGACAAAAGAGAGGTGTCTCCCAGGACTTTATATGGTTTCTCTTTTGTGGGGGGGAAACCACATCCTCCCCCTGTGTAGAATCCCCTCTGCAAGATGGAGTTTTGGAGTCACCTGGGCAAGTCATATGTCTATGCATGTCTTAGTTTTCTACAGGAATGTTTCCAGGAAAGCTCAGATGTGGGTTGGTGTCTATCAAAGTCTATTGTAAAATTAAGTGTTTCTTGGTTGGGCACTTACTGAGAATAATCTTTTCTCAAGAAGCTGACCAAATGCTTCACTGACACTACTTAAAATCAAACAAGTACACAGCCAATATTCATAACTTTGAATACAAAAAGGATACATGCATACAAATAGGATGAATATATTTTAGTAGATTATAACATTTGCCAAGGTAGGTGTTACCTGCCATATGTAGCATAAAACATATTCCAGTTATGTCAGATTTACATTCATAAGCATATTTCTATAAAGACTTATGGGGTGCAACGTCACACCCACTATTACTACAACTTGGATCATTAGTCCCCTGCACCATTGCCTCTTTCTTATCACCTCTCCCTTTGAGCAGTAAGTCACACATACACACATACTGTTCCTCCAAGAAGGATCATGTAGAAACCCCTCCAAGTGCTGAAACAACAGATGGTTTACAGTTCAGCTGAAAACATCCCTGCCCCCCACCCCCACACACACCTTGAGATCACTCCCTCCCCTCCACCCCATTGAGATAGTCTGGGTTAGAGCTGCATGTGAAGTAAAGAGTGCAGCAGCACTGTAAATCATCCTTGGATTTTGCACTTGGAAGAGTTTGAATTCCTTCAGCAGCTCACTGGAACAATTTATGACAGTTCTTTATATTCATCACAGCCCGAGGGAAGAACACAGCAAGAAAAGGGCCTTGTCAGTAAGAGTTTGAGTCCATGGCAAACATTGCATTGCAATTCTAAGTAAAATGGACAATATTGCATTCATATATTATTTGCCAGATTAACAGCAATTACATTGGTTAATAATCTGTCGTCTGATATTGAAAATACGTTACATAACACCTGAAAAAACGCAAAGAAGAACTAGTTTGATGTATTCATGTTCTTGTACTTTGAATTTATTTGTGTGGGGAAATAACATTTGAGAGTAAGGGGATTTATTATTATTATTAGGATCAAGTTTAACAGAGTCAGAGTCATAATCACAGGTAAAAGCAAGTGGTAGATGCAGACTTCTAAGGCATAGAAAATGTAACAAAAGTGGTGATGAAAGCTTTCCAGGAAGGAGAAAAAATGGTTTCCATAGCAATGTATTATTCGTACTTTCTCTAAAAGCAAAAGGCTCTCTTTTGAATGAGAAATCTGTACTGAAGAATTAAATGTATTAGAAATATTTGATCAGTGGTCTGTAACTTCCTTCTTGTAATTAATTTTATATATCTTTGGAGTCAAAAATATAAATTATCAATTCTAAAATACAGTAGTTTAGCAGAAAAGGAAATAAAAGGTGGTACAGTGTAATACAATTACCAAAGCCACAAATGCACTAAAAAAAAAGGCAGGTGAGGCTATGGGAAGGTATGATTACTCAGGGTATTATTAATGAAAAGCAGAAATCATGATTCTGTGTTGCACTGTTCTTCTACCAAGCACAAGTCTGGGGGAGATACAAGAGATGAAATTTAGCTTTAAGATATCTGTGCACATCCCACATTTTGGGTCAAATTGGAGGCCTGCCTGGGTTTCAGTGCAATTTAGCCATAAGGCTGCTCTCCTAAATATCACAAGCTTATAATGGTCCCCAATGAGCCTGTAGCAGGATTTACTTTTTGGGGCTAGCGGGTCTAGTAGGCAAGCTGCAACTTGAGAAACTTCAAAGTCCTGGGTGGCCTTGTCAAATAATATTGGAGATTGGAGGCCAAATTATAATCTGTCCATCTCCGGGTTCTCCCGGGCTGGACTTGGAGTGTAGAGAAGGATAGTGAGACCCAGGCCTTCCATCTTCACAAGGTCCTAGCCCAAAAGAGTAAAGGTCGGGGTTGGGAAGTATTTCTGTCCCCTCTAGCTGATATCCCAGACCAGCCTTCTTTGCGCCACTTCTTACACCCCACTGACAGTACTCTCTTCAGTTTGGGGCATGATCACAGCTCTTTCCTCTTCTCTCCTCTTCTCTTCTCTCTGAGAGATGTTCAAGCAGACTCAATGAGTATGACTACACTGAAATAAAATGCCCGTGTCAGCTGACTTAGACTCAGGCTGTAGGGGCTATAAAATCACAGTGTAAACATTCAGGCTCAGGCTGGAGCCTGGGCTCTGGAATGCTTCTCCCTCATGGGGTCCCAGAATCTGGGCTCTAGCCTGAACCCTGGGACCCTGAGATGGGGAAGATCCCGGAGCCCAGGCTCTAACCCAAGCTTGAACATCTACACTACAACTTTATATCCCCACAGCCCAAACCCTGAAAGTCTAAGTCAGATGACACAGACCAGCCTATTGCAGTGAAGACATAGCTCAAGATTCAGATAGTCAGTCAGAGCTCCCCAACATCCTTTACTTTCCAGTGATTTCCCCCTTGTCAGGGAGAAGGGGAGAGAGAAAGGGGTCAAGACCCTGGTTGCCCACTTGGGCTTTATCCATAGTCTAGGTCCTTCACCTGTGGATTCCTCTATCCAAGCTGGTACTAACTAGCTTCCTTCCTGCAGGCAGCCTCTCCTTCACTCTCCCCTGCTTGATTGACAGAGTCCCCTTTTAAGCAGGTCCTTCATTTGGAGTAGGCTCTAGAACTGCTGAGGGTGAGGTCTTCTAGCCCAATTCTACTCCATCACTCCTTTTGTGTTAGTGAGGGGTTTGCAAGCCCCATCACAGAGCCTCTATGCCAATACAGAATAGCCAGAGCATAGTGTGCTTTGACCAAATCCCCTCTTTTCCTTAAGTGCCGTCCCCTTTCCAGGAGGGGCAGAGAGGTGCCAATGAATGGTTTCACTCTGTGCTTCAGTTGCTCTCCATCTATAAAATGGCTTAATAATACTGTTCACCTTTCTATAGCACTTTGGGATCTCTGGATGAAAAGCTCTTAAATAAGTTTAATATTATTAACAACAATAATTCTTTCTATTTTTTACAGAACTGGTTGACAACAGGAACAGCTGAATTTTTTCTCCTGGCTTTCTATTGGAATATTTTTTTCCAATGACAGATTTCTGACCAGCCTGAGTTATTTTACTAAAGTAAATGGGGTGGTGTTAGATAATCTTACAGGGCAACTGCCAGAGCTGTAGGCACCTTTCATGAGCACTATATTTACTTAGAAAGAAATAAAACATTAATTGTTCAAAGCTTAAAGGGACAAATCATGATCTCATGCACACCTCCCAATTGCCCATCTTCTGAGAGAATAACTCATTTTAGCTCCACAGTTACCTACATTTCACATAAATTTGGTGTCCCCCTTCCTTGTTCCCTCCCTTGTATCTCATTTTTGGTCAATATTACATTGCACACTGGGGGCTTGGCACGCAAAGAAATATAATCCCATGGAAGTCAATGGAAGATTGGCCATTTGACTTCAGTACAATGAGGATTTGGCCGAAAGATTCAAAATAAGTCAAAAATAAACATTTTTACCCTGTCCCTCTACTATACCAAGGCAACATATGTCTTCTCGTGAATGTTTTAGATGTTTTCAGTCAGTTGCCTCAGCTTTGTCTATTTTTTGGCTCCTTTGGATCTGTTAAAATAAATAGTTGTTTGTCACTGTATGGTATTCTCACAGTCTGGGAACTTTTTAATTCCCTTTTGACTTGCTTGTGGGAGTACTGGTAGTTTAAGAAAAATGTTTCACCTTAAGCCTATATGCCCCAGGGTCTGCTTTTGTGACATTCCACTAGGAAGAAAACAAAGAAAAACTGTTCCTTTTATATGTTCTCTTTCTTTAATCTATACTGGTTGACATGTCATACTTAGAAAGCCTGTGTCCCTGGAGGTCAAGCCTGAGAAAATGTTTTACAATATTTCACTGTATTATGAGATATAATCTAATGAGCTAAGCCAAAATTCTATAAATTGTCAAGAATAGACTATACCTTATTTATTCATGCACTGCCTTCCCTTGCACTCCTCCCACCCCCGTGTGCAAGTGCTCATGCACACATACATGTAGGAGTATTTTATTGAGCCATTAATATATTTCTTAATGAAAATATATTTCTAAATTAAAATGTAATATTTAGTAAATATAAATCCATCGACAACACCATCAAAACTGGTGGAAGAAAGAAATATGATCAAAACTGATATCTGAGAGTCTAGGTGAGTCTAAAAATCAATGACTTTTATTTTTAAATAATTACAAATCCAGAGCAGATATGTCTGTGTGTGAAAGATGTAAGAAGTACACAGAAGCAAATCTTTAGTATAACATTCCTTTTAAGGTTACGTTCTGCCCTCTTATACAAGTACAATCCAGAGTAACCGCGGAATGTAAACCATGGAGTAATGGAGACATTCTGGATTTAAATTGGTTTAACAGAGAGCAGAATCTGATCCTTAGAATTTTAGGGCAAAATTCTACATGTTCTGAGGTGCTATTTAATGAATGTATTTGCATGGGGAGAAGTTAGTGTTAACATTTAGCCCATGAAGTATAAAAAGTATGAGTGAGAGTTGGAGAAGACTTTGGGTAGATCTTACGCAAGGGAGATATGTTGGTCTTTTACCAGTAAGAATTTTAAAACAGTACTTGTTAATATTGGACTGATAAAGGATTTCCATGGAATTGATTCACTCTTGTCTTTATTGTAAATTATTATATATACTTTTTTCTTTAAAATAACCTATTCTTGAGGACCAGCATGTCACATAGCATACAACTTATAAGTAATTTATCTGCTAAACTAGTTCAATAAAATTTTTGAACTTAAAATCCTAGTTGCCTTAAACAGTGAAAAGAATTCTCTTCCTGACATATACTGTTCTTTATAGACTCATAGACTTTAAGGTCAGAAAAGGATCATCATGATCATCTAGTCTGACTTCCTACACATTGCCCCCTACCTACCCACCCACTCCTGTAACAGATCCCTAACCTTTGACTGAGTTATTGAAGTTCTCAAATCATGGCTTAAAGACTTCAGGTTACAGAGAGTTCACCATTTACACTAGTTTAAACCTGCAAGTGACTCATGCTCCAGACTGCAGAGGAAGGAGAACTCAGTCTCTGCCAATCTGACCTGGGAGAAAGTTCCTTCCCAACCTCAAATATGGCAATCAGTTAGACCCTGAGCATGTGGGAAAGACCCACCATGTTGATATCTGGGAAAGCATTCTCTGTAGCAACTCAGAGCCCTCCCTTCTAGTGATCCGTCTCTGGCCATTCGGGATTTTTGCTACTAGTAGTCGCTGATGGGCTACATGCCATTGTAGACAGTCTCATCATACCATCCCCTCCATAAATTCAGTCCTGAAGGCAGTTAGGTTTTTACCCACACTGCTCCCCTTGGAAGGCTGTTCCAGAACTTCACTCCTCTGATGGTTAGAAACCACCTTATTTCAAGCCAAAAATTGTTAATGCCCAGTTTTTATCTATTTGTTCTTGTTTCCACATTGGCTCTTAACTTCAATAAATCCTCTGCCTCCCTGGTATTTATTCCTCTGATGTATTTATGGAGAGCAATCACATCTCCCCTCAGCCTTCTTTTGGTTAGGCTAAAGAAGCCAAGCTCTATGAGTCTCCTCTCATAAGGTAGATTTTCCATTCCTCTGATCATCCTAGTAACCCTTCTCTGCACCTGTTCCAGTTTGAATTTATCTTTCTTAAATACAGGATACCATGATTGCACACAGTATTCCAGATGAAGTCCCACTAGTGACTTTTATAATGGTAGTGGAGGAGCTTTGTTGTTGCTCTAAATGCTAGAGTCATAATGAGTACTAACTAACACTTCCCTCTCCCCACTGGAAATACCTCACCTGATGCATCCTACAATTTCATTAGCCTTTTTTATGGCCACACCACATTGAAGTCTCATAGTTATCCTGTGATCAACCAATACACCCAGGTTTCTCTCCTCCTTTGGTGCTTCCAACTGATAAGTCCCCAGCTTACAGCAAAAAATCTTCTTGTTAGTCCCTAGATGCATTACCTTGAACTTTGCACTATTAACTTTCATACCATTTGTATCACTCCAGTTTACAAGGTCATCCAGTTCTTCTAGTATGATATTCCAGTCCTCCATATTGATAATACCTCTCAACTTTGTCTCATATGCAAATTTTATTAGCACACTCTCACTTTCTGTGCCAGGATCAGTAAAAAAATGTTAAATAATATTGGTCTCAAAGCAAATCCCTGAGAAACTCCACTAGTAACCTTCCTCCTCCTGACAGTTCACCTTTCAGTATGACCCGTTGTAAGCTCCCCTTAATCAGTTCCCTATCCACCCTTCAATTCTCATATTAATTCCCATCTTCTCCAATTCAACAAATAATTTCCCATGTTGAACTGTATCAAATATCTTACTGAAATCAAGATAGATTAAATCTACTGCATTTCCTTTGCCTAAAAATCAATTATCTTCTCAGTGAAGGAGATCAGGTTGGCCTGGCATGATCTACCTTTTGTAAAACCATGTTGTATTTTATCCCAATTACCATTCACCTCTGTGTCCTTAACTACTTTCTCCAGTCATAAGGTATGATCCTTGAGTTTACAGATTCATTACAAATCCTTGCTATTGGTCTTGCAATTTCATGTGCCATTTCCTTTAATATTCTTGAATGGATATTCTCTGGGTCCTCTTATTAGGCTGTTTGAGTATGACTTTCACTTTGGATGTGGCAATTTCTCCCTCCATATCCTTCTTACCCTTGGTCATCCAGTCACTATCCCTAAGCACTTCATTAGCCTCAAAAAAATGGAGATAAGGTATTTGTTTAGGTGTTGGGCCATCATACTATTGGTTTTAATTCCCTTTGCAAGGTCCAGCTGTGCTTGGATTTTGGCAGTTCTCACTTTATCCCTGTATTTTCTGCCCTCTGATCTTTTGGATACTTCCCATCTTCCATTCCCTATAGGCTTTCTGCTTTCTCTTAATCACCTGTTTAAGATGCTTGTTCATTCAATTGGTCTACAATTTTTGGTCTACCTTTGCCTACAATTTTTTTCCCCTTTGCTTGGGATGTATACTTCAGATAACTTCTGCAGCTTTGAGTTAAAGTAATTCTAAGACTCCTCCACATTCAGATCTCTGACTTCTTCAGTTCAGTCCCCTTCCCCAATTCCCTTAATTTTTTATAGCTCTTTTGAAATCAAGCACCCTTATTGTAGACCTATTTTTATCTATCCTTTGTGACAAATTGCTGGCACTATTATGATGGGTGATGCGCTTTTTCTTCTGGGAGTGGGGGAGGGGTGTTTAGGGAGCCATTTCTTGCCCCTAAACAGGGTATTAACTGCCCCACTAGTATCCTAGAGGAGGAGGAGTGGAGAGGGAAGGATCTGGGCCCGCCCTCTACTCCAGGTCCCAGCCCAGGGGCCCTGAGGATAGCGTTAAACCACTTGAACTAGCTATTCCTTCCCCTGGGCTCCTTCCCTCTCCTATCCTTCAGCTTTGGGGCTTCCTGCCCTCTCTCTGCACAAGCCAGGTATCCCTTTACCTAAGGTCTGGGTCTTCTTAGCTCACTGCAGCACTTCTCCAAACTCTCCTGTGCTTTTCTCCAAACTGCTCTCTGCTCCCCCACCAAACACTCTGCTTCAACTCCTTCAAACTGCTCTTCGGTCCAATGCCAATCCACTCTGCTTCAACTCCTTCCAGCTGCTCTCCACTCCAACACTAACCCTCTCTGCTTCAACTCCTTCCCCTGTGTGACTGAAGTGGTGGTGGTGGGGGTTATCATGTGACTGCTTCAGGTGTTCTAATTGGCTTCAGGTGCCTTAATTGGCTCCAGGTGCTCCAACCAACGTCTAGCAAACTTGCTTCCCTCTAACACTCTCCTGCTGCCCTCTGGCCAGGCTGTATCACACTTTCCATTTAGTTTAAACTGAATTAGCTCATGATTACTCAAACCAAGTTGTCTTCTATCACCAGTTCTTCTATCTCACTACTCACCAATACCAAATCTAAAATGACATCGCCTCTTGTTGGTTCTGCAACTATTTATTGAAAAAGCTTTCAGCTATCACACCCAGGAAAACCTGAGCCCTACTGTTATTAGTAGCACTTGTCCTCCAATTTATATATCACATAATTCCAGTAGTATTTATTTCTTTATAAACATTCAAGAGGTCTCTATCCATATCCAAATTGGATTTTGGTGGTCTGTTGCACACTCCAACCACAATATTAGGGGAACCTCTAGTAGCTTTCTTCTCCAAAGTGATTTTGGCCCAAACAGACTTTATCTTATCCGGTCCATTACTTCTAATTTCTCTACGGTCTACCTCATTATTAATAAAAAATGTTACTCCACCACCTGTGCCTTTCTTTCTTGAACAGCACATACCCTTCAATACCTGTACTACAATCATGACTATTATTACGCCGTGTTTCTGTTATCCCTATAATATCTGGTTTCATTCCATGCACCATGAGTCTAGTTCCTCCATTTATTACCAAGGCTCCTTACATTAGTGTACAAATACCTTAGTTGCTGCTCCTTGTCTTCACCCATATTTCTTACCTGATTGGGTACAGTCATTCTACTGCTACTATCACCTACCTTACTGGTATCAACACTATCCTTCTTCTTAATGGCCATTCTCCTAACCATTGATCTCGCCAGTCTTACTTGATTTTCCTCCCTCTCAGTGTTAAAATTAGGCGTGGAGATTACATGAGCATCTCCCAACCATCTCATCTAATCACAAACAGAATCAATACTTAGTTGATCAGTCACAACTCAGCAATGTAGCTCACCTACAGAGTTCCATCACACATCTATTTGCAGTCACTCCACAGAAGGAAAAACCCACAGGAAAAATATGTGACACTTAGGTAGCAATAACCAATGTGTCTGAGGGTCCTGGGTGATGTTGATCTGGATTGTGGCACTATTTTACTGGCAACTGGATATGGTGCAATCAATTAGTGGTGTCTTCCATGAGAACGATTTCTGGATCCCCAATATCCCTTTGCCATTTCCCTTACTTGCTAGCTCCTGACTGCCCACTTTTTTTCTCATTTTTACCTTCGGCAAGTCACTTAACCTAGCTAGGCCTCAACTTTGTCATCTGTAAAATATAACAATAATTCTTAATCACCTTGTCAAAGGGCTCCTTGCATATGCTGCACAGTGGGAATGATGAGCATAACCCCCCTACATTAAGAACACAATTCAAACCATGGTTTCCAGCCATAACCTTGAATTTCCTGCTCATGTGGGTTAAAAGAGGGGTTCTCAACCTTTTTCTTTCTGAGCCCCTCCTCCAACGTGCATCCCACCACCCCCAAATCTCCACAGCCCATCTGTGGCACAAACTTTTTTTGCATATAAAAGCCACGGCCGCTGTTAGGGGATAGCAAGCAGGGACATTGCCCAGGACCCCCTTGCACAGGGGCCCCCGTTTAGCTCAGCTGCTCAGGCTTTGGCTTCAGCCCAGGTGGCTTGGCTTAGGAACTTGGGCTTCAGCCCCAGGAGCTGGGACTTCAGCTTTCACCTGAGGACTCCAGTGAGTCTAATGCTGGCCCTACTTGGCAGACCCCCTGAAACCTGTTTGTGGCCCCACAAGGGCCCCCGGGACCCCTGATTGACAACCACTGCATTAAAACACAGATCTTTTAACATTCAGTTGTGGGTTTTTTTAACATCTTTGTGATAGCAAGGGGAAGCACAAATAAAGGAATAAATAAATGATATATCTATGTATGGCCTAGGAGATGTCTAGCAAACTAGATTATACTTTTGTTTATAGATCATATCATTAAAAATACAAAGGGTAATTCTTGATGGGAGGAACTACTCTGATGTTACATAACATTAGAGTGTCAACATGCTGGTTACCTGCACTGCTGACATACATCAGGGACTGAACTGGAAATGTCTAGAACTGTAAACATGCATTTCTGCAGCTTGAGCTACAGGATCTCTAACTAGTGATTGTAACAGACTTACATCAACGTGAACACAGAGGGTACACTTAACACAGACTGACCAGTGGGGTACATTAGCACTGTAAGTATTGGTTCTCTGTGAAGAGATTTGCTATAATGTGACATGATACAGTATGCTATTTGTGAGGATGAGTTGGATAAATAATCCACCCATGTTAGAGTGTGTCATTTTGAGAACGAAACCTGTCAAACAGAAATTGTAAAGCTTGAGCACAGGGACAGGGACCTCTATGAAGTGTACAGTACTATGCATACTAACAGGTCAGTAAATAATAGCGATAATAGGAAAAGAATGCTTGGCATTACCATACTTCTTGTGTTAGAAGATAACCTAAGGGCATTAGAGGGGATGATGAGAACATAGGTGTATAAAAAATGAGAGTTAGTGTAGATATAGAGAAGTTGGCATAGGATTATGGGAGGGACTACAGTTCTGTTTCAGTAGGGAAACTTGGGTTGCTAAGGAATGCTGGATTGGCCCATAGGTATTTGTACTATACTGTGATCTATTTTATTATGTGGTCATCAAACAGAATATGAAACTGAAAATATGTACATCAGTAATAATTTGATATGGAGAGCCTCGTGATTCTGATAGCCATATGCAGTATAATAGCTTTGTATTGCATTTCTGTAGCAGCTGACATATTCAAAGAACATTGACTAAATATGTATTCTAAAGGGTACATGACCCAGAGTTATTAAGAAATCCTGCTTTTGCCTTTAGGGGGTTCGGTTTAGTTTTCATACCTACAGACAGCTTTTGAAGGATGGATCATTTTCAAAGCAAAGGCAGAGGAATGCTAATAAATCACATCTTTATGAAATATTCATTAATTCAGTATATTCTGTACAAGGCTGCTGCCAAAGCAGTGCAGGGTGACAAATTACATTTTTGTACACACAGGAAATGGTTGACAAGATACATTGTCTATAGAGAGGGTTTCCTGAATGGTCACATACAAAGCTAACCAACAAAAGTTGTTTACACTATTAAGCAAGCAGGACAAAAGAGCAGCTGTGTATGTCCCTGCCAAGTCTCAGTACTCCTCTTGTAAGAGGAATTTTCCTCCCAGCATAGACTCACTTTCGTCTTGTAAAAGTTTTTATTTCTTAAGAGATACTTTCCCTAGATTGCTCCAAGGGTGAGATCAGCTCGCAGGAAACAAGTGAGGCATCCCTGTGCCCATTGCTGTATCTCATGAAAGAATGCGGACTCACCTTCAGGTGTCTCCTATTCATGTGTCAGCAGCCATCAGAAATAACACGGCACAAAAACTAGCTGAATGTTCCTTCACTAAAGAGTCAAGGTGAATCTCTTTCTTGATTGCCTCTTTCATCTCTCTGGCACTCTGAAAGCAACCCCTGGGCAGCAAGAACACTGGAATCAGCTTCACTATGCTCCATCTTGTCCACATTGCCCTGTAAAGCAACATCATGATAAAGAATAGTGTTCTTGTGAAATCTCACAAAGGGTACATCTTTCATTACTAGGCATGTATCTTTTGAATGGCTCAGTAAGAGAGAATGACATTGATTTACAACATCTTGAAGGCAAAGTTTACTGAAAGTAGACAGAGTCATTAAAATGTAACTGAACTCTTTCCCTGCGGTAGGGAGTACAGCATATACAAGAAATGTTCGCTAACTGAACTTTCTTTAATTATAGGACTTGCTAATGATTTATTTAGAAATAAACTCCCATTTAGACAGTATAACTACAGATGATCAAACTGTTCATTACAAATGTAGCCCCATTATTGGTTAGAAAACAGTACATGAGCTGAGTGATTTCCAGTAATGTATTTGTTACAACTATTCTCAGAGTTTGTGAATACATTTCAGACTATGGATTATTTGAGAATGTCTGGTTTGTCTTATCACTGCTACTTAGTCATATGTGATTGTTCATTCCAGGTATAGTATCATTCTGATCTCTGATTGGATGGCTTTTTTATTGCTGCTGTTGTTTGTATTGCAATAACTCCCGGAATGTGCTACTCACTGTCTATATGCTGCAGAAGACACAGTCACTGAACTGAAAAGAATACAGTCTAACATTTCTAATTAACATTTTTAAATGGGAGACTAATCAATGACAAATAATGGGGTAACCACTCTGGGATACATTCATGTTCAGATGAATAATGTGTGTGAAAATTCATGAAACTTTTGGGATTCATGTACATCTTTATGTTTATTTGGTTGTCATATGCTTATAAATTAGACTTTTGTTAGTAAAAAAAAAATTGAACTCAGTTAAAGTTCTTTTAATAAACTTTAGCTTTGATAAAATCCAAAATGGGTAAAAAAATAACCTTCATATTTTAATTCCAGCTGAAAAAAATCCCTTATTTATATTTGGAAGTGTTTGGGTCTCTCTTTTTCATTGATGTCATGTAATAAAGAAATCATATAAAAATAATATATGGAAACCACAGTACTGTCATATAGTGTTTTTTTTATTTTGTTTTGATTTTTTTTAATCCACACATTGAAACCATAACTGGAGATTTTTCAAAACACAGACTTCCATATTGGAGTTTATTCCAGCAACATTTAAAATCAAATCATATTTGATATTTAGTAGAAAGCATCTTTGATGGCATCAGAAAAAATGCCTCTCAAATCTGTTTTGAGGAGAGACATGACAATATGAAGAATTGTCATGTATCTTGTATAATAAAAATAAAAAATTAAAGTTAGAAAGTTAAAAATTAAAGTTAAAAATTAGGCTTTAATAAGTGGCAGAGTTAAAGTTTATTTGAGCCCCATTTTCATATGCCTCAGTCTTCTGAACTATAATGTCTGGATCCAGATTTGGATCTGAACTTTCATAAAGTTCAAAGGAGTTGAGATTGTGGGATTTTTTTTGGTGTGGGCCTGTCTATACATTTTATTTTTGCAATTTCCATATATCCATCAATTGTTTCAAACAGAGTAAATTTATGTATCACAGTACCAGAGTTATGCAAACAAGTCTACTCTCAAATTCATATTTGTCATTTCGCCAGTTCTGCTTGGGTTCAGGCAACTTTGGAATTTTCTTTGCAATTTTCAAAAAAAAAAAAAAATTCAGAAAAAGAAGTTTTGTAATGGAAAGTTGAGTTCTCCATTCCTTACTAGAAAATAAGAAAAATGCAGAAATGTGTGTAGCTCTACAGCACTTTGCCCATGAATATCTAAGAACAAGGAGTACCTTTGCTTTGTATTTAGCCATGTCGATATACCCAGTATGCCTTTCCAGTTTGTAGATATTTTATAGTCATAGTGTCTGAGCTCTATGAGCAATCCTAAAGGTTTGACTCCACTGAGATCTTCAAAACCTCTGCTCAATGACTTCCTCACCCTGGAGATGTACACCCCCCACCCACTGCCAAAATAATTTAATATATAATTGGTAAGATTTTGTCACAGATTCCATATCTTTCAGAGAACTCCCTGACACTTCTGCTTCAGCCCAGTGCAGCAGGTCTGGAGCTGTCAGCCACTGGGGATCATATGGAAGCTAAAGATTGCTGGTGCACATCACCACATGATATACTGCTACACTCGAATTCCAGGGCAGGACTCTTAGGGTATGTCCTCACTACCGCGAGTAGCCGTCGATCTTTTAGCGATCGATTTCTCGCATCTTGTAAAGACGCGAGAAATCGATCGCCAGCGCTGCCCCCCTCGACTCCGGAACTCCAGCTTGACACGAGGCGTAAGCTGGAGTAGACGGGGGAGCGTGCCGCCGACTGCCGCCACCATGAGGATGGCAGGTAAATCGGCTGCAGATACGCAGACTTCAGCTATGTGATTCACGTAGCTGAAGTTGCGTATCTGCAGTCGATTCCCCCCCACCCCCAGTGAAGACCAGCCCTTAGTGATATCAACAATAAAAGCTCTATCCCTGTTGGAGACTCACCGACACTGGAAAAAACTTCAGCTGGGAAAGACAGGGTTCCTTTTACCATAGGAGTAGCCCAAAAAGAGCAGTTGGGCTGAGAACCTGACCTTTCAGTTTTCCATACAGAAAGAGAAACCATACTTTCAACCTGAATTACTTTATTTTGAGATTAAGGGAAACAATAAAACACAGTCTCCATCAGAAAACACTGTGTATGTCTCTTCTATAATTGGGATCATGTTGCATTGCCTCTTCCGGGAAAAACACCATTCCTGCTTATGCACAGTGAGACATACTTGGGAAACTTATAGCCAGATCACCGAAGATCTAGCTCTCTAAGAGACCAAAAAAAAAAAAAAAAAAAGAAAAGAAAGCAAAGTCACAAATTATATAGCTACACCCCCTGAAACAAAAGAGAGGCAAACATTTAAAAACTTATAATATTCCAAGCACAAATCACAATTGTAGGCACTACAGCAGTTGGCTTTGCTGTGCTAAGATATCCCTCATACCTTTCCAATGGGCAGCATTTTTGTCTGTTGTCATATGTAGGCTTTCCTATCAGCTGGAGAAAAAATGCCTGAGAGCACCTTCATAGTACAGATTGTATTGAAAATCCATACCTGTGCTAGCAGCATGAGCTTGAATTAAATAGTGTGCTATGCCTGTGACTCCATTTTCCTACTTCTCCTGGAAAAATAACTGCCGAGGGACACAAGCAAGAAAACTATAAAATCCCACAGTGAGATTTAATTTACAGGTTAAATGAACTCACTGCAGCAAAGATGAATGTAGCATTTGCCCATCAACTACTACCATAAAAAATCAGGGAGGGAGAGAGAGACAAAGGAAAAAAAAATCACAGTTACAGGTAAAAGATGTCAGATGTTTGTCTACAATGAGACAACAAATTTTGTGATGACAACATACTGAGAGTTTGAAGGTGGTGTGTGGGAGCTTCTGACAGTGGCCTTTTATGGACCACTAAAGAAACTGCTTCCATGTGTCCTTGGCCAGGTGAGTGGAATCCTTTTGGGAACCTGTACTATAGAGCAACTATAATGTACTTAGCACAGGAGCTGAATAAATGCTAAATATAAAGATTAGTTCCTTCAGTGTGTCAACCTTGCGTTGTTTGTTTTCACAGCTCTAGGACCAGTGCCAGCTGTGACCAAAAACAGTCCCACTGCTTCCCCCATTGTTTTCCTTTGGTGACGTTTTCCTGTTCAATATTCAGCTATTCAGTGTCAATATTCAGCTATTCCTGCTTAACCAATAAAAAGATAGGTGTGAGATTGGCTCCTGGAAATGTAATAGGGGAACAATGGGAACCCGCTGGTATCTTATTTATTTTTGTATATTCAAATATATAAAAATATTGCATAGGGCCCTTTCTGTGCTGTGGGTGCATATCACATACATAAAAACAAACAGTGCAATATGTAATAAGTGAAAGGACTGAATCAATATTCCCCAAGCCTTAAGTAACTTTGAAGGGAATAGACTGCATCTATCCCTGTTCTGGCACAACATGGCAGGAAAGGCTCCCACTCTTGGTGTGAGACACTGACTGAGTTTAAGGCCTGAATTGGCCCAGATAAAAATCAACGTAATTGCTGGAAGAAGCCCATCATGTCATCTGGAGTACTGGCTGTCTGGATCATCTCAGACTGCAGTCTTTTCTGTTTGTAACTTGTCTTACTGACTTGATTCTCTCCTAAGCATGGCTAGAGGAACGGAGCTGCTAGAATTTGGTAAGTAGCCTTCCTGACTGATCAGGTGAAGATTATTGTTCTGATAGCCATTCTTAAGAGAAAGTAACCAAGGAAGAGGGAGAAGGAAAAAGATCCAGAATCTGTTCATGTGAATGGAGTTTTTCTTCAGTTTTCTGTGACTTGGGTTCTGAAGTAGTAAAGCTCAGCTTCCATGTTTTCATGAATTTGGGCCTTGAGATTGCAAAGTGCTGATCTCTCTGACCTGAATCCTGCAAAAGCCTCATGTGCTGATATAAAACATAAATATGGGACTAATCAGAATCCTGAACTTTTATCACATGTGCATATGCTCTGCCAGAGTACTTAGTCTTTTCTCAGGATTGGGCTCTGAGACTGG
Source organism: Dermatemys mawii (assembly GCA_007922305.1). NCBI lineage: Eukaryota > Metazoa > Chordata > Testudines > Dermatemydidae > Dermatemys > Dermatemys mawii. The sequence goes on along the minus strand of ML677332.1, from coordinate 51,687,782 downwards.
AAAGGAAACAGATGATAAAAGATTAAAACAGAAAAGTACTCTAAAAAATTAAGCAGAAACTAGGATTATTTCACTGCTAGATAGAGCAAAAATAAGGAATGAAGAGACTGGTGAAATAGTATAGATTAGGTAAAATCATGCATCTTTTGTCTAATTATGGAGATCAATGATAGGGTTATGGCAAGTTTTCAATGCCACATTTGTAGAATTCCTTACAGAAATCTTTATTAATGCAGAGTTAAGATTGCCTAGTTGTATCTTGTGCCCTTCCAGAATACAAAGTTCAGCAAAACTAAAACTTCTGAAAACACGGAAATAGAGATTTAAAGTAAATAGCAATGCACCCTTAACCCAGGAACTGGTAGTAACTACTGGGAATTATCTGCATACATTTCAGCTGCAGTCAGTATATTAGATGTAGCAGTGCTATGTGGGGTGGAGGGGAGGGGTTTTGAGAATCTGCTAACCTTTCTATGCATGTGATGAAAGGAAACAGGTGCGTGTGTATCCTGAGGAATGCAGTTTGCCTCATTTCAGTGCTGAGTTTTGTAGGTGGCGTGAGTTGTGGTGTCCAGGTCTTCTTTGAATGGGTATTAGCAACAGTGAGGTAAGATATGGGAGTGATCCTGTGTGTAAGGGCAAAGGGATTGTAAAATGTAGTAGGTATGGGGTTATTCTTCTGGTATAGACTCCGTTTTTGAGTGTTTGGCAGGGTCTGCGTAACCTGCCTCAATACATGTTCTGTCTTGCAAAGAGAAGGTGTTGGACTCAGTTCTATTCTTTGAGCATTCTGCACTATCTGCAATGGCAGAGTGAATGTATTACAGACATAGCTCAAAGAAAAGCAGAGTAAAGGCTGTAAGGATCTAGAATCCAGGTCTGCAGGGCACTGAGTGATAGATGCTTCCATGCTACTACCTGGCAGCTATAGGGGAGCTGCAATCCATGCACTATCCTGGGGACTAAACACCACAAAAAGTGATGCCTACAGGAGACCTGATTGGCAGTACCCCATGACCTCTGATTGGTCCAGGAGCACTATTTAAGCACGCAAGGCATTCCAGAAAGGTGTTTGTATAACTTGGCAGTGTCTGGTTTTTTGTAGCAACAGACTGCTCGCTCCCTTTGATCCCTGATCCCTGGCTAGACTCCTGTATCTAGCTCTGACCCCTGGCTAGATGCCTGGCTCTGATCTTAGCTCTGGTTTCTGACTCCTGGTCCTACCTGCTAGGCCAGACTGCACTTGTCCTAGTTGTGTTGGTGTTTACTTTAAAACTCTCTCTTTCCTTATTTTCAGAGGTGTACATATAGTGAATTTGATTTTTTGAAAGGGCATGACATAGCACCAGACAATCTTAACTTAAGTTTAACAAATGTGGTTTTTTTTTTTGTCATCATTGTTGTCATCAGCGTATTTCATGGGCTTTTTTAAAATAGGAAAAGTATTTTTTTGTGTAGGAGTAATGTTAATTTAGGAAGCTGCAAGCCATCATGTAGGTTTGCAATTGAGGTGCTGCTGTTATAGATAAAGGCCAAGGAACAAATGTAATTCCCAGGTGCTCCTCCCACCCTACATTTTGTTGCAATGGAATAGTGATAATGGTGGTTCTTTGAAGTATTTGGAGCATGTAATTGCTGATGGGGAGAGAAATTTAGAGGCACTGTAGATCCCAAAGCCTTGGCAGTTTTCTGTTCCATGCTGTTCACACTGACTTTAAGCATGTGAGAGAAGACTGGTGTGGCTCTATCCTTCTCAATCTACAACATACTGCTTTCCCCCACCACACACTCCCAGCTAATGTGCCCCATCCCATCTCTCTCTTGCTAGCATGTAAACAGTTGCTCCTTGCTCTCTGGTGCTGGGTACACATTGCAGACAGCAGCTTATTAGAAGATTTTTCACTTCCTTGGTTTTGTAGGCTAAGCAGTGCACCAAGCCAGGTCCTGCACTCCGGCTACAGGCTTTCTGCTCCAGCCAAGCTTCTCCAGCTATGCCCCTCAACCACCCAGTCCACTTCTCCTCCTCCGCCACTCTCCACTTGGGTGGTTTTTACCATAACTCTTCATTTTCTGGTTTTCCGATGTTTAAGTCTAGCTACTCTTCATAATCTGGAAGGTTGTTAGGCACCAGAGAGGAACCTTAACTCTGCATTAATGAACTTTTAAGATATTTAATTTCCTTTAAATATTTCTCAGCCTTCTGAGTTACCACAGCCCAGCTCTCCTCCTCCACTGCCTCTGGTTCTTTGGCAGTGATTACCCAGACACAGGATGCATTTGCATCATATTAGTCCCTTCATTGGCCCTGCAGTGTCTCCTATTTCCCATCTCTCCATGTCCCACATAACCAGGTTCTTCCTCCTCTCCACACAGAGACAGGCATCAGAATGAAAAGCTCCTTCAGAGATAGAGGAGCTGGGGAGAAGACACAGGGAATGAGGTTTTTGTTTGTTTTTTTAAAGTGGTGGCATGGATATGAGGGGCATGAAAAGAAGACTGTTAGGATTGGGAGCCCTGGGTTCGATGCTTTGCTCTGCAACTGACTTCCTATGTAATCTTTGGCAAATCTGTCTTTTTCTCAGTCTCCCAGCTGTAAAAATGGGGACAATAGCATTTCCATTTCTCATGAGGGTGGTTCAGATCATCTGAGCCTAGTATGGAGTAAAGGCTGAAGGAACTACATACATCCATCGGCAGCATAGGAAGCTGGGGTGTGCTTGTGAAAAGGCCACGTGTGTCAAAGATGTTCTCAGTGAATAAGAACATCCCATGAAGACAAGGACAACCTGAACAGATAGCTCTGAGATATGTAAACTGCTCTATTATCTCAGTGGGTTTTCTCATCCTGCTTCCCAACATCAGTCCTTGTGGGCTTCCCAGAGCCTGCCAGACACACGGGAAGGACAAAGAGAGGAGCTCAGAGTCCTCAGGGGTAGAGGGCCCCACAGATCTCAGGTTAAATGACCACAGCATGTCCTCTTGAACCACCAACTACTGTGACAATGGGCTGGGGCAAAATCTTTTTACCTAGTCTTGGGAAAGCACATGCGCTTTCCCATCTCTTTGGTGCGTAGAGTTTTAGTATATACCATTCTAGAGAGCAACATTTCCTTTAATGTTTTCAATCCTGTTTCCCCAGTATTACTTCCAGTGGGTGCTGTGCTCTAACTGAGATAACTGTTGAGCAACTTAGATCAATTGGAGGCCAATAAGAGTCTTAGTCTGAGCCCAGGTATGTGCAAAAAAAAAAAAAAAAAAGCTAGAACCACCTGTTGATTTTGTAAAATGCTGTGTTGTTGACCCTCAGTGGCTGTATTTCAAGAACCTCATGTTCACATGACCTAAGATTTGTCCTGTAAACATTATCCAATACCCCATGAGGCACAGCACGTTTCTAAACAATCTGAGTAAGTATGCAGATTTTAGAACACTTGGGAAAGTTGTCCCTCAAACAGAAAGCACTTCTCAGTCTTAACTTAGTAGAGCTAGGCTCAGCTATAATTTCTTGTCTATAGATCTTCACTCTCTTCTGTCCAACTATTAAGGGGCAGGGGTTAGGAAACTGCTCTATTTGAATATCATCATTTTGGACAATTGCACTGTGACTATTGTATTTGCAAAAAACCTGATTTATGACACGCTATGGGATTTCATGCTTATATTTATTTTTCTTTGATTTATGGATTTCTTCTAATCCAATGAGGTGGATGTGAAGTATCAGAAAGCAAGCTGCAAGTAGCTGTAAGGCACCAAGGATATTTGAGGAATTAATCAAAGTATGTGTAAAGGACAGAGAAGGATCTGAGATTTACCTTTTCTGTGTTGCATTCACCCAACTGTTTATACACTATTCTCTGAGGATGTTACTGAGTAAAATGTCCATTTCTGGTTAAGTTTTTAACAGCTGTTACTGACAGAGTTGAAGCTCTACCAGAAATGTATCAATTCTCCAACACATACTTTTAAAAAATATTTTAACACTCATATGGTCAATTAATGCCTTTTTCTAGAGTCAGTGCACTAGCTAATGACTGAGATTCTGAACATTAGCATTAACTGGTGTCCTAAACCATGAATGTTAGCCTGCAATGCAGCAAATTGTTGACAGCTAATAACAAAGCAGCACAACTGCTGCCTTTCTAACCATTGGAATCTGAAATACTCTCTGATGCATAATTGAGCTAATGCTATTTCTTTTCTTAATAGTGAAATATGTTTTCTTGAATAATCAGAAATACTTAAGATTTCTACCATTAAAATATTAGAACTGTCCCAAATTAGTCTGAGTGTTAACACATGAGCTACATATTCCTATAAAAATAGATTGTTTTTATGGTGTGTAAACGATCCTTTTGCTACTGGGTAGCAAAAGCTACTATTTAACATGTTGCTGCATTTCTGCTTCATTTCAACGGATGTTTCACTGTACTATACGAATGAAATGCAGTAGTGGCTGTATATCTGTGGATGCTCTGCTATAAATTAATGTGCTCTGCAGAGTGCAGCTACAGAAGCCAAGGCTATATATTCAGTTAGTTGGTTTTCCAGTTGAATATGTTTTGTTTTTACTTAAGCAAATGGAGTTTGGCAATATGCTGCAGAATCATTGTTTAAAACAGAGTTGCTACATCTTTCATCAAATGTCTAGTGCAAATCCACTACAGAAAGATGCCACTTCGTTACAAATCAGCAGCAGCTTTAGGCTAGCCGCTGTAAAAGTGCAGTGAAATGGAAAACTATTCAAATATCAAATTTATTAAACTTTCAAAAATGGAGCAATTCCTGTGGAGAGAGCAATGCAGTTGTGTATTTTTGAAAGATAAAATGCCTTTTTCTGAAGGGTGTGGTATAGGTGCTGTCAAAGTCAGGAGACTAAATTAGACAGAATGTTTCTCTGAACTGGTATGCCAGTATCTACACTGCCATCAGAATGTGCACCTATCTTTATCTTTAATCTAGCTAGTCTGAGTACCAATAGTCCACAATGAAGTCCATGGTGCCACAACATATATGTACCCGAGCTAGCTTGATTAAAGACTGATTGCAATGGGGACATATTTTAAGTTGTAGTGGTTTTGATTTTGTGGACAAGAAGTTTTATTGTCCCATATGGCAAATACTGAAGTCGGATTTGCCTTAATCAATAAAGTTCTCTCGAGAATGGATCTGCTCATTTTATCTGTACTTTATTTATCAACCTTTAAGAAGGATAAGAACCTGACTCAAGGGCTATAGGAATGACCCAAAACTTCTGGGTATGTCTCAACAGCACTTTAAGCTCGGGTTTATGTGACCAGTGCCTGCAGATTTGGGATTTCCAAGGTCCTGCTTGAGCATCCATGCTGCATGGGAAATATGAGCCTCATAACCACGCTGGTCTGTCCATGCTGTAGTACACAGATCTGAGTCAGAACTTCAGCTTCTCTGGGCATGTACTGTCGTATCCTAGGGTACCTACTGCCCTCACCAGCTGAAGCCACTCTTGCACTTTATTCATAGTGCTTGGGGAAGAACTTGTCTATCCATTCCATGGGAGTTGACCAGAAGTGTGCTGTGTAACTTTAGCCAGTGGACACACCAAGCCAAGTTATCTTGCGTCTGCACACTCCAGAGCCAACACAGATCCTGTCTTGTTCTTCTCTATCTCATGTACTCAATCCTATTTCAGACACAGGCCAAACATCTGCAATATGGTGGTGGATATGTTGGTGGCAGTGTTAGAACTGCTGAAGGCACCTCTCTGAAGAGGTCACTATCATGCAAGCATCAGTCCAGCTGATGTTGCTCATGCCTGTTGCAACTGCAGATTCCTCCTGTGTAGACTAGTGCTTCTGGAGCAGGGCCACAGGCAGACACTGGTGGGATCATATTGTCATGAAGACCTGGGATGACCAGCAGTGGGTCCAGAACCATAAAGATGCGCATTCCTGGAGATTTGTGGTCCACTCATCCACATGAGGGTGACCATGCTAGCCTAAAAGTGGGTCACTATATTCCTCTGGAAGTTGGCTACCTCAGACTGCTACAAGTCCATGGCAAATGAGTTTTGGCAAATAACCTTAGGGGTTGATGTGGTGAGATTTACATTAGTAAGACACATGAAAGTCTGGAATAGAATGCAGGCTCTTGTGCTAATCAATAGACTAAAGGGAGTACATAAAAAGTGAAGAAGAGGTAGAGAAGGCATTTACCCGTTGCAATTTTCTTAAATGAATTAATTTGAGGGTGTTAAACTAGTTTTACATTAATTCTAACAGTGGTATTTGTAACGTGCAAGTGAAGTTATAATTATAGTACTTTGGCTTGCTGGTGCAAATGAATGGTAGTTCATACTGAAATAGGTACTGCAGTATATAACATGCTATTAGTCATATTACAAAAAGAACTCAGTTGGATTGGCATTAAAAGCCAGTTTCCTCCGTTTTTTTTGGTAGAGGCAGTATTTTGATCCAGAGTGGGATTCAATTAAGGATCATATTTGTGGCCAAACTGGGGCTAGTTTTCTAGTGCTGAAAGCATCCATGCTCTCCTGAAAAGGTTTTTATGAAATATAGTGGAACTTGAATGAGATCAATTTGTTCTTCAGGGATTTCTGCCATTTTAGGCTCTAATTCCTGAAAAAACATTTGTTCTTGAGAGCTTGGTTAAAATAGCAATGGAAAGAAAACTGTAGGCCCTTTTTAATTTTTAGACTCACCCCAAAATAATGAGGGTTGGTTTGCATCTTTTATTTTTATCCAAGCACCCCAAATGATGAAATGGTCCAAAATAGTTCAGAGTTAAGATCCTGGCTGTAATCAACACTGTATTTCAGTATTATACAAGTGGCAGGAGGAGGAGTGAGGGGGGAGTGTTCTAACTTTCTGTAATATTTTTAACTAATCAGAAATTAGTGTTAAAGTATTGTCTTTATTATTCTACTCAAGACAAGGAAGGGGAAATACAATGGTTTAGAATCCTATTCCTGTTTGTTGGTAAGGAAAACAACATCTGCCATTTTTATCATGAATTGAAAGCTGTCATTAAAATTCCTGCAGGAAGTTTTCAGTAACTTAATAATAATTGTTCAAACTGTGTGAGAAGTTGGCAGTGAAAACTGAGAACAATTGTAACTCATGCATTTTTGTGTTTCAATAAAAATTCAACCATAGAACAAGATCACACTGATCCTTAAAGTGAGTCATTTAAATCATGGAAAAAATCCACCGTGAATCAGGCAAAACTCCACTGTTTAAAAAGAAGTTGTAGAAATAAGCGGTAATATTTTGCCCCCAACTGCATACTAAAAAAGTGAATACATGACCTCCTTGAGCTGCTTGCCAAAATTTAGGCCCCCTAAGCAATTGCTTAGTCTGTTTATGCCTTATGCAAGTGTCATAAGAATCTGAAACATGAAATCAGACTTGTGGGATGTAATCCCACCGACAGAAAAAGCACAGAGAATATTTGTACAAACACAATAACCTAAGATTGCTTGCAGAAATCCTGTTAATAAACTTGAGTTTTAAACTCTCTGAGATTGGTGGCAGGGCATTTTGTGCGGTGTGTTCTTTAGAACTCACCCCACTTCTTTGTTTGCCAAAACTAGCTTATTGGGCTTTCAGAGTATGGAATCATGCCCTTCTGTTTTCCCAGGTCTTTTCATTAGAATGGACTTCCATAGGAGGAGTCTTATCTCTTAGTGGATAGTTGAGGCTGCCTAGCTCCTTACAAAAACAGGAGGAGGAGGCACTTGCTCACAACTTTTGGCTCAGTGGCTAGTGTATTTGTTTGGCATGTGAGACGTACCAGTTCAGATTCCCCTTTTGCCCCTCACAGGTGAATAAGCTAACCCCTGGGCTATAGAGTGATTCTCACTGCCAGGGCCAATGAATAGTTTTATTATTTAATTAAATTGGAGTAACTTCCTCAGGAGAGTCTGAGGGAGAGCCCCAGTTCATAGATCCCAATGGTAAAGCCACTCAACTGAGAAGTGGAAAACCACTTCTCCACTTTATGTAGAGAGGATACTTGAACCAGTCTCTCTCTCATTCTAGGTGAGGCACCCTAACCCTTGGCTAAAGGTTATAAGAGAGAGCTGTTTTTCCCGCCTGCTTCTCCTTCTCACCTGTTTTGCATGGAATTAGGTGCATAAAGGAAGGTAGCAGTGTGTATACCAGAAGAAGAAACATAGGTGCCTAGGGAACTTCTACTGCAAAATCTTAGGTGCAGAGTAAGTTTAAGCACCTATAAGGCTGGATGGCAGCCAAGCAGGGTTTTATGGACTGCAGTGATGTCTAAAATCAGGAATTTGATCTTAAGGACCTTTGCACTTTAGGTCAGTGGCTGGTAACCAAGGCTATGATCCAAAGCCGATTGAAATCAATGGTAAATTTTCAAAATGGAGAGGGTAACTAGTGGTGTTCCCCAAGGATCAGCCCTAGGACCAATCCTATTCAACAATGATCTGGAGAAAGGGATAAACAAAGTGAGGTGGCAAAGTTTGCAGATGATGCTAAACTGCTCAAAATAGTTAAGACCAAAGCAGACTGTGAAGAACTTCAAAAAGATCTCACAAAACTAAGTGACTGGGCAACAAAATGGCAAACAAAATTTAATGTGGATAAACGTAAAGTAATGCACATTGGTTGTAGCTAAATTAGCCCCCCATCATATTGTATGTATAGCTGGGGTTATTTTTTTCCAATCAGGAAAAAGATCTTGGAGTCGTCATGGATAATTCTCTGAAGATATCCAAGCAGTGTGCAGCGGCAGTCAAAAAAGCAAACAGGATGTTAGGAATCATTAAAAAAGGATAGAGAATAAGACAGAGAATATCTTATTGCCCTTAATCCATAGTGCACCCACATCTGGAATACTGAGTACAGATGTGGCCTCCTCATCTCAAAAAAGATATACTGGCATTAGAAAAGTTTCAGAGAAGGGCAACTAAAATGATTAGGGATTTGGAACAGGTTCCATGTAAGGAGAGAGTAAATAGTCTAGGACTTTTCAGCATGGAAAAGAGGGGACTAAGGGGGAATATGATCATGAGTGGTGTGGAGAAAGTGAATAAGGAAAAGTTATTCACGTGTTCCCATAGTATAAGAACTAGGAGCTACCAAATGAAATTGAATAGGCAGCAGGTTTAAAACAAATAAAAGGAAATTTTTCACACAGTGCATAGTTAACCTGTGGAACTCCTTGACTGAGGATGTTGTGAAATCTAGAACTATAACAGGGTTTAAAAGAGAACTGGGTAAATTCATGGAGGTTAAGTTAATTAATAGCTATTAGCCAGGATGGATAAAGAATGGTGTCCCTAGCCTCTGTTTGTTGGCAGGGGAGGTTAATGGATGGCAGGAGAGAGATCACTTGATCATTATCTATTAGATTCACTCACTCTGGGGCACCTGGCATTAGCCACTGTCGATAGACAGGATAATGGGCTGGATGGACTTTGGTCTGACCCAGTATGGCCATTCTTAATAGAGTCCCATTGGTTTCACTTGGTTTGGATGAGGCCCTATATAAGAGGTTGTCTTTTCTTCTTCTTCCTTTTTTTTTTTTTTCTGACAAATTAGTGACAGTCTGATATGGATTTCTTGATGAATGTAAATATGCCCAGCAATTTGGACATTGAATACATATTTACAAATAGGGATCTAAATAAATATGTCCTGGGAAGCAAGATTGTTCGGGAGCTGTGCAGAAAATGCATCTGTATTTTGTAAAGCAAAGCCTTCAGCGTTAAATCAGATTAAAACTTGACATCAGAGGCTTCCTTTAAAAAATTTGCATGTTTAAATGGTGGGTTTTTTAAAAAAATTAAAGCACATGCCGTAGTACATTTGTGCATATTGTTTAAAAAAGCTTGCTTTTCAAAATTGCTTGTAAGTGACTAAATAGAAACTTAAATCCCTGATTCAGCAATGTACTTAACATACTTAACTTTAAGCACATGATTGAGCCCAACTATGACAATTTGGAAGAATCTTTCCATGTACAGTTTATGAATTCCAATTTGATTTTCATGAACTCTATCTTTGTTTTTATGGCTGTCCTCTATTTTATTAGTACGTCACATCACTTGTACTGAGGAGGAGGAGAGGGGCGCTGGTGGGCCTGGCGTTGACAAAGATGGTCATTAAAGGTTATTAGCATCTGAAGATCTAGCCTTTAATGGAACAGGGAGTAATTGCAATCTAGGTGGCTCTGATTCTGACCACTTTGCATAAAGAAAGCTAGGATTCGTAACACTAGAAGCTCCCCAAAAGTAGGGCAAAGAACCACAGAGACTCAGTGAGTCAGGTGGGGAGACCAGGGAGCCTTGGGAAGGAGAGGAGCAAGCTTTCATAGAACAGAGGTTTAGTTTTTAACTGAGGAACTAGCTGAAGAGGAAGGAAACTCTCTTTGCCCCCATCCCATTTCCCTGCAGAGAGACTCTGTGATTCAGAGAAGAAACCATGTATAAGTGTACAGATTGAGGGCTCTGACCTATGCCCAAAGTATGCTTGAGTGCTGAGGAAACCAAGGCAGGGAAATATGTATAGATATTATTGTTTTATCTAGATTTGTATATTTGTTGTACTAACTAAAAAGTGATTGTTTTTAAAACCCTTACAAAGTCTCTGTATTTGCATCAACTAGAAGTGAACTATAAACCCGGAGTACCCACAAGGTGGGAGCCCTTGGAAAGGTTGTATTTAAGCTACTGGAGCATCATTGGGTGAAGTGGGAGAGGGAATCCTGAAGGGTTTAGGGAAACTGGGCCACAGGGCCCCATTTCCATGAAGGAGTAATACACAGCTTGTGCTCAGGAAATGTGAGAGAGAGGCCAAGGAAAGAGAGTTCTGCAGGCTATTCAGACCAAGGGAAGTTTAAGAGCACATCGGTGTAACATGGCATCGAGGCCAGTGTGTGGCTGTGGGAACTCGATAGTGACATACAGCACTGATACCTATTCAACCAAGTCCTTGAGCATTTGTTCCAGTACCAATGACTTCATGGGGAATTAAGCACATGCTTTCTTTTCTAAACCAAGGACTAATACTCCAAAAGAATTTGAGACTAATACAAATACTGTAAAACAACCTCTCAGGGTGGACTAATGCTGTGCCAGTCACTTAAATGTAATATCTTGTATAAGACTTAGTTCTTAGTCGAATTGTGAATTCCCTTTGTTTTTGGTAGACTAGGGAAGGCAACCTGGTACAAGTCTTTTGTATTACAACTTTCCAGCTATCTTCTATAGAAATATATCTGTGGGGTTCCAGTTCTGTGAAGAACATATAGTTAGTCAGAACTGAATAAATTGGCCTTTTCAGCAGAGAAAAAAAGAAGTTGGGACATGTTCTTTGAATTTTAGAAGGCACAGTTGGATAAGCAGGTGACTGTCTGAAAGCTGACAAATTGATGAGAGAGGAGACATGAGGGAAGTAGTTGCTAGATGTACGATGCAAAAGATTTAGTCATGACAGCAGTTCATGCTCCTCCCCGACCCCTTAGTTTAATTCTCCCTCCCTATATTCCCATTTTAACTGACTGAGGTAATTTTTTATAACAGAGAAATATGTATCTTCTACCATTTATATCTAACAAAAAGTTCCATTTTCCTCACATCTTCCTTCTCTTTCTTGGCCTATATACCAGTTCTTAACTGATGGCACACTGTAAAACTTCTGAAACCCCTTTGTGTACTTGCAAAAACTTTCTTCATTTTTTTAATTAGTGTGATACATGAAAATGCACAACAAAAAGGGAAAAGCAAACACTTGTTTGAGAAGCAATATCTAACTATCCTTGAATAAATTGGAGAATTTTTATTTTGTTCAATGAGTTAATTTATAGTGGTGTATTACCTAAAAACAGCAACTGAGATCAGGGCCCATTTTCTTAGCGCCATAGATATACATGGTAAGAAAGTGTCTGCTCCAAAGAGACAGCAATCTAATTAGAAAAGATAGGAAGTATTATTACTATTTTTTTAGCTGGAGAACTAAGGCACAAAAAGGTGTCCAAACAGTGTTTATGCCAGCCTTGACCACAAGGCCACCCATAATTCCTGCAGGTATATTCTTTGTCTAGTTTTATATAGTTCCATAGTACCAAGTTAACATGTTCCATGTGACCCTTTCAATATTTGTTTCTATGTGAGAATTGTTTCTTCAGGAACTTTTAGTCTAAAAAAAGATTATGAATGAAGAAATGATTTTGTACTTAAATACACATTTTACCTACTATATTTGGAGATAATACACAATAATTTTCTCACTTTCTCAGTGTTACGAGAGTTCCTTAATATATTTTCCAACATATGTTCATGGTTTCCTTGTTGTTGTATTTGTTACATCAATAATTGCATTATAAGTACAAATAGTCGTGTGTGGGTTGTGTTTGTTTTTTGTTTAGTGTGGTGGAAATGATCCAACTGCCTTAATTCTAAGTCCAGATAAATACATATAATAGGAACAAAAATTTGGGTCTCAAATAGTGGGGGGATTTAAAGTAATTGATTCACGAAGATTGCTTGTAAAGTTACCAATGCCTGCTTTCTATTTCTTGAAATCTGAACCATAAAATATTCCCATGGCATTAAAAGTTTGTCCCACAGGGGGTGTAAGGAGACAATTCTTGCATGCCCAGTGAGGTTTTTTAATGTTTTTCCCCAATTGCTAGGAAATGTCTAAACTGGCATGGATTGTTATGGAATCTGTTAAATCTACATATCCTTCCCTCCCGCCCCCCAAAAAGTCAAGTGTTCCAGGGTGGCTGAGAAACCAGTATGTGCCTCCTCAGCTGCCCCAGAACTTGCATGGGGCATAATAAAGCAAAAACTTCACCGCCAAACCCAGCAACGAGGTTTGGCAGTGCTGGGGGAGGCAGAGCCTCCCCCAGCCTATTATACCCACTACCCATGATTATAGATGACAATTTCCTAATTCAAAATATGCTGCAGATAATATGGGATAATTCTATATTAGACCTTGATAAAGAGGAACTGATCACAGAACTAAAAACTAATAGTAGTTTAGGTACAAGTGATCATAACTTGTTCACATTTATAAGGTGCACACAAAATACAGTCCAGACTAGTAATATCTATTTAGTGTTCTAACAGGGCCAACTTCACAAAGCTGAAAACAATTATAAGCCAAATCAAGTGGGAGAATTTAATCAGAGGAAAGTGAATGATCATTAGGAATAATTGAAGGATGTCTTACTAGGAGCCCAAAAAACTAACCTGTATAACAAATGGAAGAAAGAGAAAGTTGATAATGAACATAAGTTAGAAAGTATAGAAAATTGATAAAGGAAGCAAAAGGACACAAGGAGAAGTCTGTGGGCAACAGAACTAAGGATAAGGAGCTTTTAAAAATATATTTGAAAACACAGTGTCCTGACAATGGTAACTATTACTAGGTTGTTGCAGGGTACTCGGTGTCCCGTAGGAACAAAGCACGCACACAGCTGTTGAATAGAAGTAGTGAGTTTATTGAAGGCAAAAGTGGCACACACAATGGGGGCTCCCTTCATTGCTGCCACTGAGACGGGGAAAGCCCGACGCATCAGAACAATGCTCAGGATGAAGCCCACTGCGCGTGGGCACGCAGTCAGAGAAATAACAGGAACATTTGCATCTCATGCATACCTCATGAATAACTAATACCTTGTTTCTGTCTTATTAGTATTACATAATACAAGCAGGTGTCTCATTAGTTTTGCACAAGGCAAGCAGGCAGCGAGAACCAGTTAACTCCAGCATGTGAAATATGCGATAACAGGGCAGGAACTGATAACAATGGCCGAAAGTACCCTTTCCTTCCCAGGAGTGTGTGGGGGGGAAACGAGCACCCTTTCCCTCCCAGGAGTGGTGGGGGGAATGAGCACCCCTTCCTTCCCTGGAGTTGAGGGTGAGAGCGCCCCAGCACTCTACCGTAACAATGTCTTGCGCACCCTTACATAGATGGAATGGTTGAATTATCAGTAATGCATAAAAGGCAGAAGTGTTCAGTATTTCTGGGGAAAAACAGATGACGCAGTCTCATCATATGGTGATAATTCTTTCTATTCCACCTGTACTGCTGGAGGATGTTAAACAGGAGCTACTAAAGTTTAAACTTTTTTTAAAATTAATACCTAAGAACTGACTGAGGAGCTTGCTGGACTGTTAGTGTTGATTTTCAATAAATCTTAGAGTATTGGGAAAGTTCCAGATGACTGGAAGAAAAGTAATGTGCCAATTTTTAAAAAGAGTAAACGGGATGACCTAGATAATTATAGGCTTGTTGGCCTGACATCAATCCCAGGCAAGATAATGAAGTGGCTGTTACAGGACTCGATTAATAAAGAACTAAAGAAGGGTAATGTAATTAATGCAAATCAACATGGGTTTGTGGAAAATAATTTGATGGGATCTAACTTTATTATTATTTTTGGGGGGGATGAAATCAGGTTTGGTTGATAAAGGTATTAATGATGTATTAGAATTCTATAATGTGTTTGACATTGATAACACTTTGAAGACACTTTCATTCTTTTTTTAAAAAAATCCCTAGAATTAATATGGCACACATTAAATGGATTAAAAACTGGCTAGCTAATAGGCTTCAGAATGTAGCTGAAAAATTGACTGGATCTGTTTCCAGTTGGATCCAACACAGATTGGTTCTTGGCCCTACCCTATTTAATATTTTTATCAATGGCCTGAATGAAAACATAAAAGCATCACTTAAAGTTTTCAGATGACATACAAATTTGGAGAATGATAAATAAGGACAGGCCACTGATGCAGAGTGGTTAGGTTGCTTGACAAACTGGGCACAAGCAGTTTTCATATAGATAAACTATAAATTCTGGGAACAAAAAGGTCATGAATCTGAAAGAGATTTGGGAATAGTGGTGGATTATCAGATCAATATAAGCTCCTAATGTGACTGTGTGGCCAAAAGAGCTAATGAAATCCTTGGATGAATAAACTGGGGAATCTTGAGTAGTAGAGAGGTATTTTACCTCTGTATCTGATACTGGTGTGACTATTGCTAGATACTGTCTCCAGTGCTGGTGTCCACAGTTCAAAAGGATGTTGATAAATTGGAGAAGGCTCAGAGAAGAGTCATGAGAATAATTGAAGGATTGGAAAACATGCCTTACATACAGTGATAGACTGAAGGAGCTCAATCTTTTTAGCTTAGCAAAGAGAAGACTAAAGGGTGATTTGATTACATTCTGTAAGGCCCTACAAGGGGAACATATATTTAATAATGGGCTTTTTAGCCTAACAGAGACAGTTATAACACATTCCATTGGCTGGATGTTGAAGCTGGAAATAAGGTGTAAATTTTTGACAGAGGAATTATTGGATCAATTTACCAAGGGTCATGGTGGATTCTTCTGACCATTTAAATTCAAGGTTGGATGTTTTTCTAGAAGATCTGCTGTAGGAATTATTGTGGAAAATATGGCCTGCGTTATTCAGGAAGGTCAGACTAGATGATCACAATGGACATAGTGAAAGGCTATGTCTACGGTGTAGGTGGGAGATGTGTTTCCCAGCACAGGTAGACAGATTTGTACTAGTTCACCTTTAGCTAGCACACTAAAAGTAACAGTGTGGATACTGCAGCACTGGAGGTAGCTTGGGTTGCTACCCCAAGCCTGAACCCAGAGGATTGGACAGGCCTTGACTTGGGCAGCTACCCGAGCAACCACCACAACATTGTTTTTAGCACAGTAACTCAAGGAGAGCAAATGCAAGTCTGTCTTCCTTCGCTGGGAAGCATACCTCCCAGCTGCAGGGTAGAAATACCCTAAGGCTGTTTGCTTTGGGCTGAGTACTGCTTTGCTACCCAGGGAGACCCTTAAGGTGAAATATCCACTTCTATTTATGATTCAAAAATACCACACTAGTGACATTCATGTACAGTATCAACTGCAACCCCCACATCCAAAAACTCTCCATCAAAACTGAAAGACCCTGAGCAATCACACAATGCCAAAATGTAGCAGGAATATAGATGGGTTGTATGCTGCTGGAGATATGCATAAGCATGTGGGTGTTGAGTATGAGAAGAAGTTGCAACTTTATGAGAGAAGCAGACATTTGGTAGAAAATTGCTTCTGACTAAACATTCTCCTTAAAATGTCTACTTCCTGTAGAAAATTGCAGCCTCTCGTCAAACTCAACACCCACACACTGATGAACATCCGCAGTAGCGTATAACTTTATTCCTGCAATATTTGGGCATTGTATGATTGCTCAGGGTCTTTCTGGTGAACCCGTGTGGTTTATATGCCCAGGAAAGGCTTTTTTAAATTGTACCTTTAAGAGTAAAGTGGCCTTCTGAACCCATCTGGAAGAGGACTCCCTGGGGCATGTATATAAACAGGTGCTATTATGGAATAGAAAAAACAGCATGCTCTCCTACAGACTTGATTTTACTACTTTCCTGTGGTTGATTTCCTTATTTCAAGGAAAATTAAGACTGAAAGTATACTGTTACTTGGTGAGGACCTGATCGAAAGCACAGTAGTGATGATCCAAAGACAGTAGAAAGGCTCCCCTTGGCTTTGGATCAGGCTTGCTGTATAGAAACATAATAGCCCCTATGTCCTAACTAATGAATGACTCTTGCAGGGTCAGAAGAGTGACTTGTGAATTCCTGCTTTGTTAGTGCCGTGTAGGAGGAAATTAGGAGGGCAGTTAAGAAACACTTGGGAAACAGCCGAAGAAAAGAGAAATGTTGTTTAACTTGTATAAAGCAGAAATTATTTTATATTCTGTATACAGTTCTGCAGGGAAGGATGAGTAAGCTCCTTTAGTTGAATAAATCAAGGATGGGGTTTAAAGTGCAGAATACTGGAAGCAAGAGGAAGTTTGGAATTGTACATTAAACATTTCACTGAGGAGGAGCAGGTAGAGAAGTGGGAACTAGTTGATTTTGAAGCTCAGATGGTATTTTTTGAAATGAGAGGAAATGCAAACAACGGTAGGCCTTTGAACATGCTGAAGACAAGCAGAGGCATTTTTTCCCCTAAGTATGCAATTTTTTTGTGGGAGGGGGAAGATTTTGCCAATGAAATGCTCCAGGGCTTAGACTTGACTTTATTTGTTAATTTGAAGTATAGAGGTAAAAAAGACAGATGAGAGAGTCTTCAGTTGAAATAATGCAGCCTAGAATAGCTTAAAAAAATCTCTCTCTAGTATTATTGAAATACAAACTACAGTAAATTAAGTATATTGTTTTAATGCCAATATCTTTCTTTTTTTAAAAAATGAAATAACAAGAGAAAATTAAGCTGAATCCCAGCTGCTGGAGTCACTAGATGGATTCCACACACGTTGAAAGCCATTCTCTTTACTCTCTGAAAATTTGCTCACCTTTTTGGAAGCTTCTGCCTTCACAAAATATGTATTTGGAATCCCCTCACAAAATATATATTTGGAATCAGAGCCTGGAACTATCAGCACTTTCAGGGTTAAAATGGGTACAATGGGTTTGCATATGATAGATACAATGCTATACAGAGCATATTTACAATAACAGTTTCAGGCTGCACATGTTGATCGGAATTAAATCAGATATGAAGTTGAAAATAAAAATGGTGACTGAAAAGTGTGCAGCTGTGTGGCAGGAGTTCAAGGTAGGATTAATACAAGAAATGTATCTGAACTGCTATGGAGTTGGTCAAAAACCTATTGAAAGAACACTTTTTAAAACATATCAGACATACACTAGGCAGTTTCACCTCACTGAATAATCTGTAATACCATAAGCAGTTTGGGTCCTGAGCCCACAGGCTGACAGCACCTGCTATGTGTTAGGAAAAGTGGAGGTCTTGTGATACTTTCAAGTGACTTACTGCTCTTCAGCATGATGTCTACAGCTTTGGAGGGACTCAGACCCAGCAATTATTTTTTAAAGCAATCCATATTTGGATCCACAGCTGACTGTTTACAGACTGCAATAGCATGGACAGAAATTCTACAAACTTCAAGTGACTGCTCAACCAACTGAAAGCAGCAACCTGCTGAGTAAAGAAGATAGTTCAATCACCACAAACAACTCATTCCTGGGTATTTCCTGATATAATGCTCTTCTATGCCATTGGTAGTGTATGCTCCCATGTACTGGGAACTGAACTGAAATCACCAAATTAATCTGACATTCTAACAGGCCACTAAGCTGGCAACCGCTAGTAATGTTTGGTCATTACTCACCCAGTCCAGATTAGAGTAAAGGTGGACACCCATTACCCTGAAAAAAGCCCAAGTGAAGTAAACCTAGATTCATCACTGATTAAAGTTCACTTTTGAGTCCACAATCTCATTAGTAAACCAAATCCTTATTCCCGAAAGTCCAGCTTTCTGACCCTTTCTAGGATGTCTGACTCGAGTTTTGGTTTGGTCCATGAGAAGAAAGATGAGTCCTCATTCTGATCTCAGTCATAGTGCCCTGAGTGCTTATTCCAGACTCAAACTTACATTTGTCTCATCATAGTAAGGTGTTTTTAAAAAGTGTTTTGTTCTGTTTGGTGAAAAAAATGCAATTGCATTGTCTCCTTTGCTTTTCATGTGTAGAATCATAGGACTGGAAGAAACCTTGAGAAGTCATCTAGTCCAGCCCACTGCATTCACAGCAGAACTTAGTATTATCTAGACCAACCTTGGCTGGTGTGTTGTCTTAAAATTTCTACAACCTCCCTAGGCAATTTATTTCAGTGCTTGTCTACTCTGACAGTAGTTCCTAATGCTCAACCTAATCTGCTCTTTCTGCAATTTAAACCCATTACTTCTTATTCTGTCCTCAGAGGTTAAAGAGGGCAATTTTCCTCCCTCCTCCTTCTAACAACCTTTTATGTTTTTGAAAACTGTTATGTCCCCTCCTCTAGACTTCTCGTCTCTGAAAAAACCTGTGTTTGTTTAGCCTAATCTTCCTGATTAGGTCATATTTTCTAGACCTTTAATCATTTTTATTACTCGTCTCTGGACTTTCTTTAGTTTGTCCATGTCATTCCTGAAATGTGGCACCTGGAACTGGACATGATACTCTAGTTGAGACCATATCAGCATGGAATAGAGTGGAAGAATTACTTCTTGTGTCTTGCTTACAGCATGCCTGCTAATATATCCCAGAATTAAGGGGTTTTTTGCAACCGTGTTATATTTAATCTACCTATTTGTTCCTCTTTCTCTGCTACCCATTCTCTGGTCACTTCTAACTGCTGCTTAGACATTCCCAGGCTGAGGTAAGGACATGCTCCTGGCTACCTCCTTTGCTGCTGTCAGCCAGTCAAATACAGAAGTTTGGTTTGTGAACATTCATTTGAATTCAGAGTGAATGTTTAGTATGGTCATTGCTTTTATTCAATATTTACGCAAGCAGGCTTTTGTTCACAAAAATATTTGGGAAACAGCTGGGTTTTTCTTCATACAAATCTCACTCATATCTGCACTAGTCTTTCAAGTAGACTGAAAATAGGTGGGAAAGCACTAGTTACCCAAGCTCAGCATTCCTGTTTTTCACAGAGGAGGGAAAGCTGCTCTCTCATTTCATTTACTTTCAGGTGAAAAGAAGTATTTGTATATGGTAAAAAACATTCAGTGATTACTGATGTTTAGTCTTTGTTTAAAAGTGTCGGCCAATAGAAGGTCATAAACAATACTATGTCCAACATAAGCAGGCACACACCTTTTATAAAAAAAAAAAATTGCAATGTTTGAAAACAATCCTGAAATTGATTTTTTTCCAGATTATTTGGTGAATGCCACACTATTTGCAAAAATCATGACCCGTTTTGCAAATGAATCTTGAACAGAATAAAGGGCAACAAATAGCTCAACCAGTTGCAATGAACAGCCCACGAGAAAAGGTTGGAACCAAGGGAGGGAGAGAGAATGAATTCCTTGTTACCTGCCAAGTCTCTCCAGACCACCAGGGAGTGCTGTGGTCAGACCACAACACCTTTCCAACTACTGCCCTGTTTGATACATTGAAATGGAATTCACATCAACAGAAGCCATAGAAACCCATTTGTCTTTGTTATGAGTATTTCTTACCTCATTTGTGAGCACAATATTTGAAGTTAATTCAAAAAACTGCAAAATATATTGAGGGGAATTTTTGTTCCAATATTTTTTTCTCTAAAAGTGGCACATTTCCTTTGTTTATACATTCTTGCAGTCTGCACTTCACTTCAGCATTAGTTACTCATTAATTTTAGTCATACAGGTATGGAAAAAACAATAGCAATGCATTAGGGTATTAACCATTTGGCAAATATATCTCTTTCTATCTTACCCAAGTTGAATTTTTTTCTCTGTTTCTAATAAAAATGCATGATCCTATTAATTGCATGAGATACTTCAATTTAAGTAGAGACAGAGCAATGGGACATAGAAAGGAGAAAAGAGATAAAAGAAAATAGTATCTTTCCTTGCTTAATTATTCAATAGGAGGTGGAACAATTGGTTTTGTTTGCTACATTTTCAAAGCACTGCATGGGGGAATGCATATAAAGTGTGTGCCACCCCATGTATTTTATTGCAAAGTTAGCTTTTAGTACATCTCCTGCATATTTTGTATCCCCAAATGTCTCAACGGACACATGCAGTAGATTAGAAGACAATGTAGGCAGCAGCCGGAAGGCTGTGTATCCATTAGACTTGTAGGGTGGCTCAAGGTGAGTCTGAGATTGCCATTACTGCAAAGCTCAACTGGTTTATTACAGAGAAGAGTCTATCAGAGGAAGATCTTTAATAATGCTCTTCAGCATTGAAAAATTAAGCATGCAAATACAAAAACAATCTCATATTACTTTACCTACTGTAAATGTTGAAAATTGTCTTCATGGATCAGTAGGTTATTTAATGGCCTTTCACCCCTGAGGCCACATTCAAATTAAAACTGTGTGAGCTTTGAGAAATAACCACTTTCAAATTATGTTCTCAATTTTTATTAAGGCTGTATGAACTTGGAGATCTCCCACTATGAATTCAGCAAGCTTGCAAAGTTCTTAGACAAGCCAACAAAGTTTACAAGCACAAGGTCATTTTCTCCCACTAATGTGGTTTATTCCCCTTGGACAAGTAATTTTCTCTAAATAGTTCCAGATGAGGAACCTTTCATATGAACTTCTATTAGGGAAAAATAGAACAATCTTCTGTTTATTAAACATAATATAACCAGAGATCTCATAGTGTGTTTGAAAATGAAGGGTTTATCCCATAAACAATCTGAAAAACAGATGAATAGTTTCTGAAAATGGAAACACTCAGTTGCTTTGTAGAATAACGCTGCCATGTGAGAATGCATGCAAATAAGTACAATCAATAATAGTTCTTCTAGATCTCTACAAAATGCACCACTTTTAAAAAGCAGAATTTCAAACATGCAAGGTTTTATTCAGATAATTTTTCACAATTTGAGGGGTTGCTAGTCAAAACGTGTGTTAAATAATATTGCCTATTTTCAGTATAAAAACCATATTTATTACAAACTCGGAACATTTTGCCTGAAACATCTGCATGGCTACTGTGTACTCCAAGGAGTGCACTCCAGTTTCTAGTGCAATATTGATTATTTAATGTGGTCTATATTGTAGCATTTGGTCTATATTGTAGCATAATGTGGTCTATATTGTAGCTATAGCCCTGTATTAGGGGTGGTACATAGCTGCACATTCCCAGGGGCAGCATGAGGACAAATCCTGCCTTGCAGAAGAAAAGGCATGCTGGAGATCCCTCATAGCACCGTGGAAAGCAATCTGTGATATCCCTTTATATGGTGCACCATACTGCCCTCTGCAGCTGGCCAATTCAGAGGGCGGGGGCGTGTCATGGCCTCCTGTTCCCACATTCTGTTATTCCTAAGAGGGAGCAACTAGATTCTAGACTCTCTGTACTCTCTTGAGTGCAAAACAGTTCTGGCTGGCCCTAGGGAAAGTGGAGACAGTCTGTCACCATGTATTAAAAGTAAAGCAACAGAGCTTTTTTATTTTCCTATTTTTGCTTTTTTTTTTTAGCTCCATCCCCAACAAAGGACCTTACCTATGGGTAAATCCTGGTCCTGCAAGCAAAGCTTGATTAAAAAGCCTTTGCTGAGCTCCTTCCAATTTAGGGAGCAATAATATCCCAACTGCTTTCAAACCTTGGTTTCCTCTCTGTAATATGTGAGTGGCTGCATAGATTATGACTGAAAAACATGTAACAGTGATTTGTAGTTATGCATCTTCACTTGTCTTTCTCCAATAACATAGTTAAAAAATAACAAACAGCAGCAGCAACAACAAAGACACATGGATATTAAAGTACCCATCAGGACATGCTGACAAACCAGGGTGAAGCTGCAGATAGTCTTATCTGAGCCTATCCAAGGATCTGTCTGGGTTCCCAAAAAGAGCATTAATTGCTAATGGACACCCAGGAGATCAAAGGCTCTGAATATTTTGCTGCAGGCTACGAGTGATCTGATCCCTTAATCCAGCCACCGTTTATATGTGAATGTTATGCTAATTACCCATGTAAAATGTATCCTGGTGACATTAATTTTGTGATTATTATTTTTTGTTGTTGTTGTTCTTGGCTTTGACTTTCACTTGTATAAAAATACAAACATAAAGGATATTTCCAATTTAGAGCGGTTTGATCATGAAAGATTCAAGCACAATAGAAATGTTCTGATCAAATATGTGTAAGTACTGTAGCAACTTCAATCTACCCTGTGAATATAGGCAGAGATGACATTTGCCTCCTATATTATCATTCACCTTGACTTCCAAAGTGCTGAATTTAAGCACTTAAAATTTAGAAGCATAATTCAGGGAGAACTTTTAGCAAATTTGATTTTCATTGCCCCATTTTCTTTGGAAAAGCTCAAGACTGGAATATTAACACTGATGAAGTAATGGAACAGATAGTCGTGATGGGAAGTCTTATTAGTAAACAAGAGCTGCATTTGAAAAAATATTGTCATTAAAAGCTATGTAGTAGTTAATTGAGTTTGATATGAAATGTAGTGCTGGAAAGTTAATGACTAATACAGCTATTTCACAGAGCTTGGTTACTGCCGGCTCCATAATGATCTCCTTTGCTTCATAGCAACAGTGAAATTAACCTCTCTTTTGTCCTGCAGGTGTTGTGTTCTGATAATGCATATCCTTTACAAGTATGGGCAAATTATTTGCTTTGCATACAAATTGGACATAAAGCTGAATCAATATTAAAATAATGAACACTTTCTTGATATTTTTATTCAAGAAGTGCACACCGTGGGTCAAAGAATCCTGTCACCTTCTAGAAATTGGTTTACATTAAAGCAAGCTGAGAAAACATTAAGATAAGAGCAATGGGAGATAAGAATGGGTGAGGTGGGAGAATCTAGTACTGAAAAAACCCAGGAGGAGATTATTGATACATAACTGAGTAATTTGGCTATAGGGATGGACCGAAAGTGGCAACATATAGTAATGTTGTGGAGGAATATGTGACAGGAGTTGATCGTAGCTTGGTTGTCAGTGTAGAGGGAGGAGGAAGAGCTGACAATGACACACCTCCTTCAGCTTTCCAGGTTTCTGAGTTTGGGTGACTGGTGATGGTGGTGTGAACAACTTAGAAAGAGGACATAGTTGGGGAGGGATTGGAAGTAAAGAATACAAGCTCATATTTTAGTTACATTTAGTTTAGTTAGAAGATGATGAGATGACCAGGTTAAAATGCTGTAGAGACAGTAAAAGGTCAGTTTAGAGTGGAGGAGAATATGTGAGTTTATGCCTTAGAGGTGACAACTAAACCTACCTGTTCAGCTGAGGTCAGCTAGGATAGGCTATTGAAGGTGGCCCATGAGAGAGCCTTGATGGGTTCCAGAACAGGAATGGGTGAGAAGAAGAAGAGGAGAGGTAACCTCTAGAGGAGATGCTGGAGAGTGAGCAGGAAAGAAAGTCTTAGAAGCTGAGGCAGGAAAGTACGTCAAGGAGGATGAAAAGATCAATATTATTAAAGGCAATGAAAAGCTCAACAAGGATGAGGAAGGAGTACACACTTTGAGCCTGAGCCAGGGATAGGTTATTAGATTTAATTGAGACCACTCTCCAGAGCATGGAGAGGGTGGAAACCAGACTGATAGTGACAGACTGGAAGCAAATAAAGTAGAACAGGCAGTGCTGAAGGAGACAAGCTGCTTTTCAGAGAGAGGGAATAAATATGCTATATTCTGCACATTTCTCTCTCAAGTTCTGACAGAGATTTTTTTTCCTATGAAGAAGAAACTGAAATACTTCAAAGGGGTTGGGGGAGACGACGGAGAAGTGGGAGGACTTTACAAAAAAGAGAAGAGAAATTTAAATGAATGCTAAAAACAGAAGATAAAGTACATCTACATTGTAATAAAAGACAAAGCACCATCGTGGCTGGCCCAGGTCAGCTGACTTGGGCTTGCAGGACTCACATTGTGGGGCTATAAAATCGCAGTAGAGGGTCTTGCTTGGGCTGGAGCCTGGGGTGTGAGACCTTGCGAGTGGGGAGGGTTTCAGAGCTCCAGTATCTAGACTGTAGTTTTTAGTCCCATAACCCAAGCCAGCTGACCCAGTCTCTGAAACTTGGTGCCCCGGATTTCTTATCTCAGTGTAGATGAACCCATAATGGTATGGGGTGCTATTTTCTTTTATTGACATGAACTTGGGAAGATTTGTGTGACTCATTGCTTCACTGCACATAAGAAATGTGTTCCACTCAAACAAAAGTTACTAAATTGTATAAAATCCCACACCACTGTACATTCTCTATGGAGTGCATTCTAAGCATCTTCTTTATATCACAGTGAGCAGTGGTGAGGGGCTGGAAAAGAAAATACAGTGTGTAATGCCTTATCATCATCATCATTTAGTTGGGATTGGTCCTGCTTTGAGCAGGGGGTTGGAATAGATGACCTCCTGAGTTCCCTTCCAACCCTGACATTCTATGATCTCTGTCACTATGGCCCTGATCCTGCAATTGACTCAGCATGGAGAGGAGCCCCAGGAAGTTCAGCGAGATTCTGGAGAAGCACAAGGATCCATCCACAGTGAGTCAGTACACAATCAGAATCTATCTCAGCAAGGTATGAATTGGAGCAACACATCTTCAGTTCTGAGGGTGAACGGAAGTACACAGGACCAAATTTTCAAAAATGTGTACAATTGCATGCACAGATTTATGCGCCCATATTATTACCTGTGCAAAAAGTATTGGTACACAAACCTGGCACAAATGTTTCTGGCTTCCAGCTTTTTTTGGGGAAAATAATTTCGAGAACTACATTTTAAAATTAAGAGACAGAAAATGGCTGCACAATCACCCTTTTAAACAGCTCATTTTGTAAATCTTGTTATGTTTCCACACAAGTTATACATTTCTGAGCACTACAGATCAGAGGAAACTATTGGAACATGTTGTGGGGAAGTGAGCTGATTACCAATCTTTCTAAACACCATTTTTCTGGACTGGATATCTCAGCTGGATTCCAGGTAAAATGAGAATACATGTTACAAGTAAAGATATAGCATTTTAATGGTGTGTTTTATGGAGAGGAGCCCCAGGGCGTTCAGCTCCCCATCACCTGTAGGGGGAACTAGGGAACTTAGAAGCCCAAGTTGACCTGACAGCCTGGGATCTAGGGCTTCCAGGCTCCCAACTCTATGTCAGCGCCTGGAAACCTTAAGGTTTATAGTCATGGGGCATCCCAAAGGGCAGTTTCCAATGGAAACCTGCCAGGTTGGTAAGTCGCAAAACCTTCTCTGTGTATCGTTGTCAGAATCAACCTGTTTTGCTTTCAATAAATTGGCATTTTCTGATTGGGAAAAAAATGTTTCGTCAGAACATTTCCAACCAGTTTCACCTGATGGTTTTGATCAGAATCCACATTATCAGACAGTACCATGAGATCTGAAGTATACATGTAAGTTTAATAAAAAATTAAGGGAAAACCATAGAGGAAAGGCTTTCAAACATACCCAGCGAGAAACAGATTTCCAGAGCCACTGGAGAGAAAAAATATTTTGTAGATATTCCTGCTGGGTATACTGAAGTCCTTGTTGGATAATGACTGAAACATAAAATCAGTTCAGGCACAAACCATAGTGAGATGTCAGTAGGATTACTGTATTCTGAATTTTACAAAATTCAGAAGTGAAGCTGATTATTTCAGGAGTTTGTAATTGATGGTGATGGCCGATCTTATATTCCCAAATGCTGAGAGATTCAATGCCACACTAATTCAACTGTGTTATATGTTAAATAGAGTTGGTTGAATAATAATCATAGGATAACGTATTATGATTTTGTAACGTTTGTAAATTAATTATTTGACAAACAGCGTTTGTATTACCTACCGAGTTTATAGTATTGGCCATATAATTTGCTTATATATTTGTCTAACAATTTGATGGATTTCATACTTTTTCAAATAAAATTAGACTTTTTTTCATTATTTATCCAGCTATCATAACTCTTCTATTGATTAGAACATCAGACTGGATCATAGGCGACCTCAATTATATTCCAGTTCTTCCAGCAGATCAGCAAGCCTGTAACCACTGTTATTGACAGGTCTAGGATTAGCAGAAAATTCTGCTGCCCCAACGATATTGAAGGTTCCCAAGTCTGTTTTTTGTTGAGCTCAGAGTTTAGAGTCAAGGAAGCCCCAGTGTCTTCTGGCCCATTCCTGATTTGTTCAGGTGGTTAGTTATGTGGTGTCTTGCACTGCAAGTTTGATTCATTCACTTAATGAGTCACCTCTCTGGACTATCACTTTCAGAATAGTCTGGCAGGATTTGCTGGTGAATGCAGAGCATGGTACAGAGGTGAGGAATGCAGGGTAGATTCCAGGCACCCCATAATCATGCATAATTTGTCTGGAGTGATTGGAAGCTTCACCCAGAGTGTGAAAGGGGCAGCTCCACTTATGCTGCATATGTTGTAGCTTTTTTCACCACCTTAAGAGTTAGCAATGACAGTGTACCACAGGTACCAAGGGGACAGTTCTAGGAGTGCATTAGGACTGGTCTGGCAGATAAACTTGCAGACCGCCACTTAAATATATCCTTGTGTCTGTCTTCCATCTGTGTGTTCAGGGCTGTGTTATACAGGAGACCAGACCAAATGATCATAATGATGCTTTATGGCCTGGAAAGCTAGACATCTGTCGACACATAGGTGAACAAAATGGTTGTGAAACTATCTGGGGGATATTTTTGCACAGAAGTAGAACAACCTGGAATTTTGGGAATGAAACTGCTGTAACCGCAAGATTTCAGTTTCAGTTAGTGTTTCCACAATATAGTATGTACATAGGCTATTGCAAAATGATACTCCAGCCAAATTTATGGCCAAATTTTTACCCTTTTTTAAGGTTGGACATTCAAAAGAAAAAGGTGCAATGCTCTCATTTGAGGGATTTTATGGGAGAACAGAGGACGAAAAAAACCTTCTCATATGTGGCCTTGACTCTTATACAAAAGACACATCCACTGCCAGAAACTGACACTGTGAGACATAGACTAAGAGAGGAAAAAATATCACACACTCTGAAGGATACTAGGAAAATAATGGCTAATATTATGTCATCCAATTCTTCCTTAGTTCAAGAAAAGGGATGCCTATTTTCATTAGCAAGCTTTGGCTTTAGATGGGAAACGAATGTAAGTGTCTTAGCAATTAGGACTCTTCTGAGACAATGCTATTTTGGCCAATCCTATGTTGGTTTTCGTTCTGTGTTGCTAGCTATACCTATTAACTAGAGATCGCTGAAGATAATTAAATGCTTGGAAATATACTGGAGCTACACAAATAGGAAATTATTCTAGCCCCTTTGAACAATAATTGTATTTAAAATATAACTACAGTATATTAATTTGACAGGAGTAATTGGTTGCCATAAATACAATAATGAATTTAGTATCATTTGACTGTCAGAATCAGTACCATTTTACTTATGATGATCCATACATATTACTGATTAACGTGATATTTCCAGCAAGTTAATGCTGTGTAGCCTTTTCTTTCATCCTTCCATCTGCAACATTTATATCTGACTTAGTCGCTGCTGTTTCCAAGTCCAGTGTCCTGCAGCAAATGTTGCCAGCAATGCTGAATACTTTCAATTAGTAGTTCCCTACTTCTCTGGTAGCTAAGCAACTGACCTATGGTGAAGAATACATAATGATCTTCTGCATACCCTCCTTGAAGTGTCAGATAACATGTAGGTTTCAAAACATAGATTTGCGGTCCTATGGTATTGGGTTAACAGGCAGTAAATTATGAAAAAGCATATCTAATATTTGTTTGATGTAATAAAGGTTAAAACACACTCAGAAATATCTGCCTATATAGATCAGTTCATATATATCTTTGCATACTCATAATCGTATTCATAATTTAACAAAGAGTAAATACTTGGGGGAAATTGTATTGTACAAAACCAGACTAAAATGCCATAATAGGAAAGCTTATGATGGATTTTACAATAGATTTTGATGTCATCAGTATACGGATAACACTCAGTGCTATATTGCTCTTGGTGACAAAAATGGACATCCAGCTCAACAGTGTGTGTTATTTATTTGGGACCGTGGTTTTTGTTTTTGTTGTTTTTAATAGAAGTGTGAGCAATGTGGTCACACAATAAAAAAGTGCTTGTGTAAAATGGGGATCTGGATGAACAGCAGCAGCTGGCTCAAACTTAGTCCCCTTCCATGGATTGTATTATGAAGAAATGGCTGAAACAATAACCTCACCCCTGAAGGCGATTTGCTCTCCAGTGGTCAAAGTGCTAAACAGTCTCAAGGTCATACTGGATTTGTCATTGTTCCAAGATGACCAAATTCTGCAGTAGTCTGTAATGCTTTTATCCTCTTGGGTTGGTCAGATGACTACATCTATTCTCCTCTACTGCCCCTAGAAATAATGCTTCATATACTTTTCTTTTCTAGATTAGACTACTGTAGAGTGCAGTACTTAGGGCTAGCCATGAAGGTTATATGGAGGAAATAGCAGTCAGCAGACTTCCTGAAGATCTTGGCTGAAATTGCTAATGGGAAGAAACAAAATAATTTATTTATATGGGGGAATCGGGGAGGAGTGTGACGTCATAAATATACTATGTAAGATAATGTTAGAATTTTTTTAGCAATGGCTTGAAGAGTCCTAATATCTAAAGCAAATAAAAGTTAAACTTTGGACACAGCTGGATACTGTACCATATATCATCTTTCCACATGCATGTAAATTAAAGATGGATCCAAGTAGCAAAATTCAGACCTTGGCTTGAGATCACATTTTAAACAGCACCACATTTCAGGAGTATTTGGATTTAAGATTCTAATTCAGGCCATTCATCAGTATGAATAAAGAATGTGCAATAATTATAAAAAATTCTCCTGTGGAAGCTTCTCTAGACTCTTATGTCAGACTGGCAAACGGTGTTCTTATTGCAGACTGTGTGGTGTAATATCTCGTATTTTCTCTTATTTTAATCTGCTCAAGTCCTTGGGGAAGCTGTGCCTAATGTATTACAATGTAAAATTAATTTGAAAGGGAAACATGAGACAAAAAAACTAACATTACCTACCAAAAGTAGATTCTTATCTATTAATGTCTTTTATGCAAGAAATACTTGTAAATTAAGTACATTTCTCTTAAAAGCTAATTTTAAATCTGTGATTGCCCTTTTCAATATTTAAAATACCTTATCAATGACAGAATCTAAACATTTAATTTTCTTTATTAAAACATACGTTGTCAAGGTATCTGTAGTCTTTTTACTATATGCCATAATTTTAATTGCCTAGCTACAGGATGACACTTTTTTTTTTTTTTGTTTGGATATTCAAAGCATGTATGTTGTAGAGCTATGCTATTGTGTGTAATGTGTTAGATGTGAGTGACTAGAAACATCTAAGATGTATAAATGTGGCAAATGGGAAGCTGATTATGCAAGACTTTCATAAATGTAGGATACTTGCAACGGAATGGGCCAAATTCCTCAACCCTGGCATAACTCCATATTGACGTAAATTAATTTGGCCCATTGTGATTAAAGAGATTGTGGTAGATTATATTTTTAAAAGCCACATTGCTTTCAAGCCATATTTCTTTCAGCTGAATATAATGGCTCCAGTCCTACAGTATGAAAGGGCAAGTTTTGATGGGGGCTCCATTAGAGGCCTATGCTTAGCCATTAGAACTTTCTGGTAAGGCTTCGTGGATGATATTGTTATTAGAGTACTAGGCGGGGCACAGGAAATGCATGTTCAGCTCTCATCTCTGTTGCAGACCTCCTGGGCCCTGGGTAAGCTACTCTAACTCTTTAAGCTTCAGTACTTTGGTGCCTCACAGGGGTGATGTGAGGAAAATTTCAGCAGTATTTGTGAGGGCCATACACAGGCAGGTGATTTTTGGGACAAGTGGCACTGAATAGTAGAGAAATAAAAATATCTCAAGAATTTTACATTAATTCTTTAAAACCTAGTTGTTTTAATAACATTACAATATTGAAAGAAAGAAAGAAAGAGAGAGAATTATAGAAGATATCAACTTTCTCTACTAAGGAAGAGGTGGAAGAATGATTTTGTGTTTAAAGTCCAGGACTTGGGTTAGGGGGGCATCAGTATAAACCAGCCTGGGTTCTAGTCCTGGCTCTGCCTGAAACTTTCTGTATGACCTTAGGCAGCTCACGGTCTCTCTTAGCAACTAGGTTACATTACATTTTCTACCTCTTCCACAGAAGTCTCTTGCAATCACTGTTGCAAACTATGTTAAAAACAAGTGGGAGTTGAGAGAGGAGGGAGAAGTGATTGTCAGAGAGGAGGAGAACATCTATAGTGGAGCAGAGAATGATAAGGCAGGAGCTAGAGAGGTGGAAAAACTGCTAAAGCAAAACAGATTTTATACACAGTTAACTCATGGCTTGCCATTCTTTTCAATGGGAGCTAATCTAGATGGAGAGTTTTAGCTGAAAATGTATTTCCTCAGTTTTCCATTTTTTTTCCCTTCACTGCTGCCTTGGACAGAGTTATTTTTTTTATGCTTAAGTTTTTAAATTTTGCATGGAGAGATCTTCATTGGCACCATTTTGTCAGCTGTCACAGTCACTGAGCATTATCAGTCTATTGCCACCAGAGTTCCTGTTCAACTGTAAGTGTATTGCTGTCTTCCTTAGAGTGTGCAGATCACTTAGTCTCTCCAGTTGCTCAGGCTATAACAGGCTGATATCACTCAGGCTGATTGCAATTGCTGACAGAGTGTTAGCTAACATTCAATCCAATGTTAAATCAGATTTTAAAACACTAAAAGCATGTGCTATCTAGTAAAGCGCTGTTGAACAAGGCATCAGGTAAGTATTCTTAAAAGCTAAAAATTCCCTGTCTGTGATTTAACTTCACTTTGAATCAAACTCTGTAAATAAAGGGGCAGATTGTGCCTGTTGGACATTGCACAGTCTTGAGGACAGTGTGTTACTGTGTCATTTCAGTGTTAGCTCAGAGAGACACAATAGTTCCTGAGGTCCCTTGTGCACCCAGGGGCTTACCACCACAAAGCCAGACCCTCTCTGCAGGCTACTGAGGCTTACTCAATATTTGCTCGTCTATAAAATATTTCAGATAACAATTATCAAGTGGCTGGAGGGTTAAAATAAAAATAAAGCTTCAGCTCCTAAACAGTAGAATAATTTTCCAGCTCTGTAACAGGGTCCACTGAGCTGCCCCTCTTCCTGGGGCCTGCTGGCTGCCCCAATAAAGCTCAGAGAGGCCTCAAGTGTGTAGCATCCATGTCTTTATTTACAAAGTGCTGTACCACCATCAGTGCTAAGCTATATACAGAGCTTATCAGCTTAGCTGACTTCTTTTACCAACAGGCCCTCAGGCCAGCAGGTGCAGTAAATCCATGGGCCAGGCAAATCAGGCTTTTCCCCAGCCTCAATCTATTTCCCCTGATTGGGGCTGGCTGAGCAGGGGCTTATTAGGAGCCTTTGCAGCAGCACCCTTCTACAGGCTCCAATCCCACAAAGATGTATGCACCTGCTTATTTTGAAGTATGTGATAGTCCAACTGAAATCAAGCACACACACATCTTTTATTTTGAGGAAGGTCTATGGCCTGTGTTATACAGGAGGCCTGACTAGATGATCACAGTGGTCCCTTCTGGCCTTATAATCTGTGAATCCACAAATCTTTGAAGGATCAGGGTTTAACTTTGTCATTTTATTAGCCCCACAGTTCTGCCCTCTTGGGAATGCCTATCAAATAGAAAATTATAGCTAGCCACATTAGGATTTTAGAATGATTTTGATAAAACTCTATTTATTTAATTTCTTTAGCTTGTTGTTGATTTAATTCCTATTATGTTCTGTGGGACTTTTCCATCTGAGTATGCCAGATGAGCTTTTTTCCCTTCCCTAAATCTCCAGATTTAATATTAAAAGAGTTATGGTAGTGAAGTACAGCCATGATTTCAAAGCGTGGCCTGTTCTCTCTCTGTATAGTGGGTTGGCCGTTTCTTTTCATTTGACACATCATTTACAATTTTCTGCAATGATTCCAAAGAAATGGTGTATCTCCTCCCATTTTCCAGCAATACAGCATGGAGACCCTGGAAATATGTATGCAGGAAGCACTGATGCAAATTATTAGGTGCCCAGGCCCTATGTTCATGAGCTTTTATCTC
Source organism: Dermatemys mawii (assembly GCA_007922305.1). Lineage (NCBI taxonomy): Eukaryota > Metazoa > Chordata > Testudines > Dermatemydidae > Dermatemys > Dermatemys mawii. The sequence continues at coordinate 51,655,108 of ML677332.1, read as the reverse complement.
TTCTGCATTAGCCTCCGCTCTGAGCAGTGCAACAGATTAAACAAGCAAAGGGGAAAACCCCAGAGAGAGAGAAGCAGCAGAGCTGATTATGCCGCTGGTGCAGACAGCTGTAGACTTGTAATAGTGGCCTGAAGACACTGAAAATTAGGACAGAGTTTGTAGAATGGAAATCAAGAGAAATGTCTTCTTTGAAAGGAGAGGGGTGTTCAGTTTTTTAACCCTGTTGTTGCTTCTGTAGCTGTAGGAAGTATTTTGCCTGTACCTTAATACGTTGGAAAATGTTAACTTGGCTGGCTTTAAAAAGGGGGGAATTCTTTCTGTGTTAAATGTAACTTTGCCCTTTTCTCATCATAAGTGAATACAATTTTGCAAGTCATAGAAAAAGGGGAAACTAAAGATCAAATAGTGAAGGCAACTTGCTGTACCCTCAGCATCTTTCCTAAGTCTTACCCATGTGAGCGCCATTCATACTTCCAGTGGGGGAGACTTGTAGGACATGAGAACTGGAACAGACCAACTGGGATGGAATCTCGAACAGATACTACTAAGCGGCAACAATTGGCACATTGCTGTTCATCTTACTTTTTTTCTCTCTCTCCCTCCACTCCCAGCTTTGTATGGAAAATCAATGGCAATTTTTTTTTTTTTTTTTTTTTTTTTTTTTTTGAGTGTGTGAGAGACAGTAGGACTGGGGGTGCCTCGGAGGCTTTGAAGATCTATAAAGAACTGCTGGCAATATAAAAACAAATTTTTGAAACTGTATTAGTTTGTAACTCTTGCATGTGTTCTCTATTTTCTTTTTTTTTTTTTTTCTGATCACACCTTCACTGAAATTTGACCTGGATGCCTATCCATACAGAGACATCTTGGCTAAATTTTAGTGAGTGACATTGTGACCTGGTTCATGGGGTCATAAAGCCACTCAATTTGGCCTGGACACCGCTTCATCCAGGGGAATGAACATGGGGCCCCTCCAAGGAGGGGGAAAGAGGGACAAGGAACAGAATTTGTGTCCCATCAAGAGATATCTGAAATAGCATGAGTGGGAGTTGGTCAGGTGTAACTGAACAGAGTTTGATCTGCTATGAAATTGGTCTTTCTTATAAAATTATCTTCTGATGCTGATTACCCACACAAAGTAATACTCCTCTCTCTGTAATATCATAATTGGTTGCTGGGGGAAAAAGTTGTGCCATCACAAAGAGAGATTTTGTCTTCAAGGAAAGAATAAACAATTGAGGCACATAAACTCTTAAGACATACATAACCCATTTTACCCTCCCAACAAATATGTTAGTAATGAGAAGAAGGTGACAGAACCTGCTAAAAATATGAACTGGATAAGCGGGCTAATTTTTATTGTAAACAATAACTTCAAAGATATTAAAGAGGATTTAGCTGGTTTTTAAACAATTACATGTAAGAACAAGCAATGGGAGAGCATTCTTGGCCCTTCCTTCATAATCAAGAATGTCACTTTCTCCTCCCCCCAAAAACACTCCCTTCTGGGTCAAATCCTCAGTGGGTGTAAATCAGCATAGCACAATTGCCTTCACCACGGATAATATCCACTGAGACAGGCACAAGTTAAATGAACACAGTTGCAGTTGCTGATGCCAAATTGTTATAAGCAACAACAGTTGTTGTTGTTCTCCCTACTCCTCTCTCCTTCCTCTGGGCACAAATTGCTCCAAAGGGGCTGGTGAAAAAAAGACATGGGAGCATAGGTGTTATTGCTTTGCTCCACTGGTTTTCAGGACTGGCCTGGCAGTCTGGGGAAAGCACCCTGCACTTTCTCTAGTGAAAATGCATCCTGCATGCCTCCTGGTCATTGTGATTCTTCACCACATTGCTGCCTCTTTGCCCCCATTCTGCTAATGATCAGCTGGCAGATCTAATTAGTGGACCCAGTAGTCCCTATCCAAATCCAACACATGCCAAGACACGGACATCTGTGGACACCTGCAAAAGCTCCTTATATGCTACCACACTTTCAAGTTGAGGAAATACAACTTACCTAGGCACTACAGGGGTATTGTCAGGCTTAATTACTTCATGTTTGCAAAGGACTCTGCAATCAATATTATCTTTAATCTGAGGATCCCAAAGTGTTTGTAATCTTCTACCAACATAGCTAGCCAGGTAGTCTTGAATACAAACGGTTACTCTCATTCTTCTCTGCAGTTCAGAGAAGAAATTTAGTTCTAGATGATATTTACAGTCATCATGTCTCCTTTGTTTTCCTTCCTAATGTAGGATTTTGTGTGAATCCAGGGCAACTTCCATTGTTTGGGTATATACTGGTGGCTGTAGGCAGGCAGAACTTATACCAGGGCCAGATAGTCAAGAGAGACCAATTCCTCCATGAACACTTGAGTAAGAGGCTGTGGAAGAGTGCATGACAAAAGGGTACTATCCCTTTAAGAGGCAGGTTGGAGCACACAACCTGTAGCCTGTGGATAACCTATAAGTCCTTGTCCCACCCTAAGGGCTGTATGATATAAAACAATAAAAGGAAGCTGGGTGAGGGATGTAAAAACCAGACAGGCTATGGTAAATGTTCCCTGAAGTATCTGGAGACAGGCCTAGAGACTCCTAGAGATTCAGAGACTGGGGTGTGGACTGTAAATTTGGGAGCTCTTAACCTGGGGCATAATGAAATGACAGTTGTAACAGCCTGAAGAACAATTGATTGTCATGCTTTCTGAGGTGATGCCTGAATAAAAGGAGATGGCATCTGATTAATGTGTTTGAGCTTCTCCTTATCCTGGGTTGCTAACCTGAAATCTATTGCTGTTCCTCTTGGGGAAACTAAGGTGAGGCACTCCTGCAATGTCACAAGGAGCCACAAAGGTGGCGCTTTGCCACATCTTTCCATGGGCCAGGTTTTGTTTACATATTTGGAAAGGAGTCTGGTGCTCAACACGTTGACCTTTTCTGAAAATGTGACTCTTTATTTTGGTGTCTAACTGTAGAATAAGCTTTTTTGACAATTTGGCCCTTAGGGGTTATGCAAGGTGCTAGGCAAGCTGACTTCTGGTTGTTGAATGGAGCTTCTTCAGGGGGCTGTACCCACAGGAACAACATTGTGTAAGGTGTCAGATTGAAATGTCAGGGACCCTGAGGGCTAGATCCACAAAAGGACTAATGTGCTTAAATCCAACATTGAGGTATTACAGAGGTCCTCAAAACCCCTGTTCAGCTGCCACCTAGTTCTGGGATATTCTGAGGCAGGCTTCTGTGTCTCCTGTTGAAATTGTTCCTCTGTATAAATTGTCTCCGAATGGAATAAGGGACTTCAACCTGGGTCTCCCACGTAAGGGCTGTCACAGTGGGCTAATTGTACATTCTCGTTTGACCTAATCATTGATTATTTATACAGAGTGGAACAGCTTCAACAGGAGCAATTGTGAGAGACATGTACCAGAATACCACGTCTCTCAGAGGTCAGGGCACTTTCTAGAGGGAAGGGAAACCCAAGTTCAAATCCCTTCTCTCCATTAGGCAGAGAAGGGAATTGAACCTTATTTTTCCACATCCTAGGTGGGTGCTCTAACCACTGTGGGGTTCCTCTGTATTTGAATTGTTTTTTTAGGGGATGACCTGGCATAGGCACTTAACTCCAGAGAAGGGTTCATGGCTTTGAATCCCCAGGGGAGCTAGGCTTCTCCCTCTAACACAGCCTTAAGTGCCTAAATCCATTTGATGGGGCTTAGGCCACACCCCTTTCCTTGGGATGTCCAACTAGCTAGCATAGGTGCCTTTCAGCTTAGAGTGCTGATTCTTAAGAATATTCTTCTTAAATGCCCAACTTTTTCCATCCATTGTGTAGGGCACCTGGATGCCTAACTTGGAGCTGTAGATTCTGCTTAGTGTCAAGGCACCTAAAAGTTAGGTAACACCACACTCAGAGTTGCAGTGCTTAAATCCCCTTGTGGATCTGACCCTGAATTTCAGTTTTTCCCCACCAAATATGTACAGCATGAGATGTACAAATGCAAATTTCCCTTACATTGCCCCGCCAGCATTTCTCAACTTGATCGGCGGGACCACCTCTATAGGGTGAGGGAATAATTCACTTTCCATTCTTGTTCAGTTTTTGGTCTCTGCTGAAGCTTGCAAGGTGGTTGCTAATTAGAATCAACATATTTAATGTATTTCTACTAGGGAATATTTGACACAATCCGAGCAGGCAATGTTTTTTCAGAGTCAGCTGCACTGAGTACTCAGTTATTTCATTACCTATTCATGTTTAGTTTTGAGCTATCATTAATTCATAATGCCTAGAAGACATAAATATCTCTTTGGAAAGGAAGCACACATCACCATTTTTTTTTCACTTGGAACATTTTTGTGTGTGTCATGATATATTCAGTTATGTATTACCTAGACTCAATGCAAAACTGTTTTATATGCAGATTTAAGGTAATGAGCATTCAAGTTTAAAAAATGGTTCTGGTATCCTGTAGCTTCTCAGTAATAATATACTCTTACTTTCCAACAGAGAAGGATGGATTATGGTTTTTCAATTTGCATCAGGCATATTAATTGCAGAGTAGGGTTTCCACATAAAATATCAATGTACTGGAACAAACTGTTAATGTAGCAGAATATGAACACTTACATTCATTTCTTGAGATTTAAAAGCAATCTTTTCTTTTCTTCCATAATCTGAATGACACATTTTGGGGGGTTGGGGGAGGAAGTGGAGAGGAGGAGTTGTTTTATTTTTTGTGTTTTTTTCCCCCCAAGTCAGCTAATGAGAACAACGTAGCCAATGATTTCCGAAAACCTTAATTAGATTAAGTGTTAATGGTGCTTTCCTAGTCATTGTACTGGCAAACAATACAACAAGCCATTAGGGAAAGAAAATAATTTACAGGGTATGGAAAAACTTTTTGGAGTAACTTTTAAGAAACATGGCATGGAAGATCAACTTTATGTTGTAGAAGCAAGTAGAAAAAAATCCCACATCTACTTGTATTATATTTCTTAACTGTGAAGATAAATTCCTACATCAGTAAATATATAAATGGAGGTTTTATAAGTAAAGTTCAGCTAGGAATTTGCAAAGCAGATTTAATTGCATAAAACAGCAAGTTATGGTTCTGGATTTAGTCTGAATCATTTAAATTATATATGGAACCCTAGAAAAAAGCTTCTAAAAGGAGTTGTCAAGAATGCTAGCATCTTTCAGAATGTTTAGTATTAATAACTATTTTGGTCTAAAAGGAATACATATTGTAATTGAATATAAATAAAGATCTTAATTGCTAGCTTATTCACATTGTCCCTTTTACACCATTCGGCAGTGCAAAGGGGCTGTAACATAATTTATGCCCACCTTCAAGTCCCTTATACTTCCAGAGTGGCATAAAGGGGCCGTAATGTAAATAAGAATTAGACCCTTAACATCCAACCTTTGTGTTTGGCTAGAAAGAAGATGTTGAAGATCTTATCCCACTATGAAAAAGCTATGTGGCTCAACAAATGCCTTCACTTGGAATTTACACAAGTAAGTATATTATTAATATATTGTGCTAAATTCTATTGTTTCAGGAGGTTTGGCATGGTTTAATGACTGCTGTGACTCACTGCTAAGCTTTAATGTGCCTTTGACTTTTTCCCTTTCTTACAGATCAACAGGAATAGCACATGGGACCTTCCTTGTAAAACCAAACAGAGAAAATATTTGAGTTTGCATGCCACAGCTGCAGGCAGTGAATTATCACACCAGGGAAAAGTGGAAATACCACCCACATAATCCAACAAGAGACTTGATTCATTTTGTATCTGAAGCAATCACTGCAGTTTTACAGAGCTGAAATGAGTTTTCTTTGCAATCTTCAAGGGGGAAAAGTGAAGCTATCTCGCTAACTGGTTCAAAGCAAACATTTTTGGGGAGGGACGAGGGCAGGGAGTGGTCTCATGTTTCCCTTCCTTATTTTCCTACTATTTTCCAGTTGCTCCACCAGCTTTATATAGTTCTGTGGAATTGAATCTGAAATAGATCAGATATGACAGCCAGGTATGATCTTCCCAGCCCTATCAATCCCATGGAATTTATAACAAATGATTAGATTAGTGTTAAAGTAGCTTGATAACAAGACTGCACCTTATCCCATAGGATAGTATGCAAAGGTTTAGTTTCAATAAAGAAAACACTCTAAATTACTGTAACTATGATCTTTTTACTCTGTTTCCACAGGACAACAAAATTTAGAGAAATACTAAATAATGACTGTTATTGGTACAAAATTATTGCACCAAATCCTGTTCTTACTCACGTAAGTGTAAATCCAGCTCTTGAGACCCTGATCCTGCAAACGTGTACTCATACATGCTTGACTCATGTGAGTAGTTGGGACTAATACATGTATAAATATTTGCAGAACTGAAGCCTACAGCAAGAGTGAGTGAAGATTTATACCCATGTAAAAGACATAGGAATTGCTTAGAGTATGATGACGTTAGTGTGACCTCTTAAGCTAATAACTATAAATAACATGTACTTAAGTATCCTCAGTTTGCCTAGTAAGATTGCATCAGCCATTGCTTAAAGTTTCCATGTAGATACAGGGTAGGACATGCTCTCCGTCATTCTCATTCTTTACCTAAATATACAAACACAGCATTAACTATATTTTATTACTTCATGCACTGAAGGGACTTAATCTCTGAAAAACCTGTCAGGCTGTGTTCAGAGGCATTGCCTAACAGGCAACCTAAACTGAAAAGAAACCCAAGTGGAGGGGAAAATAACAGTTATGAGAGCTTTGGCATGGCTCTCGTTGCTAAGGAAACCACTTCTTTGTCTGTATGTGTTTAGAATGGCTGCCTCATTAGGGCAATGGCTCTGAGCATGGCTTCACACTACATGAGAAAATAGAAGGGGAAAAAAGTAATAGGGTCTCCAAATGCTAAGCAATGAACAGAAGAAATCTTTAAAATTATATATGTTTTAGGTCGTATTTTTATATTGATGAAGCTGCTATAATTGTGTAGGCCTAGTCAGTCTGTTTGCAGAGTTATAGTTAGGTGAAGCAATGAATAATTCTCTATACTTCCTGTTGTATTTCAGTGCTTGTGGTTTATTTTTTTTTTAAATCAAAGCACACAAAGTGAGATGCAATTCTGTGTGTGTATGTATGTGTATATCTGTGTGTGTGTGTGTGTGTGTGTGTATGTATGTATATGTGTGTGTATGTATGTGTGTGTATATATATATACACACACACACACACACACAAGTACTCCCAAATATCAGGACACACACACATTTATTTAAGGTCATGTAGTGCACTTGTCTATCAGCCTTTGACAGTGCTGCAGCAGTGAAAAAGCAGACTTTATTTAAAGATCTATAAAATAGTATGAAAAACCTATGCCAGTGCATTTAAGCCCTCATCAAAAAAAGTGAAGTTAAAAAAAATAGGGATAAATGTACATGGTGATAAGAGGGAGAAACTTAATGTTAACTACCAACTTTTCACTGAGACACTAAAACAACCACCACCAAAAATGTATGAAGTACAGCACATCTAGGTGCAGTTTCAGGCATTATTCATTGGTAATACAGCTGTGAACCCAAGGTCCCTCAGGGGCTCAGATCATGTCCTTGACTGATGAGAAAAGCCTCTGGAAACAGGGGTAGAGCTTAACTTCTACCCTCTGCACTTTGTAAAATCACAGCCTCCTATTGATATTTATAATCATCAACCCCACACATCCATTCGCTGAGAGGAAGAATTACAGCCAGAATACAGGTGCAGCAGTTAATGAACTTCTGACTTCTTTTCTATACATATTCATGAAGCAAATTGGCTACCAACTCCTTCTTTTGAACTTCCCCAGATATAAAACAAATAAATCAGGTCTACCATCAATGCACAGCAGTGCATCTGCCAGCTCATCTGTGTGCTGAATTGGTTACTATCCAAGCCATTCTCTTTGACAAAAACAAAATTTATTCAATAATTTTGTGTTTTTCCTCAATGAAAAAGAGGAAAAGAAATGTCAGATAAAACACATTTTCTATGGAAACATATTTAAAATAAGCCATTTTATCAAAACAAAATTTTGTCAGAAAATTTTCCCACTAGTAGCAATCAGGAAAATCCTGCAACGAATATGGGGCTGCAGGTTACAGCCACCTATTTCCCAACCAAGAAAGTAAGAGAATAGAATCATAGAATATCAGGGTTGGAAGAGACCTCGGGAGGTCATCTAGTCCAACCCCCTGCTCAAAAGCAGGACCAATCCCCAACTAAATCATCCCAGACAGGGCTTTGTCAAGCCTGACCTTAAAACCTCCTAAGGAAGGAGAACCAGGTGGAGGAAAAAGAGAGAGGGCTTTTCGAGCCCCATAATATAACTCTGAACCTCTGTTTCACATAGCCTTACTAATTCACTATCAAGTAATAATAATGTGTTTCACTTCTCAAGAACTTTTGAGAAGTTGACAGGGCTTTTCGAGCCCCATAATATAACTCTGAACCTCTGTTTCACATAGCCTTACTAATTCACTATCAAGTAATAATAATGTGTTTCACTTCTCAAGAACTTTCCTTCCAAGTATGTCAAAGAGCTCTACGAACACTCATGAACGAAGTGTCATGGTACTTCATAAATAACTTACCTTAATTTTCCAGGTAGGGAGACTGAGGCAGTGAGAGGTACCAGTAGCAATCTGGAGGGATTCTGTAATTCTCTGTGTTTCTTGTTTGGAATTGCATTTCTGAAAACAGAGTAGAGAATCCAAAGATGTGAAGATCTAGAAATCCCAATTTGGTTCACTTATCAAGAAGCAGCAGCGAGAGAGCTGAAATTAATAACTTAAGCTATTGAGGACACAGGGACAGATATAGGATAGGAAATATGGGTTAGATGGTGCTTTGGTTTTACACTTGATATGGACAGTGTGTCACAGGCTTAATAGAGGCTTGTTATGGTAAATGTGGAGCATGTAGAATAATCTTGGCTTTCTTTAAAGCAAATACACACAACACCACCACAGTTTGGATAAGGTTAAAAAATGCTTCTTGAATCTTAATGTGTGGGCCTGGATGCTCATGAGAACAAGTAATTAATTATAAGAAACAGAAGAAGTGGGTAGCAGTTATTATAATCACTCCATATTGCTAATGTGATTTAACTGAACTGGACTGCAATCTTTAGGATTCTGGTGTAGAGTATGTAACAGAGTGTAACTTGTGTTTTGAGTTAAACACTATGTTAGTGGAAAAAAATGTAATCTTGACTGATGTTTCTTTACTGAATTAACAGAACTGAAATGTACAGTCTCCTAATTATTTTCTGAAGACAAAAAAATATTTTAAAGACTGTAGGTTTGGAGAGATTTCAGTCACATTATGGAACTGTTGGAAAGTATTTTACTTTCATGTACTGTAGAAAATACATTTTTCTTTCTTGGCTCTAATTTTTCACAAAAATGAAAGGCACAAACTTTTTAGGTAGAAATTAATTGATTCCTGAATAAAACACATTCCTGGGAACTCAATGTAGGCTCTGATCTAGGAAAGCATTTAAGCTCCTGAATTACACTGAGCCTTGAGACAAATTCAATGACGATTTTTCCATGTTTAAAACTATGCACGTGCTTAAGTCATTGTCTTGATCAGAGTCATATTGCACAGAAGGCAGAATTTTTAAATGTTCATTATAATAGCAGTATTCACTAGTGTGGTAGAAATAGTGACATCTTGCCCTGGAGTAAACTTGAAAACATTTACAAAAATATCCTTTTTCACATATAAACACTTGCAAAGTGAAAATTAGTATTGTCTCTTGTTTATATTTAGTTGTGTGATGCCAAGGAAACATTCTCATTGATGGGAAAATTCTTTATACATAATAGGCAAAATGTTTAAAGCTCTGCACTGAAATGCCTTTATAACAGCAACTTTTTCGCTGGCATATAATGGATCTCCAGAGCTAAACACCGGAGTTGTTTAAGCTGTCTAGTAGGGCAATCACAGACTCCAGTCCCCTATGTATTGTCACAAGAATGGCACCTGTAACACACCCTGCCCAGAGGGTTATAGATGCATACGCATCATGCCCACGAAATCTGATATTTGAATGTGCACATCAGTCTTTGAGTGTAAAAAAACTGCACTTTATGAGCAAACAGCTTCCAGGGTTGCATATGCCCTTTGTAAATGGAAACATCTGTTTAGGACTACGCAGTTCTTAATAGGTACATCTATGAGTAGGTGCCAGTGCAGAGTAGCCTGAAGCGGGATGGTATCTCAGAGATGCAAAAGCTCTCCCCAAGATTCCTGGTATGCTGGAGGAGCATGCAGCATTCTCTTTCTGGTGATTTCAACATGCTTTATAGGTCAATGTGGGAGGGGTGAAAGATGGCCCAGCTCCATCCTTATCCTTTCCTTTTCCATTTGTGGTAATATGCAACCCTAGGAGAACAAGGTAAGAGCAGTCCCTGTATTTCCCTGAGCACAGAAACAGATGTGGTCCTAGCCCTTGCACAGGACATACATTGGAGAGAGCGGAAGGCTACTTTCACTCTTCCCACGTGCACCCAAACAAGAGCCAGGTACATTCTGGCCCTCAGCTGGCACAGTGAGTGATTTAGCATCTATAAGTGCCTGTGGTATTTCCCACTTTGAAGGCTGGCCCTAAATTTTCTAATCCCTCTGCTAAGGCAGCTGAATTAATATAGGTTTCAGAGTGGTAGCCATGTTAGTCTGTATCAGCAAAAACAAAGAGAAGTCCTTGTGGCATCTTAGAGACTAACAAATTTATTTCGGTATGTGTTTTCGTGGGCTAAAACCCACTTCATCAGATGCATGGAGTTAAAAATGTCAACTTGTCTTGTCAACTGTTGAGAATAGGCCACTTCCACCTTAATTGAATTGGCCTCGTTAGCACTTATACCCCTCTTGGTAAGTCAACTCCCATCTTTTCATGTGCTGTAATATAGATACACTGTTTACTGTATTTTTCACTCCATGCATCTGATTAAGTGGGTTTAAACCCATGAAAGCTCATGCCCAAATAAATCTGTTAGTCTCCAAGATGCCACAAGGACTTCTCATTGCTTTTGCTAAATTAATATACACCTTCAGTGAAGGGAACCTTCAAGACTGCAGTATTCTGGCTAGTTTCAGTTGTAATTTGCTTTCTCTCTGTTTTATTTGTACATGAGATATCTGGTGGATATAACCTGTACAGTGCTGGCTTGAACCTCAAAAGAGAATTGACAAATATAGGAACTGGAGATGGTGAGCAAATGTCTGTTATCTTGCATATCCTCTAAATCAGCATCCGTCCTGTGGCTACTTTTGAACATTAATTTCACCTTTACAGAGCAGCGTTTCCATCAGCTAATCAGTGTTTTGAAAGACAGCAACATCATCACATAATGAAAATGGATGATTGCTCCCATGGCAGCTTGGTATTTTCAGTTACAAAACTATCTTATCTTCCTAAGACTAGGTCCATGGCACTTGTGTATTTTCAAAGTAGTTCTCATCTCATATTAACACATTTAAAATTGTTTGATTTATTTTAAGGAACATTCTGTCATTTTCGTTAAGTTTGTCTCTCCTTTATGCTTTACCTTCTGAGTTGTCTTGGAGACAGTATCAGTGAATGCATTTGCAGCTAGCTACTGCAGTGTATTCACAAATATTTTAAATGTATGTGAAAAGACTCTTTCCTTGCCATTATTAAGATATCTGACAGATATGACATTGTATTTAATGGTGAAATATAGAAAAGGAATGTAATTTATTGATATAAGAACAAATCTGACTTCCAACCACACCGAGATAGTATTCGAAGAAATGCTAAATAACTTCAGCTATTTAAAAAATCTGGGTGCCAATGCTAGCTCCTATCCCTATACGATGCTAAGGTTTTAAGAAATTTACATAAAAGCAACTGGGTAAGAATTCCTCTAGTCGGGAGCAGGATAGGATCATCATACATGGTTCTATGCTACCCCCTCGATTAATGGAGCGGAGGGAGTGCTTCAGAAATTCTGGGCTGCACTACAGCCCATAGGTATCCTGGGTAAGATTACCATACATTGGAGCATGCCCAGCTGGTGCAGAGCAATGAGTTAAAGCCATCTATGCCTCTCACCGCAGGTGTGCCTTTGGTGGGGGACAGCACAGAATCAGTCTTTTAGGGCTTTTGTGGATACAGGGCCCCAGACCCATAAATATTTATCTTGGAAACCTTGTTGCACCATATTACTAAAAGTTAGCATCAGAAAGCATTCCTGTTATGGATTTTACAATTTACAGAAAAGTGACAGTGAATAAGAGTGGAAGCAAAATTGAACAAAACACAACAGATTGTCAAAAATAACAATGAAATAGCCATCTCAGGTGGCCCTCCATTTGTAGGATGATTTTTCATCAAACTCTGTTTGTTCATGCATAGTTGTGAGAAAAGGTTACAGTAATTTTTTTAAAAGATCCTGCTGAAAATCTCTATCCATGAAGACATAAGACAGCAGGAAAGATGATCAATCAGCCAAAAGAAATAACTAATGTAAACAGTCAATACAGTATATACCTTTTTCTAGCCTAGCTTCAGATCTAATCACAAATTGCTGGGGATCTGTCCTCCAACAGGGAAGAAATACACTACACTGCTGCATTGTATTTACTTCTGCTTTTGAAAAAGAAGTGGGACCAAATCAACTGTGTCTGTTAGAATTACTAAAAGCACTAGGCTTACTCAGAGGTATGCAGGCAGGAGCATACCGCTTTGTGCCAATCTTCACCATCCCACTACACTATAATGTGATTTTTGGAAGTACAACTTTCATTAAAGAGAGAGTTCAAGATCTTAATTTTGGGGAAATCAGTTTTACTTTCTGGTACTTCATCTTCATCATTCCTGCAGGTAACTTCTCCAGGAGTTAAATGACTACTTTGTAGCATGGTGTTTGGAACCGGAACATAATGTCATGGCCATAGATAACAAAACAACCTTCTCCATCTTGCTTCCCAGTGGGAGGTCCCATTGTCATAGATGCAGTAGTGTACATTAATCTTCATAGGGCTACATAGGACATCTCTCTAACTCACTTCCCATACAGCCTCAAAATCTAATATATCCAACTGCAAAAAAGATAAGACACAAGCCTGATACTGTTAGTCAAATGGGAACATATTCTGACATTTCACAATGGGAGACAGATTAAGGATTCTGTATTGCAGCAGTGGTAGAAAATAAGAGTGCTGAAGCCAGCATTGCACTAATGAGGAAATTTTGCTATAACTGAAGAAACAGGGGGAAAAGATCAGCTTCCCTGGGCTTTCAGAATCTTTGAAAAAGATTAAGGAAATAATGTAAGCCACAGATGAGGAGTTGATTATGTATATCCCAGTACTGCAAGGTAGTTATGCATGGTCAATGAGACTAACCTGTGCTTAAATTTAAGCACAGAGTAAAGTACCTTACTGAATCATAGCCACAGAAATAGAGAGAGGGGGATTAATGGCACACAATACCAAAACTGTCCCAAAACAAGATCTTTGAAAGCAGTTTTAGTGGTCAGGCAGTAAGAGGTGAGGCAGTAACAGTCTTAATGAGGATACAGTATTGGTAATTCATCTGTTGTTGAATAAATTATATAGATTATTACAGGATTATAAAATATTTTATTAAAAGCTGCTTAGAATGTTATACAGTGTATGCCATATAGAATACTATATGACTAGAAAAGTTTTCAATTTATAAGAGAAATCTGGATGATGATGGTGAAATATTTATTGCCAGTAGGAGAAAAGCATATTAGTGGGGAAAAATAAGCATAAAGAAACGAATTACTCTGACATCCATTTATCATTACTATTTGTATTACAGCTGTGCCCCCCCCCCAAAAAAACAAAACAAATAGAGTTTGGGATACCATTATGCAATGCACTGTACAAGTGCAAAGCAAGAATCTCTTCTTGGCTCGAAGGTTTTTTTACAGTCAAATTAGACAAGAAAAAAAGATTGGTGAAATGGACACAGTATACAAGCAGAAGAATAGGAATTGTGCAGAGTGGTTAAGTAACTTGTCCAAAGTCACACATGTTTTATTGAAGAACTGGAAATTGAACCTAGATCGTCCGAATTCTAGTCAACTGCATCAACAACAAGACAATTCTTCCTGCTAGTGATAGTCTTGTTTGATTTCATCCTAGTGAATAATTTCCAATTTTATTGGGGAAAAGATACGAGTTTACCAGGCAGGGTAAACCCTTTTTAGATTTCTATACCAGCCAGTGCATGCTACCCTTCACTGAGTTGTGCCACTTCTGTCCTTCAGTGGAATTTCAGCTACTTATGTGTTTAGGAGAACTCAAACTCCAATACGAGTTAGACTGTGTGTATTAGAATTAAATTACAATGTACCTCGGTACAGCTAAGGAAGCTTAGAGTACCAGTCACACAAGTCTGAGCAGTGTTGCCAACCTGAAGCATCCAAAATCATGAGATGGTCTTAAAACAATCAGATTTTTAAAAATAATTAATTTGGGATCTTTTTATTTGCCTTGTAATTTTTTTTGAGCCTCACATTTCCAGCTTTGCTTCACAACTATGAAGGCTAGAAATTTACTTTACATAAAAAATCAAAGCTGGGATTCTCACCTACTCACTTTTCTCAAGGAGCTGTGGCTTTAAGGAACACAACAAATGAACCGTAAGAGTTGGGAAGACCTGTACCAGCACTAATAGGTGATGTAGATTTTAAAAATGGCACAATTTGTACTCTTGAATTCTATGGTACAAGTTATATCAGCCTTTGTTGGTGTTAAACATTTCAGTATTTATGAAACACGACTGTAATTCAATTTGTTAAGGTTATGAGGTGATTTTACTCAGCAACAGAGTCTGGAATTTCCTTTCATTATTTATTTAATTGCAGAAGGTTCTGACAGGTATCAAGTTCTTTTCATAGAAATATGAATTCCTCCAATAAGTTATCAAAGACTTTTTTTTTCAACAAACACATTACAATAAGCTTTCTTGTTTAATACACTCCTCCATCACATGCATATGTGATCATACTTCTCTCAGCTGTCTCTCCAGTCTTACTGATTGCATTCCTCTCACTTCCATCATCTGTTTTACTTCATGAGCATTAGACTGTGTCATTAGTTATGACTCATCAGTTGAGGCATAATCATATCAATTCCTGCCCAACGTCTTTTGTCCTCATTTAAATACAAATGCTTTGGCTGCTGCTGAGCTATCAAATATGTTTTATTCATTGAATGGTTTAATAAAAATATGAAACATCCCTTCACTCCACAGAAGGAAACAGTTGTTTATTTTCCTAAGAAAAATTCCATGTAATTTCCAATTGTCTCTTTCCTTCTGTCACCCTCTTACAAAAGACCTGCTATGTATGGCCTTCATATGGAAATTAGATTGCAGCATAACTATAGGTTGGGTTACCTTATCTTAGACCACATGTGATGAAAAGGGAAGTTATAGCATTCTTTATGCAGATCACTGGGCTTTTTATTTCAAAACTTATTGGACAATAGTTATAGAATGTAAATGTAATGCTAGTCACAGTATGTAAACTTCTCTTTTTAAAAAAATCAAATCTGTAGTATTATTTCTATTCCTTTTTAGTCATTAATCACTGGGACCAAAACTTCATAATCATAGTGACAGACATGGGGCAATCCTTTTATTTCAGAAAAGGTCAATCAAAAATAAACTAGGTAAAACACTAGTCAATAAATAATCTTATAAGGCTAAACATTTCACTCATTCTTTTCAGGTCATTCACCAGTTATCTGCTCTTTCAATGATATTTTTTAAAAAGTATTATTCCAAAGTTTCCTATTATTATATATTTTGAACATATACCTCTCTCTCTCTTATATAATAATAATCTCTTTATCATGAAAGTTGAACTTAAAAATTGTAGAATTAGGTACGAAAAAACCTGCATTCAAAAATAAAACAATGTAAAATTTTAGAGCCTGCAAGTTCACTCAGTCCTATTGTTTGTTCAGCCAATCACTCAGACAAACAAGCTTGTTTACATTTATATATAATGGTGCCCGCTTCTTGTTTACAACATCACCTGAAAGTGAGAACAGACGTTCTTGTGGCACTGTTGTAGTGGGCATTGCAAGATATTTATGTGCCAAATGCGCTAAAGATTCATATGTCCCTTCATGTACAACCTCCATTCCTGGGAACATTCGTCCATGCTGATGTTGGGTTTTGCTCAATACCATTCAAAGCATGTTCATTTTCATTATCTGAATCAGATGCCATCAGGAGAAGGATGATTTTCTTTTCTGGTGGTCCGGGTTCTGTAGTTTCCACATCAGAGTGTTGTTCATAGACTTTAAGGTCAGAAGGGATCATTATGATCTCTGGTCTGGTCTGACATCCTGCAGAATGCAAGCTCTTTTCAGACTTCTGAAAGCATGCTCCAAACCTCATTCCTCTCAGACTTTGGAAGGTATTTCAGATTCTTAAACCTTGGGTCAAGTGCTGTAGCTATCTTTAGAAATCTCACATTTGCATTTTGTCAACTCTACAGGGAAAGTGTTCTTAAAATGAATAACATGTGCTGGGTCATCAACCAAGACTGATGTAACATTAAATATATGGCAGAATGAGGGTAAAACAGAACAGGAGACATACAATTCTCCCCCAAGGAATTCAGTCACAAATTTAATTAACTCTTTATTTTAACAAACAGTAGCAGCATGGAAGCATGTGCCCTGGAATGGTGACCAAAGCATGAAAGGGCACCATTGACTTTCAGTACCGGCTACAAAAGTGCTATGCAAATACCTGTTCTTACTTTCTGGTAACATTATAAGAGGGCAGTGTTATCTCCTGTAAATGTAAACAAACTTGTTTGTCTTAGCAATTGGCTGAACAAGAAGTAGGAGTGAGTGGACTTGTAAGCTCTGAAGTTTTACATTGTTTTGGTTTTGAGAGCAGTTATATAACAAAAAAAAAACCCTTACATTTGTAAGTTGCACTAGACCTAAATGCTTAGACATAGTATTTGGAAGCCCTATTTAAACACCTATTTTTTTTTTTTTTTTAAAAAAAAAAAAATCAAAAAGTCTTCATTATACAATGAATTTAGCCTTTTTTCCTGAATGCAAATAATTCATGAACTCATCCTGATTTCTAGAAATATATTTGATATTGGTAACCATTTCATAATGATTTCTTAGTAATTTCAACCTATGGTTTTTCATAAATTGTTCATTTTAAGACTCTTAACTTTTAAAAAGTCCTTAAATCACTTAGGAGCCAAAGTTTCTCTGTCAAAAACACCAAAGTCACGTAACTTTCAATTGGGCTTAAAATCCGAACATTTGACTATTTGCTCTATATTATTCATGGTGTGTGTATGATGATCTATTCACATATGTTTTGTTTCTGTTTTCTGATGAATTGGAACATTTTAACAAGGAATATATGAATGACTAATAATGATAGACTTTGGATATAGTATAGCTTTTCAGACAAATAATAATTAATGTTGAAATGTATGAAATTCTGGTGATTCATGAAAGACTGGTGGTCATTGGAATATTTGTAAAAATATATAAAATGCAGAGTAACCTCATCATGAATAACTACTACAAATAATAACAATACTATTGCAAAACTAATAGTGGTTGTTTCAAGGAGAGAGAGGGGGTTCAGAGAATAGCTGAGAGAATGATCAAAAGAATAAAAAAAACTTAAGACTGGAACTGTTTACATTTAGAAAGAAATTAATAAGAGACATAGTAAAGTATATAAAAGAATGACTGACTGGTCACTGAGGGAAGAGATGATGAAAATAGCCAGGGAATGGAGCCCCCACAAAATGAAGATGATGTACAGGAGACTGCTAGAGAGAACATAAAGCATATTCATACCAGCATCAGCAAGAGACAGATCTATGTTATCCATACTCAGGCCTTTTGATTTTTCTATCACCAGAACATATCCAGAGAACAGGCTGAAGAGGATCCCAATGGGCTCAGGGAAAAATCCACTGATTGTACAACATATCTAGACAAATGACACTGCTAGAATCCCTGTTGGAGTGGATCAAGGATGACTAGACTTGGCTGGGTAAGAAACTTAAAGAAGTGGAAGTCAAGTGGTTTTCAGTGGAATATTTCCAGTCCCTAGGGAAAGAAGATAAAGACGTGACAACCTAATCAAATACAGCAGCTGGCTCAAGAAAGGGTGCAAGAATTCAAGCATGGGACTTGAATGGACTCAGCATTTCCAAGAATTGCTCAGCCTCTTACAGGACAAATCATTTTCTGAGCAAGTCTATTCCTGTGCATTCAGAATTTCATCCACTGGTTTTGTTAACTTAAGTTTTTAATACATCTTAATTCCTGTAAACATGATGGCTCCCACAGAGCTCTGAAGGAATGAGCATCTTCTATTCTGGTTCTCATAACAGAACTGCTAACAAAGTTCCAGTTACAAATACATTGTGATGAATGAGACAAATTGTGGGGGGATGGGGTAGGGGGAGAGGGAGAAAAAAGAAAGTTTGATTCCAGGCTTTTAAAATCCAGGTTGAGTTTGCAGGCATGGTAGTAAGAAAAACTGTATTTTTACTTATAAATGGAGAAGATTTCATATAGAAATCACAATAAACACTCTACCCCACAAAACCATTTTTACCAAGTCACTTTCATAGTAGAACTGCACTTTAAGCAAAGATTGTTAATGTTTTGGCAGAATGCCTTCATCAAGAGAACTTTAATATAACTCATTTTCTTGCCCATATGTATTCTTCCAGTGCACAAGATGTGATGAATCTACACATTTTAGTATCTATTAAATATGTGGTGATTAGGTAATACCAGCTGTAATTTCTACTTTTCCAGGAGTGCAAAAATTAACTTTATTTTCTCAGAAATGCAATGTTAAAACAGCAGCAAGAAAATTAGTGTTTTATTAGTACATCTGAATGGTAGGTAAAAGAATATAGGGGAATTTCCACTTCTTCTATATGCCTCAAAACAGTTGAACAGCAAAGAGTGGAGTTATTATTTTAAAAAGGCAAGTCAGTAGTACCTGAGTTAGGCAATAGCATACAAATTAACTTAAGGTTGTGAATATATCCAATGGATACACTTCAAGCTACTTAAAATATGAAGAATATGTGCAATTTTAAATTCTAACCTCTACCATGTCTGGCTGAAAATTCCTAAGGACATAAGAGACTGGGCACAACATTATATACAAGCTATATATAATCACTTTGTATCTGCCCTAATTTCATATGGATCATATCTCAAAGACATACAACCAACAGTCTCTATACTAAAGCTTTGATCTTCCTGATCCTTCTAGCTTTACTATTGATTCTCTATTATAATTTATTTAACATAAGAGACATTACATAAGGTGGTTGCAGTTAATAAGCTATTCGATTAGGGAGAAATGAGGTTGAGATCACTTTGAACCCCTCTAATTTTCCTTAAGAACCAAAACTTATGAGGTTTAGAGTCCTGGAGGAAATAGAACTCCTTAATTAATAGTATATCTAGGGAGAGGAAGTACTACCTAGTGTGCCCTGCGTGACTTTGATTTTTCTGTGGAACTTGAATGTAAAAAGAAGGAGCCAGTTTCAGCTCTTATTTACATCACTAGAACTATGACCAGAATTTCTCTCAGGGCCTTAGCAGCTTTATGTTGAACTCTCTGTCCACCCCACACATACAGCCTGCTCTGTGACTGCTCTGTATTTTAAATATAGGCTCACAAGGGAATTACTAATGGGCAGGAGGACAGAGCAGAGCAGAGCATCTGTACTAAAGATATAAAGTGTAAAATAAAGAATGTGCGTGGCAGCTTAAATCACCTCCATTTTAGGTGATTTCTTTTTAAACTGGTTGGCCCGGATTCTGATCTCACACCAGTCTTGCACCCATGTAACTCCATTGACTTCAGTGGAGCTACACCTACATCCAACTGCCCTTTGCACCTTTGAAAAATCTCTTCAAACAGCAGCCTCAAGTATTTGGCTGCAAACAAAATAGTAATTTTACTAATAAAATAAATATTAGTGCAGTCAACTGTGTATACTCTAACCTTTACAATCAAAAGCCAGATTCTTAGCTGGTGTAAATCAGCAGAGCTCCATTACAGTCAATGGAACTTTGCCAGTTTACACTGGCTAAGTATATGGCCCCAAATATTATTCATTCCAAGAAATCAGGAAGGGGGTTCTAAATCATGGTGAACTATTCTTGTAAAAAACTAGAATGCTTTCTCCTTTTAAATTATGGTGAAATTTTCTTCTAAGGTTTATTTGATCTATAAAGCAAAGTGAAAGAGCATTTCTATATCAACATTTGTTAACCTATACCAATTTGGACTGCTTAAATAAAGTCTAAACTCTGCTTCTGTACGAGGGGTTCCCCCTTCACAAATGAACCTAAATGGAGATAGCTCCTAGGGAATGAAGGAATACATTCCCTAAGCCCCTTCCCCCCACCCCGATTTCTGCATTTGCAAGTTAACAAAATGCCCTTGCTCTACACTGAGTTCATGACTAGCAGGTTATCTTCACAGTCATAAAGGCTAGAAATAGAGGGCAGGGTCAGCATCACCAGGTTATGCGACAGACACTTGATAAAATTACCGTACTTAGTGATGGACACTGGCGGGGAGGGGGGTTATGTCATTCAATATATTTTGAAAAATTACTACAAACCTGAAAATTTTTACCATGGACACATTGCTGACCCCTGATAGTGGGTGGGCTTTTCAAAAGTGCTCTGCATCAAGCTAACTCTACTCCCATCAAAATTAATGGTAAATGTCTTCAGTGGGAGCAGAGGTAGGTCCATAGTGAGCACTTTTGAAAATCCTTCCTTTAACTTTTGAATGGAAGCTAAGATATTGCTATAAAAGATGGAATCTGCGGCTGTGGAACTGCAGAATGGGCACAGGAGAGACTTGGTGCATTTACTGATGTGTGTCTGAAGTTAGTGCATATGCCCTCCATTAACCAAATGTATTTCCTAGTAAGTATTATTCCCATATCCTGTGGAGCAGTATGCATTATAATAGGCCTCAGGATTGGAGTGGGTCTTCAGTTGGTATTTGTGAAACTCCTGAATTTAAATGAGAAGTTTTTAAACACCCAATAAGCTAAATACCTGTTAAAAGGTGTATAATTGCATGCCCACATGTTGTCACCCTCAACAGACAAATGGGTATGTAAGTATATTATATTATTTTTTTATTTCTTGATTGATTATAGTAACATTTTATTTTGGTCAGATGCAAAAGCATTTTAGAGAATAAAACACATTTTGCCAAAAACTTGATCAGAGAATAGCTGTAAGAATGATCTAAGGAATGGAAAAAAACTTAAGGCTGGGACTGTTTACATTTGGAAAGAGATTAATAAGAGACATGATAAAGTATATAAAAGAGTGACTGATTACTGAGGGGAAAAATGAGAAGATTAAAAATGGGACTGAGCATTTACATGGATATCAAGGAAAGTTAAATTAATTTCCTGCATTTTTTTTTTCTTCCCGGTATTTCTGGACTTTAGAATGGCAGTGTAACTGTCAGGAGTAGAGAGGAAGTGTTAAAATTCTGAAAGAAGCTGTTGTGAGATTTTCAGCACAATTTTGCAGGCCCATGAGGTTTGGGTAGCTCAGAGAAGTTTCATGTAAGTCAACTATACAAACCAAACAAACACTTGATTGCTTGCTAAAT
Source organism: Dermatemys mawii (assembly GCA_007922305.1). Taxonomy (NCBI): domain Eukaryota; kingdom Metazoa; phylum Chordata; order Testudines; family Dermatemydidae; genus Dermatemys; species Dermatemys mawii. The sequence goes on along the minus strand of ML677332.1, from coordinate 51,633,370 downwards.
CTGAATCTCCAAAACATTTGAGACATGGCTATTGTGACTTGGGTAATGGAGTGCAGAGGATGCTTATAAAAATTGTGGATGATGCCAACCTGGGAGAAGAGGACTTTGGAAGACAGGATTAGAATTTAAATGACCTTGACAAACTGGCAAATTACTCTGAAATCAACGAGATGAAACTGAATAAAGACAAATGCAAAATGCTACACTTAGAAAGCAAAAAATCAAATGCATAATTAATATGAGTTAACGTGATGCAGTTGTGAAAAAGGCTAGTGTCATTCAGGGGTGTATTAACAGGAATGTCATCTGTAAAACATAGTAACTGTCTTGTTCTACTCAGCACTGGTAAAGTCTCAGCTGGAGTACTGTGCTAGTTCTGGGTGCCACACTTTAGGAAAGATGTGGACAAATTGGAGACACTGCAGAGGAGAGCAACAAACATGACAGGTTTAGAAAATCTGACCCTCTGAGAAAAGGCTAAAAATATTGGGCATGTTGACACTTGAGAAAAGAAGACTGAGGCGGCACCTGCTAAGTCTTCAGTTATGTTAAAGGTTGTTATAAAGAGGGCAGTGATTAATTGTCCTCCATGATCACTGAAGGTAGGACAAGAAGTAATTGGCTTAACATGTACAAAGGAGATTTAGGTTACGTTAGGAAAACTTTCTAACTATAAGGGTAATTAAGCTCTGGTACAGGTTTCCATGGGAAGTTGTGGAATCTCCGTCATTAGCGATTTTTAGGACCAGATTGGACAAACACCTTTTAAGGATGATCTATGTTTACTTGGCCCTGCCTCAATGCAGGGGTGATGACCTCTTGAAATCCTTTCCACCCCTTTATTTCTAAGATTCTGTTATAACTAATCTATCTCCAAAATGCTTAAAAATTCTGAATCAGGTTTTCAGTAAAACAATATTGTGTCCACCACCACTGTCAAAAATGTCATAGTGTACAGGGCCTGACTATCTTCTGATTTAGGCCAGATGATAGTGTAACTCCTCTGACTTTGATGGAGTTACTTTTGATTTACACTGTAGTAAATAAATTAGTACATGATGCATTAAATCCATTGCAACACTATTTTAGGAACTTGATGCTTAAATCTAGGTTTCTGATTTAAAGACCCATCATCAGATTTCAGCAGACTTTAAATAATTTAATATTTTACCAAAAATCATATATTGTTTTTCTCCATTGTCTTAATATGCTGTTTATTGGGATATTTGTGTGTAAGCAGAACTATATTCTGTGGAATCAAGGTGTTCCTCCTGCCTTCTTCAGTCAGTATGAATTTCACGACAATGATGAGGTCCTACATAATGTCCTGTATATCACGTCAGCCTTTAGGAGTGAATAGGATACCAGATACCAAGTGTAAAAAATCAGGACATGGGGTGGGAGGTAATAAGTGGCTATATAGGAAAAAGCCCCCAAAATCGGGACTGTCCCTATAAAATCAGGACATCTAGTCACCCTATAGTCTGACTTCCATGCTAAGGAGGTTCCCTTGGCATTGAAAGCAAGACTGATCCTTCCCATTTTTGTGGAGCAGATTGAGAGGGGCAGTACACCCTCCCTGTGGAGCCAGAGTATCTACTACTTCGTAGATTTGTCTTCTCCTCCTGTGGAAGGACATCTATTGGCCTCTGAAGGCTACAACAGCCATTAAGATACTGTTACTACTGTAGAGCAGTCCTTCAGTTATTCAGCAGTTTGGGGCAATTCCTCTCCTCTCCTGTATCAAGCCTAACTCATCTGGTTGCTAGGTATGGTGTGGCTGCTTAAGTTGTATGACCTTTGCATTGGCATACATTTCACAGTATAGTCAAGTCTTTGTGAATATCACAGCTGAATACTATGCAAATAATTGTAGAGTCACAAACACGAAATGATGAAATCCCTATATTAAACAGGCCAGAGATGCATCCCAAAAAGAAAGCAGTAATTTCTCTTGTCCTGTGATGCCTCAGCAATGAAGGCAATATTCAATCACAATATATACAAAATAAATGGAGTTTCCATAAAGTACTGTGCTTTACAAAGCCAATAGGGCCTTTGAGAGAGTCTTGACATCTTAGCATGGGGTTTGAAGTAGGAGTTTCTGAAAAGAATGCGGAATTCCAGGTGGACTCCTTTTGAAACTGAAAATCTTTTGAATTCCATATGTTACACTCAAGACCTCTGCTGGTGTCCTCAGACTCCAAAATTATCACAAAAAAATATAGATGTGGTCACCTCATAGCAACATTGCAATCCAATGTTAGTAATAATAAAAAATATCCTCTATATCAAAATATGCTGTCAAAGGCCATACAGAGAAATAAAATAACTAAACTCAAAAACAGACAGTCTCTCATTTCCTAAATCTAGATTTGTAGTTTTGCAGATGCACCTCAGTGGAACGTTTTTTGCCAAAGATATTTCAAGATGTTTGCTTCATATCACATTTTCCTGCATTCTTTATGGATATATATTCTGCATTTGAAAACTGAATGGCTCTGAATGAAAAGCTTTTTAATTCCAGTCAATTCAGTTTTTATATGGGCTTCTGGGATTAATTATTCTGGGGGAAGGGCAAGGAAGAAAGGCTGAATGACTGAGAGAAACTCTGTACATACATGTAGTGCAGATTTATTTTAAAAATTAAGGGTTGAGGGAATGCTATTTGCTCAGTGTAATAAGGGATAATGGAAAACTTCAATTTCAGTGATGGGGGGGCGGGGATTGAGAGGATATGAAGATTTAAGAACACTGAAATTTCAATGTGTTCAAAAATTGTCAGAGATCTTTAAATCAGATTTTTCATGCCATGAAATCTTGTTCTTTCTCTTTTTTCTTTTATATCTTCTGTCAAGAGTTTCCAAACTTTTGTCAGCCAGTCAGGTACTCTGTCTGTTACACTTGTTCTCCAGCAACTGATATGCTAGCTTTGTCAGTCTTTTTCCAACTTCCCAAGCATTCTCATTAGTTGTGACACAAACAGAACTCATCATTTCCAGATCTAATCACTTGCAGCTTCTTCTTCCAGGGAAGAGTTCACTCCCATCAAAAAAGTGTCTGGTAGTGATGGCAAGGGTAATAATAACTTAAGACACACTACCGCAAAAGGAAAACAAATATAATTTTCAGTATTTTTCCTGCCAAATGTGTAATGTGACTTGTGAAGTCCGATGTCCCAGCTGATAGCACAATTTGTGCTTTGGAATTGTTTTACCTCATTCACATTTTCTTGTGCCTTTCCTGCAAATTAAAAAGTTGCCAGTACTCATAAAGACAAAGACATAACAAGGGATGTTCAGGAGGATAAAGGTTATATGTTGCTCAATCAAAATCAGGTTCAGAGAACGTCATGAAAGGAAATGAGAAACTGTAGGCCTGATTCACCATTGTGTTTCTCTGGATGTATACTAGCCTGGCTCCACTGAAATCTGATGTAAAGCTGGAATAGGGCAGTGTTGAATCTCAAGCCCTGTGAAACAAAAATTAGACTCTGATAAAGGGTTTGATTCTGATCAATTATTTGTACTCAGTACCCTAAATTCTTTGTACTCAGGAGTAACTTCACTTACCCAGTGGATTGACTTTTAATTTATATTGCTGTAAATAGGATCAGAAGCTGGCACAAGATTTTTAACCTAAAACTATCAAACACTACTGAACATTCAGCACTACACTACTGAAGTAGTACATTAGTGTAATTCCATGGTTTCACCAGTGTACCACTGGAGCAATGCAGAAAAGAACAGCAGGAAAAAACAGTTTTGCACATTCCTCTTCATATGATGCAGAACTTATATTTGGGTAATAATCTGTGCAATAACAGGTGCTTCATGAAATAAGGGAAACATCCAGCATTAAAGAGTGACTTTCATTTAGCAGTTCTGACTTTAATAACAGTGTGACTAATGTGATAGAGGGAAATGACATTCAGAATGCTAGGAATACCACCATCTTGGTGGTCATTGCTTTGTTCTTTTTGCACTTGTTGACAGAGATAACAACAATGCAACACTGACGGTCCCCTTAAGAAGTAATTTAGCTTCAAAAGAAAAGAACACAGAAAACTGTAGCTAACTCTTTAACAATTACAGTGCTTGAAAGCAAACTTTTTACATGAGCTCATTGAAAAGGTGGAAATGGTAACTATTGAGCTCTTTTAAATGTGCAATAGTGCAAAAGACTAAGATTCTTCCCAAGTAATCTGTAAATATTCAGAACTGTGGTAGAATAATCTTTCTGCATATTAGTTCTCTTGCCTGGAATTATCCTAACTCTGGCCCCACTCAAATAGCAAAACTCTCACTGATTTGAATGGAATCAGAATTTCACCCTTTATATATATTATTACCAGGTTTACCGAGAAGTCAGTGGAGGAATTGTATTACAATGGCTGTTTGGCCAAGAAATCAGATATGGATGCCTCATCATCAGAAATATAATTGTGACTTCAACAAAGGCTATATCTACACAGCAACAGGGAGCATGCCTCTCAGCGCAGATAGACGCTTGCTAACTCTGCTCAAGCTAGTGCTCTCAATATAGCACCATAACTAGCCTGACCTGCTGCCCTGGCTATCTGAGCATAAAACCACTCTAGCTCCTGGCTATGTATTCAGATGGCTATCCTAAGCCACTGTCCGTGCCACCACTGGGTACACTACTATTTTTAGTAGACGAGGTTGAGCAGAACCAGCGTGTCGGTCTACCTGCTCTGGGAAATGCACTCTGAGCTGCTGTGTAGATATACTCTATAGGTCTTAGCTAAGGCTGTAGCAAACTCATTAACCTTTAGGTGGTCTTGGTGCTACTAGAGCACCAGGCCCAGGAGGTGTGTGAGTTATATACACCTACCCTAAGACATCATCCCCGGTTCTACAGTCTGCATCAAGTTACATCAGCAAACAAACATTTCAAAAGAAAATCAGACCTATGGTATCTGAAACTGGCTATCAGATGCTAATAAGTTGACAAATTGATCATTCCTTTTGAAATCAGATGTTTGCCATATTTTTATATAAATATAAGAAAGACTTTAAGAGCATGATATATTAACTATATTCTTTACTGCTGTCAGAATTAGGCTAATGAAGTAACAAATGGAGTTCCATTGGCATAAAAAGTGTAATGGAGTGGAAAATTAAGTCCCATATTCATGTAAAAATCCTGGACACCCTTTTCGCATCTTCCGTCAACACATTTGGCTACACACATAGCAGCATGATCATTCAAGAAGTTTAGGCAGGCTATATGAACAAGTGGCACAGCAAGGTATTTCACATCAGGCACAGCTGGAGAGCATGATTTCTAAGTCAGCCTTCTATCTCACAGCAGTAGAATTTCAGTTGCTTCAGATTCCCATTTGGAAATATCAACCTTCGGATAAATCCTTTACATCTTACTTCAGCATCGGCACAACAGTGTGATGATCCCCTTCAATGACACACTGTTGTGTTGATGAACATACTTATAAATATTATAAAAATGTATTTTAAATAATGTGAAACCAAAAACATCAAGCTGACCTTGAATATCTATCTTGCTCGCTAGCAAGCGTCTCTTCTCAGGGATACCAGGACACAATAGGAGATCATATAGACAAAGGAATCAAATTGTTAGGAGAAACTGCAGGAGTGTCTAGTGTTTGTGAAGTAAAATTATGCAAGTTCTGTCAAATAAAGAGTGCTGAAATCCTGCTGTGCCCTTTTTGGGACTTAGTGGGATTCTGAGAGCATTGCAGGGTTTTGTGGATTTTCTAAAGAGCATCAGAAATGTTTAACTTAATTTGTAGGATGTAATCTTGGCCACATTGAAGTCAATGACAAAACTTCCTTTCATATCAATAGTGCCAAGACTCTATGCTGTCTGTTCAAATTACACTGGTCTACAATTTTTTAGAAGTCACCTGCTTCAGAGATAAAATGTGATATTTATTATGTATTTTGATGTGCTGAATTCAAATATGACAATTAAAACAACTGATTGGCTACTGTTTCTAAGATATTTAAGATTTTACATTTTATGTCTATGTATATTGTGTAAATAGTAGAGTTTTAATCATAAATTGTAAACCTAGGACTTTTCATGTGTTTATGGTTGCTTTACATGATAATATTTCACCTGTCCTGTTTATGTAACACTTTAAAAATCAGCAAAAGGGTTATATAAATAAAATGTATTATGAAACAAAAGGCAAAAAACTATTATGTACATAGTTTAGTCCTATTCAGTGTCTACTCTGCGCTTCTTGGCTTGTCTCTTGTATTCATTAAATGGAGCATCTCTTGTCACTGTCCAGCAATAGTCTACAAGCATTGATGGGCTCCATTTGCCCTGATAGCATTTCTCCATTGTTGCAATGTCCTGGTGAAATCGCTTGCCATGCTCGTCGCTCACTGCTCCGCAGTTCGGTGGAAAAAAATCTAGATGAGAGTGCAAAAAATGTCTCTTTAGTGACATGTTGCAACCAACGCTTTTGTATGCCTTGAGGAGGTTTTCCACCAACAACCTGTAGTTGTCTGCCTTGTTGTTTCTGAGAAAATGTATTGCCACTGACTGGAAGGCTTTCCATGCCGTCTTTTCCCTGCCACGCAGTGCATGGTCAAATGCATCATCTCGAAGAAGTTCATGAATCTGAGGACCAACAAAGACACCTTTGCTATCTTAGCTTCACTTAACCTTTGCTATCTTAGCTTCACTTAACCTGGAAATTTTTCACAGAGGTACTTGAAAGCTGCTTGTGTTTTGTCAATGGCCTTGACAAAGTTCTTCATCAGACCCAGCTTGATGTGTAAGGGTGGTAACAAAATCTTCCTTGATTCAACAAGTGGTGGATGCTGAACACTTTTCCTCCCAGGCTCCAATGACTATTGGAGTGGCCAATCTTTCTTGATGTAGTGGGCATCTCTTGCACGACTATCCCATTCGCAGAAAAAACAGCAGTACGTTGTGTATCCAGTCTGCAGGCCAAGCAAGAGAGCAACAACCTTCAAATCGCCACAAAGCTGCCACTGATGTTGGTCATAGTTTATGCACCTCAAAAGTTGTTTCATGTTGTCATAGGTTTCCTTCATATGGACTGCATGACCAACTGGAATTGATGGCAAAACATGGCCATTATGCAGCAAAACAGCTTTAAGACTCGTCTTCGATGAATCAATGAAGAGTCTCCACTCATCTGGATCGTGAATGATGTTGAGGGCTGCCGTCACACCATCGATGTTGTTGCAGGCTACAAGATCACCTTCCATGAAGAAGAATGGGACAAGATCCTTCTGACGGTCACGGAACATGGAAACCCTAACATCACCTGCCAGGAGATTCCAGTGCTGTAGTCTGGAGCCCAACAGCTCTGCCTTACTCTTGGGTAGTTCCAAATCCCTGACAAGGTCATTCAGTTCAGCTTGTGTTATGAGGTGTGGTTCAGAGGAGGAGGATGATGGGAGAAAATGTGGGTCCTGTGACATTGATGGTTCAGGACCAGAAGTTTCATCCTCTTCCTCTTCCTCGTCTGACTCAAGTGAGAATGATTCTGGTGCATCAGGAACCGGCAGTCCTTCTCCGTGGGGTATTGGGCGTATAGCTGATGGAACGTTTGGATAATGCACAGTCCACTTTTTCTTCTTTGACACACCTTTCCCAACTGGAGGCACCATGCAGAAGTAACAATTGCTGGTATGATCTGTTGGCTCTCTCCAAATCATTGGCGCTGCAAAAGGCATAGATTTCCTTTTCCTGTTCAACCACTGGCAAAGATTTGTTGCACAAGTGTTGCAGAATATGTATGGGGCCCACCTCTTGTCCTGATCTCCAATTTTGCAGCCAAAATAAAGGTGATAGGCTTTCTTAACCATAGTGGTTATACTGCGCTTTTGTGATGCAAAAGTCACTTCACCACAAACATAGCAGAAGTTATCTGCACTATTCACGCAAGTACGAGGCATCTCTGCTCACTTTGGCTAAACAGAAATGTGTCCCTTTGCAAAATCAAACACTGACAAATAAGAGAGCACGACACTGTATGATTTCTAGAGCTGATATAGGGCAATTTGTTCAGCAGAGTGATGTAAGCTTCGTTATGATTGCATCACCCATGACTTCTAGGAATAACATGATGCAATTCATATCATGTATGATGCAATACCAGCTTCAGATTGCATCATTCATTGTTTTGCCTAAAAAGCAAGTACTGTCCAAACGCAGTCATAGATTTATTCATAGATCCAGTCAAAGATGTATTTTAGTCATTTCTGGTTTAAATTGAGATCCTTTCCCTTTATAACTCACTTATCCTCCACCATTCCCATGTCAAGGGTCATATATACTGACCCAATAGCATATCTTGAAAACTAGAGCCAATCAACAATTTTAAGCATCATTTCTGTTCTCAGTGACCCAGAATTAGTAAAGTTTGACTACATTTATTTCAGAAACATTTTGGCTGTAGAGCAGTGTTATTGTAGTTGATGGCTGTAGTCACAAGATGGAATGTGCGGGATATCAGAGCTAGAGCAGATGAAAGGTCTTGTTGATAGTAGTACCTTTCCCAGTGTTGGATTAACACCTGTCCAGTTCTAACCAATGGTAGAAGGTCAAGTATAGTCAGGGCAAAGGTGTTTTTGATGATGTAGACATCTAATAGTAGACAACACAATAATAAACATCATTACCCAATTCACCCAGATATTCCAGTTACCAATAGTAAAGCTGCACAGATGCTAGGCTGAGTGTGTGTGGGGTGAGGGGTGGCGGGGATGGAGGGGAAGGAAGTCCTGAAAATAGCTATTTATAGAGAGAGTTATAAAACATTTTGCTCAACTTTTTCTCTCTTATGATTTAATAATTTTAGTATTTCGTCATTTGTCCTTAGAGGTCTAATGAGAACAAGGCTTAAATTCCTAATGTAAAAAACAAGCAGAAAACCAAGAACAAACAAACAACATATTTTCTCTTTCTGATGAGAACATTCCAAACTTTTTCATGCATCATCATAAAGAAGCTAAAAAGATCACAGGAACAATTTTTATTATATTATGGAATGCTTAGTGAGTACCAGCAGATTCTACATTAACCAATTAATGCACAATACATAAGTGCACGTAAAAAACACACCCCCATCAAGCATATTCTCCAACATATAGACCATTCTTAAGTGTTTAGTGTACCACCCGCTGTCTAAGATGGATGCTACTTCCCTCCCCCCAGATTTGGCCCCTATTCCTTATTTACACAAGAGGTCAAAATGATTCATATTAAAATCAGTTAGACTTAGTGTTGTTTGGGTCCTCAAACAGGAAAATGATTGTACTATTCAGTGTATTGTAAAATGTATCCCATTAAACATATCTTGTGCAAGCTTCTGAATTAATAATGCTCTTGGAACCATAATTTTTTAATATTGGATTTTTTCTGATTTTACCTATATAAACCTTCATTGACATAGATGCTTGTGTTTAATATAACTGGTTAAAAGAAACATCAAAATGTGCACATTGTTCATTTGGTTTCTTATCCACACTTTTTATTTGTATACTATTTGGTTATTTTCAACTGATGGGAAAAAGAGTTCTTGCATAATAAACTACAGTGCCACATTTTGTGATGAATATTCAACGACAATGCACGACTTTCATGGGAGCCAATGGATCTTAATAATGAAACAATTTAAGCATTTAAAATGAGCTAATTTCAGATAATTAAATAATGTAGACTAATTTCTGTAGTTATGGCACAAAGTAATTTGCTTGGGGGGAAGGAAAGAAAGAAAAAATGAAATGAAAACTACAACAAAAATCCCTCTCACTACCAGATTAAGACAAACAATAGATGCAGCGACTGTTATCATTGAAACAGAATTTACAATGTACAGCTACGAGATATTTATTACCTGAGTTCTCATTATTTTTCTTTTTGGGTCCCTTTGACTTTTACCCTTTGTTGTTACTCTGACTGTCTTATGGAGAAGTATTCTTCTATTATGTATTCTTCTTCTCTGACACCTTTTGGAAGTTTTGATATTTTGTATAAATATGTATGTATCACAATGAAAACCAGATAAATATTGTGGTATAACTAGCATTCAAATGAGCTGAAGCAATTTGTTTACATTTCTCAGAGGACTTGTACAGACTCACCGGGATTTTGTTCTGTTTTTTAAGCCTTTGTCAGCTCCACAGACCCAAATGCCTCATCAGAATCATGAATTTTTCAATCTTCTAAATTGGACACACTCTCCAGAATCACAGGAACTCATTGGGGTTTATTAAAAAGCTTGTATATGGAATGTACACATAATGGGCCTCATCCTACAAACATTCATTCACACAAATACTTCTACTGAGGTCAGTGAGTTAATTAGTATGATGTACATGATTAAGAATTTGTGAGATCAAGCCAAACAGCAGTAAAGTCATTGAATATTGCTCAGGACAGCACACAAACTCAATTTTCCTGGTATTTCTCCTGTGTCATAAGATTGGCCATACTGAGTCAGACCAATGGTCCATTTAGCTCAGTATCCTGTCTTCCATCAGTGGTCAATACCAGGTGGTTCAGAGGGAATGAACAGAACAGGCAATCATCGAGTGATCAGTCCCCTGTAGTCCACTCCCAGCTTCATTCACAAACTCGACTAAGAAACCGGAGTGCACTTCTCATTTTCTGACAACTAATTCCTGGGTCTGGTGTTCTGTGGAGACCGTAAGAAGGCAGAAATGTTTGAAATCTTTGTATTTCTTTCTCTGGGAAAAATACAGAACTCATTGAGCCAGCATAGAACACATGGATGACTACTATTAAGCATTGTTTTGAGAGATCAATCCTTTTTAATCTAAGAGAATTATGAACAACAGAATGCTTCTGGATTTTCAAAATGCCTTAAATTTTATTCTTTCTAATTAAAAATATAATTTAAAATCTTTTTGTAGGGCAGTGATAATTTTTTCATGATTAACCTTTTATTTAATGTCCCCAACAACAGATTTTTAAAAGTCTGATTATGCCTCCAAAGAGGATATGGGACCTGATTCTCAGCTGATGCAAAGAAACATAACTCCATTGATTTCAGTAGAGTTATGCTCACCAGTTGAATATCTGGCTCATAGCTTTTTATGGAATATAGTTGAAACAAAGCTAAGCTTTCACATAATTCCCATCCACTAAGGTGACTCCTGGACTTTCTGAGTAAGCCAGCAGCAGATGGCTGAGACTTCTGGACCGAAGGGGCTAGATTTCCCATTGATGTCAATGAGGTGGCTTTATGCATGTGTTTGTGGTTTTTGCTAAATTGCTCAGGACCTTCTATAGTTGAGTTCAATAACCATTAAATACAGCTTACATTTGTCAGCAGAATCTGACAGATCCCTTTCTTATTTCTTTCATGCTGTATCTTAAAACAAAATTCTCAAACCAGTAACTCTGCTTCCAACTTTATGTGAACAAGAGTTTGGGATAAACCGCACTTAATGCACTAGAGATTGTGTAACACAGTTTCTGACAAAATAGATGAAATAATTCCAGACTCTTGCTTATAGTTTGACAATTTTAAATACATTTTAAAGAAATGGAACCAAAGCAATTAGTATTAAAATTCATAACATAATAATGTATAATAATATTTGTCTCTCAAAGACATTTTTCTATTACATCAGAATAAAATTTGCTATTTTTCTCTTTACTTCCTTGGTTAATTCCATTATAGTTATCTTAAATTATACAAAAAATATTATATCTCAGATTTCTGTAGCTTATGCTAACAAAGGTAAATGAAAGCAGGGATTTCAATAAAACTTTGCAAACAATTCCATCATAGCTCATCAAATGCACATACAATTTCAGCTGTATGTCCTTCCATTTGTGTCAATTTTCCTCAAAGTCACTGATTGAAAGTATGGATTCCTGAATACAATTTCTATACAAAGGACAAAATGACAATTATAGCCTTAGGCTTTTAACTACTTCTTTAGCAATGACATTTTTTCCTCTCATAGATGGTTCTTTGCTACTACTACTAATTATTATTATGGTAGTAAACATTTGCATGTGAACAAATTGTATTTGTTGAAATATTAATAAAGTTTACTACAATATTATAAAGCATAAAACATTCACCTAATTGCCTTCTTTTCGCATGTTAGACTCCATTCAGGGTATGGCTGGATAACACTGTGAAAAATGTCCATAACCATTCATTCAAACTTATGAACTTACTTCAGCTACCCATGAACCCCTTTTGTGTTTGTGATCTGTGAATATGAATGCAATCAAGTTTTTCTGATGTGAATGTTTGTTGGAAGTGAATTTTAAAGTCTCAATTTGCAATTTATTTGTGAAAAAACATATGTAACATCACATGCACAAGTATTCACTTTCAGATTCAAAGTATCACTCTTAAAAAGCAATAATCAACAGCAAAAATACAAAATGGGAAATGACTGAATAGGAAGGCGTACTGCAGAAAAGGATTTAGGACTTACAGGGGATCACAACCTAAATTATGAATCAACAATTTAATACTGTTGCGAAAATAGCCAACATCATTCTGGATGTATTAGCTGGAGTGTTGTAAGCAAGACACAAAAAGTAATTCTTTCCTTCTACTCAGCACTGATAAGGCCTCAACTGGAATATTGTGTCCAGTTCAGGGTGCCATTCTTTTGAAAAGATGTGGACAAACTGAAGAAAGTCCAGAGGAGAGCAGAAAAATGATTAAAGATCTAGAGAACATGACCTATAAGAGAGATTGAAAAAGCTGGGGTTGGTTAGTCCGGAGAAGAGAAGACTGAGGGAGAACATGAAAGTCCAATATTTGCTAATATTACTTCCTATTCCTAATCCTTTAACTTGACAGCATCTCCATGATACTGCAAGAAAGGTGAGAAAACGAACAGGCCTCTGCCAGTTTTACTCAATGGGGAAAAAGATCCTTCCTGATTGCCAAAACTGGTCCAACCCACAGCATCCTGAAAGCAAATCTCAATATACTTCAGTTACAGAGAGAGATAGTAGGGCAGTCATAAAGGGAAGATGGATCCTGAAAGCCAATGTATATTTTAAATTTGAAGGGAAGATAGCCATTTGGCTTCTCTATTCTCCCTTGGCTGGCCTGTGAGAGGCAGTGAAACCACTACCTCCATGCATTCCTCTCTATGCACCAACATAGGAGAAGAGGCCTGCTTCACCTCTCTCCCCTGCCCCTCTTCTTTGAGTTTGGGCATCATTCCTTTAGGATGCCCAAACATCCCCTCCTACTGATAAAGCAGATGGGGCAGCATTTAATGTGTGGTGTTTTTTTTAAGTACTCTCATCCTTAACTCCATGTTAATGCATATTTTTGTCAGAGCATATCATTGGTGTTGGTTTTATTTGTGATATAGTACAATTTGAATTATTATGAAAGCACCAAGATCAGTGTATAGGGATTTAAAATATAAACAGAAGGAATAAATAAATAAATCATGACTAGCTACCCAACATAGCTGGAAGAATGACTATCAGCTATTGCATACTCACAGATACTTGTTCTGATAAACCCTCTACACTAAGGAAATTCACAACAAAAATGTTAAAAAGAGAAGGAAATTGTGATATGTTTGTGGAAAAGCAGCTAGCATTTTTAGCTAAATTATGCATTGCACATTGTTCATTCAGTTTTATGGTAGTTCAAATCAGTGGGCCTGACTGAAAAAACTTTGAAGCCAATTAAAAGACTTCCATTGATTTCAGTGGGTTTTAGATCAAAATGTTGCAACACCTTGGAGAAAAAACATAGCAGATGATAATCATTTTTATAGGCTACCTCCCTCCACTGAGTTAACATGGCACGTGTATGTATCATTGATGATCCCTGTTAGCATGGCTCTGGTAAAGAAGCTAAAATTAAAAACAAAAGAATTTCAAGTTGTAATAAAATAAAAAGGCCAGTGCTTATCCCCTCTAGCCAAGTTTTGTAAGGAACAGAATTTTCTCTCAATATTGGTCTCTCGATAGTTGTTTGTTTCAAGGATGTTGAAGGAAGGAAAACATTTGTGAAGTTATCTTGGTGACTATCGCTTTCTGCAGTTCAGATCTTCAAAGGTTGGCAGTTTTACAGTAATGGTTTGCAGGGAGTGATTAGATCAATCTAAGCTTAAAATGCTCAAGATATTTTGTAAATACTCTTGAAAAATAAAAGTGCAACTTTGAACACCACTGTTTTCTAAGAATTTTTATAGCACTCTTATTAGATAAATGTAAAACCTAAATCACTGATCTACAAAGACCATAAAAACATAAAGCACTTATAATATATCATGTTAAAGAAACAGACTACCAGCCAACCAGCCATTATTTCTCATTCAGTTAAATAATACAGTGCTTTTTATGACTGGACCATAAGAAATGAATTACAGAACTTCATCTTTATTTCATCAGTTTACTGCAGCATTAATGTAAAAGTGAGATTTATAATTTTTATCCGTGTAAGAGCTGTAAATGTGAATTTTCTTTTGACTGAGAAGTGTTCTGTTTCTTTCAGAAGACTTATTCTGATGTTCAGAGCCCTGCAGAGCTATGGCCTGCAACTATTTATTTTCCTTTCACTTGCCTGGCTTTGCATCATGGTGTCTCTGAATAGTCACCCAATTGTCATGATGGATGTCTTTGCTGTTGATATGGTCACAGCTAATGAAAAGATGGCATGAACACTTACAAACGCCATCCAGATTTATGAGAGAGAATAATAAGAGAATAATAAGAGAAGCTAAAATGCTAAACCAAAGAAGTAGCTAGTGTACCAGTCCTATCAAAGAAATTATTCACTTTGGAGAACTTGCTCCCTGTGAGACGTCTAGTCCTGGCAGAAACATTGCTTGAAATGTCAACTTTGGATGAATGTTTCAAATTTTTGGTTTTACTGTGTTTTACTTATCACATTGAAGTGTTCTTCTAATACAAATTTGACATGTCTTCCGTTCCTGAGAAAATACCTTAATGCAGTAAGATAGAAGGTGAATTCACTTTATGTTAATAATGTATCCAGATATATTTCATTCAAATCCAGAAAAGCACTCCATTAATGATACTTGGGGGATTTAATTTTTTTAAAGCCATGGCCTGACAGATCCTAACCACAAGGGAAATTTAAGGTTTGGGGATGGTACTGAGAACAGACCAGTTAAAAGCACTCATTATCACTGACAGCTGGCACACAGAAATTAATGTGGGGTTTCTTGGGCCTCCAAGAGCTACTGAGCCTTGAAATGCAGGTGTAAACTGTCATAGCTGTCTACTGTTTACACCAGTAGATGATCTGGCCTAACTTTTCCATTGCATATTGCCTTTAGATTTGAGTCAGAATACAAAGTGGGCTAAATATGTGTATTTCTAAAATGCTGGGAGTAAACTTTTCAGTTTTATCCACCTTCAGAAGTTAGAGGAAGGGTGATCCAGTTCTTAAGGCACTAGCCTAGGACAGAATAGACCTGGTTTTAAGTCTTTGCTCTGCCACAAACTTCTTCTATGCTTTCCCTCTGAGGATAAATCAGCTACTCATCTTATGTTCCTTCACCAATGCAGCTGAAGAGCATGAGAAGGATGAGGTAACAAATACCTCTCTCCCTCCGGATATATGGAAATAATGGAAGCCAGCTTTGGGGCCTACACACCATTTATTTGTGGAGTGCACAAGGACAGATCTGGTTGATTCTTCTTGCCCCTTCACAGCATAGGAAATGCAGGGCACAGGACAGCGTGACAATTCTCCATCTCCTTACCTCTCAAAAGTGTCTCTTCTCCAAAGGGCAGAGGCAGCCTGGTATCTTGAATACCTCTATACTGACAGAGCAGGGAGGGCACTGATCAGCACTCGGCTCACCTTGAAAGACTAATATCACACCATTTTGCTAGTTCATAATGTGCTACTAACTCAGTAAGAGGTAGGGTTGCCAGTCCTCCAGGACTGCCCGAAGTCTCCAGGAATTAAAGGTTCATCTTTTATTAACATGATGAAACCTCCAGGAGTACGTCCAACCAAAATTGGCAATTCTAGCAGTAGGCCAAGTTATCAACGGACCTCAGTCCCTTCACTACTTAATAGAACTCAAAACAAACTCCTGCACACATATTCACACTCTGCACACTGTTACTGAGTGAGTAGCTGTGATAGCTGCCTACCAGAGGAGGTTGAAGGTCGCTCCAGTATGATCTCTCTAGTTGGGCTTCCCTTCTTTTTGTAGACTTGGGCAGGATTTCACTGTCAGTAAAGTTGTCAAAATAAGGTTAATAGTATAATAATAATAATAATAATATAATATAAAGCTACTTAACTTCCATTATGAAGCCACGGTAAAGGAGCACTAACACAACTTCCACACAAGAGCCTACATAAGGAGACGTGCATAAATGTCATTAATTCAAAATGAGGACAGTTACCTGAGAACAAAAGTTGATGCAGTGAGAGAATCAAGTGTGGGGTTACATTCTTTGATAAGAGCTGTAAAATGGAATTGGAAAAAGGAATACCTGAAGCCACAGGAAGCCCCCCCACCCCATACTTTGTTATGCATCTCTTTGAGTGGCACTTTATTTAGAAGATGCCTAATTCTCTTCTGTTCTCAACATAATTGGACAAGCACTCAGGCAGACTTAGCTTAAAGCTCACTACTTAAATCCTACTCATGCTAAACAATCAGCTCTGTATATTTTTTCAGTGTCAGTTGGTTGTTTTTTTCTGCGCAGCAGGGCAGCATTTCTTTTTATATGACACTTTTCAAATGTGTACATTGTAATACTTCTTACTTAAAGTAAGTTTGTGGAAGCAATGTTGCTTTGGGTGAGGTTTCTGGTTGGGATCTAGTGTTGCTAGAAGCACATAAGTTATTTTCACAAGATTTCAGCCTAAAATAGCAGATATTTAATGAGATCAGCTGCTCATGTGAGATTTCTTTCATACACTGAAAGCTCACAAGAATTGCCATTCTCATGAGATTTGATACATCAAGACAAGAACCAAGCATACATGCCCCTTAATGTGCTGAATCTGAACAAGAGCTACAAACATAGAAGTTGGTTCAGATTTAAGTCAGGGATTAGTTTTGGAATCTCAGCTGAAAAATAAATTGAGTAAATAGAGAGGCTTTGATTTGAAATTGTTTGTTTTTGGTTTTGTTACCCATGATCTCTACAAACTATAACAAGATACTGTACAAAATTGATTATTAGTCCTTAAAGCTAAAAGTGCTGTCTTCCAAATAAACTATGCTATGTTCAACAGAAAAAAATGGTTTTATAATCCATTTTACTTACGAACATTTAGAAAACAGTAGTAATGGTTAAGAAATTTTCATTAACTGCTTTGTCAAAAAGATGGACCCAGCTCAGACTAACTGCTAAGGAACAGCTAATTGCTAAGGAATTCTTATTGAAATTATTCATTTCTATATAATTTGCACGGGAACACTTTGTTCAAGATGTTTAAGTAAAATTTTTCTGTTGATTACATCAGTGTCACACTCCAGAGTAACACCACTGAAGTCAGTGGAGATACTATGGATTTATACGGGGAATTGGTCTTATCTGAACCTGATTTTTCCTTCCCTTTTCTCATAAAGTCTTCTAAGCCTCTTTTTATACATGCAAATACTTTTATAGTCACCATTAAAGAAGAAGCGGCTCATTGCTGGAAATGTCCTTACAGATTCAGAGAGACATAAGATGCAAATACATCAAAACATGTTGAAGAGGAGAACTTTGTCTTGGACATGCAGGAAGAAAGATAAGACGCAAAAGTCTGGTTTAATTAGGTTGCAACTTTGTTAATTTAACTAATCTGGGAATTATTTAGCAATAACTTATACAATGCAGGCGACTGTTCTTTCCTCACTTGTTTCGACCTTGGGAAGGGCTGCTGTCAACTCCGCATCCTTCTAAATCTGGAATCTGAGCATGAGAGAAGGCTCCATCCAGGAGGACAGGACAGGACATATATATACTCTTTGTCTTGTTCACAGGAGGCCAATGGTTTACCTGAGCCCCTTCAGACAGGCCTCATATTTCAGGCAATACCCTCATTTGTTCTTCAGACCTGGAGGACAATGGGAACCACTAAAGGATCCATGACCCCTTTCTTCCCACTTGATGAGACAAAGCCTTTGAGGGTGCAGGGGTTGCATTTAGACATTACATGTCTTTGAAAGATTATAGATAACTTGTGAAAATACAAGAGAATATGAATAAAATCCCGAGGAAATAATAAGTAGCTACTGGCCTGGCCCTGCAAGGTACAGAGTGGCCTTAACTCCCATTGATTTAAATAAGAGCTATAAAAAAAGCTACCAAAGAGAGGCAGTGTAAGTATGTTCATACTCTTTACTATCTAAGTTAAGACTGTGATCATAATGAAGTTCATACATCTTTGTTGTTGTAGCAATTTTCTTTAGGATGCATATCTTATGCTTCATTGCTATCAGTTTTTTCCTGTCAAATTTAATTGTCCATTTATTATTTATAACACTATTCTGAGTTAATAATTTATTGAATTCAAAATGTTAAAATAATGAAAAATTACTTATTGCATATGAGAATGAACTCACCTCTTTGAAAAAACTGTGGTATCTACACTAAGTTTTAATTGTGCCCTGGAATACTGTCTTATGAATCATACTCATTATATGGCATGATAATTCAAACGCATCTTGCACTTATAACTTTGAAATCAATAGCAGTACCTCCAATGTATACCCTAATATATGGTATACTGGGAGCTGCCATACTTCTGAAAATAAGTATGATTTGCCTTCAATCTGTTCACCAATAGCTGTAGGATAAAAAAAAATATTTAGATCCCAGTTTTAGCAACAGTCTTTGTTAGACATGGTATAGGGGTATGCACATATTTTATATCCCTTTTTTCTCTTCTGGCTATAAGGCCGTCTCATTTTAAGAACTCCTGTAGAACTGGTTAAATATTATGTATTCTTTAGAGTTGATTGAATAATTTATGATTTCAGAAATGTTGCTATTATTTATTAAACAAGTTATTCAACAAATCCATTGCTTTGGTTAGCTCTAGAGTCCTGTTAGGTGAAACGCAGCTACTATGTACAGGAGCATGACTTTCCCCTTCCACATCCATTATATTTTAGATATAAATAATTAGATTATATATATAACTAATTAACATCCTATTGTGACTTATTGTTATTATAGATAAGTACATTTCTGAGACTTAGCAGAATTCCCTGTTTTGTAAAAATATGACTGGGCCTCAAACTATGTTCTACAAAAACTTATTAATAACTTTTTCCAATGACTGCTTATTTTTTTTAAATGTAATTAATATTCAGATTTTCAAGGCGATTCAACTACATGGACATTTTTAAAGGTCATAGTCATAAACTAGCAGAAGAGAGAGCAATGATTGATTAAAGCGAACATTTCAAATCAGGGCAAATTATTTAATAACCAGCAAAACCACAAGGGTTTAAATTTTGCTTCCAGGATAACTTGGCAATTTTCATGCCAAAATAATTTTCCAATTCAAAATTCTAAGTTGAAAACCTGTAAATTGAGTGTACTAATGGAAACAGGATAAGATTTTATCTATAGAGAGGTGGTAGCCTCTCTATAATATTACAAATATGTTTCCATAAAAGAGAGAGCTTAACCGTTTATCTGCTTCAATGAATTGCTATGCAAACATCTTAAAGACGGACTTGAAAATGGGACCATCTGCACTGTTCATTTCTTTCCATCCTGAATCTGATGAAAGGGAAATATCACATGATTTGTCCAATAAATCTCAGAAGAGTTTTGTATGATCAAAATGGCTTCTTTATATTAGTTCAGAACTGAGAATGATAGGAGTTGACTCACTTGAGTCTTCTAGCTGGATTCTGGTCAGGAAATATTTGACAATCCATTTTTTTTCCACTGAAAGATACCAATTTGTAGAAACCAGAACTGTTTGTGAGACAGTTTCAAAGCTATTAAAACATCCTGTTTTAACATTTTAAAAACAAAAAGTTATGGGTATTTTATTTGAAAAGAATTTTTGTTTAGAACATTTAGTACATTTAGACTTTAAAAAGGAAAAAGGTTAAAATTTAAAGAAAGCATATTGGAATTATTGAGACAAAATGTTTCAGTTGACCCAAATACAACTCATTTGTGTTTGATGAGTCATTAAATATTATGTGATTCTTAACTGGTTTTTTGGTCCCAGTTTCAGATGAGAAAAAAATTGAAGTCTCAGAAATTTTAATGGGACAGGAAAATCATTTCCTGCTCTGCTTCCAACTCCCACCGCCCTCCAAACCCCTACAAATAACCAAAACAAACAAGCAAACAAATCCATGCAACCTCAGTATTTCCTATACTAATTCGAGAAGTCTGCTGCAGTGCTTCCACACTGTGTTCTTTGCACTCCTTCCATATATTAGCCACTGGGCAATTATTCTATAAAATCCTGTGAAGGGTGATGACTCACCTCCCTTGGATTCCAAGCACATAGTGAAATCCTCACCTCCTGCACACTGATGATAGTTATGCTCCCCTCAGGCAAAAAGTCTTGAAGACTTTCAGTCAGAATGAAGAACCCCTCCAGAAACATATTCCTCTAAGAAGATAGATAGGTCAACATACATACAAAATGCATTGCACTATATTCAGAGAAGCAGGTAGTAACATTTCTATCATTTGTTATAAAGAAGATATAACTTTCTTATAGATCGGATCATTTTATTTAGCTCTGTTTGGATCCGATTAAATACAAAATGCCAAACCACACAATATGACAACTCTGAACATAAATGTTTTCCACATTATTCCCTCCCTCAACCTCCGTTTTCATTTCCCACTTCATTGAGAGATAATGAATTTGCATTTTCCAGTTGATGTGGATTGTAAAACTCTGAAAAAGATTTAACATTGAATGCTTCCAGAGATTTAAAGTCACATGGCCATTATGCACCTCTTGCATTCTGGAAAGGGTTATTGACAGAGGAGCACCCATTTGGGAGTTTCTGAACTGGCCCCTCAACAGCAAATAGTGTAGATGAGCTGAAGCTGCTCTTCCAGCCCATAGAGAGCTGTAGCAACTCAGGAGAGCAGGGGTAATAATTTAAATCTTTCCCTGACCTAAGATAGGGTGGGAGAAGAGGCAGATTTGGCCTTCCCATCAACTCATATTTGAACTTGAAGCCTGAGTAGTTGGGCTTTCTGAAGGTGAAGTGAATTTTACCTCAAAGGAAATTCAAGAGGCATACAGAAGCAAAAAGGATGAAGGATGTATCAAATGTTCTGAATTTTTACAAGGTACCATACTAAATGTTATAGGGTTGTGGTACTATACGAGTTGAAATGCAAACAGCTATGTATCAGTACAAGTGAATATCAGGTTTTGCAACTTCTGACATAATCTTTTATTTTTCATAACTGAGAGCCTATCAGCAACAACATGTAATTCGAAAGGCACAAATACCATAGTGAGAAGTACAATATGAAAACCTGAATAGAATAGTTCATTGTCATATTCAATTTAATAATATATTTAAAAATATGTATGTGTGGAATGGACAAGCTACAAAATTGCACTTAAGTTCTTTGAGACACAAATTCATTGAGCTTATAGTGCTGCTGATAGACACTCCACCTCTAAGTCTTTTGATTCATCTGAGGGCTGAAACCAGTCCAGATTTGTACACCTGCAGCTGGTGAATTTTCCGGTTAGTACATTTTTAACACATCATCTTCCAGGGGGAAAAAGGGGAGGGAGGCTCACAAAGCAGCTGTTGGCATAAAATGGGTGTGGGGAGGAGCTGGAAAATGTGAAGCTTGAAAGCAGGAATCGGTTATTATAAATCATGAATTCTGAGAGGCTTTTGCTTCTGCCTTAACACTGAATCCCATGCAGGTATCTGCAGATCACATAGCCTTAAAAAAAAATAATAAGGGGAAGAGGGCTGGGGTAAATATTCTCTTTGTTTTTAAAAACAAAATTATAAGTGGATGAGCATTGTTCGCATTTTCTATAACAGCTATGTCCGAATATGCTACACTGTGTAAACAAGAAGAGAATCCTCATATAATAAAATTAATTGTATTATGATGGGTGCTTTTCTGATATGCTACCAGCCCCATTAGGGAGTGAGCCGAGATCACTACATTCACCTAACTTTACAGCCTTATGCTATCCATGACCCCAGAGGAAAAGGTCGCTGTTTGTTCCACCCTTGCCATACCACCAATTAGATTTGTTTTTATTAAATTCTAAAACTTCTCTCTTTTAATGTATTATATCCTGGCTAAAATTTAGGGGAACATTAGAAAATAATTGAATTTACATTAAGGAAAACCAAATTCTTAAATAATAATAATAGCATAGGCTATTTGAATGTTCTCTCATAACAGCAAATCGTTTTAAGGTCCCCAAAGTAAATTAGTGCTGTCTAGTATGTATGGGGGTGGGGGAAGAGACTAATTCAAAGTGAATTAATCTGCAGTTCATTAGCAAACACTAATGTTGCTTATGGGAATGAAGGAAATTAGCAGGATTATAATTATAAGCAACAAGTGTCTTCATAAACATCTAATTGCTTGTCAAGGAAGCACAATATACTATGTAGGGCTGTTGGATTGCTGTATACCATAAATCAAGTTTTCAGTTATGCAACAGATTGTGAGTATAATGTAGCACTGTGCCTCTGGAAAGGCATTCCAGTGACCAGAGTCATTTTACAAGTGTCAGCAGGATGGTTGCATTGTAATATTTAGTGAATTAAAGCACACAGTCTTTTTTTAATCTTTGTTAGGCACCTTACATTGCTCTAGTCAGCTGTGGCTCAGTTCAACTCCCTAGTACTAAAGGCAGTAAATCAACCTTATATACTGAAGGCAGGGATTCATATTGAAGGACTAGTGTGGCAAGTTCTCAGGTCTATATCTCTGTTGTTGTGGGTGGGTGGGTGGGGATGTACACAGTTGTGTGGGGGAAAGGCTGATACCAGCTACCAGTAAGTCACTTTCTTTGGTAGTGGAAAATAGAGATTGTCCACCAGGGGAATTAACTTAGGTATTGACTCCTACTGGGGCTTGTTAGGTTATACAACAGACTTCCCACAAACAGCCCTGAATAACAAACAAGCTTGGGAAACAGAAATCATTACTGTGCCCGTGGCTGCTCCAGCTTGTCCTTTCTAGAAGAGGTGGGATACTATAAAGAGCGTGAAAGGGATTTAGGAGAACTAGGTTGCTTAGAAACTGACAGAGCCTTTTATGATAGAAGAATTTCTACACTCAGAACACTTCAAAGCCTTTATTTTTTTTATGTTATATTCTTTATTTTGGATCCTGAATCCAAAAGGGTTTGGTGGATGCAACAAAATGCCAGTTGTTTATAAAACCTGCTTGATACAAATTTCATGAATCCCAAATCCATTGATTCCAGAAAGTCTTACCTGTAAGGCTTCAAAGAGGAACATTTCCACATGTATTTTATGCCTCTGTTCTAATTTGATTTGCCACATTTTCATAGTCAGTTTAAAGGCCTGTATCAATGATTCAGCCATTTGCATGTTGACAGAAGTGACACACAAATGCATGGATAAATTAAAGTTACTGTAGCTAGAGAGATCTAGGTTAATGAGTGCAGTGGCTCTCCTAAATGTGCTCTTGACAAGATTTTCAGACAACAGCAAACATAAGGTGTCCTATTTGTAACAAGTATAGTGTAATGAATTTAAGACAGTGAAAATACTATTATATTTTAAATATTTAGCTTCTCCAGTTCTTTTCCTTTTTTAACGATAGCAAGTATAAACACATAGTTTGTATTGTGGTGAGGCCATACAAATGGGTGACTGAGGCCATGCAAATAGCAAAATAAAACTACATGGCATTGGCCTAGTATCTTATGGTCACTGAGCCAATACAGAAATCCATTCTCAGGAAAAAATCATTGACTTCAGTTGAAGCTTTGCTTGAATAAGGACTGAGTAGAAACAGAGCCTATAAGTTGGTGGAATGGCTGAGAAGAAGAATAGGCAGTAAGGTTGGTTCAGCAGCTGGCAATCTTTATGAACATAAACCAAGCAGAAGGAACTAAAACCAAAAACTTAACTTAGCTTCGGTTAGAGAGCACTGGCATCCCTCTAGCATTCTCCCCTTTGCTCACTTCCTTTTGTATAGGTATTCACAGAAAGAGAAAAGGAAGCTGAGTTAACCCTCTGTATATTGGAGATGAGTTTGTGCCCATTCACTGTGTGAATGTCCTCTGCATAGAGTCCTCACATTATACATCCTGTACAGGAGATGAAACTCTGAAGATAGAAATTTCTACTAAGGAGTACATAAGAGTAGAGTGCCACATCCAATGAATCATTTTTCCTTACAGCGAGTCTCTACCACCACAGTTACTAGTATCTGCAGCTGAGGACATGGGAGGAGAAAATGTGAGTTGCATAGAGCCATCTTGCAGACCCTGGGCATGTCTAATGTTATGTTACAGAATATTTAGTATATTTAGTATGTAGGTTTCTCGTAGGCAAAGTGTCCTGTACCATCAGAGTCTATTGAATGGGAGTCGGAGGGAAGATTGGGAGCAGGTATTTGATAACTATGGCATAAGGATTTTCCATGAACAACTCAAAAGTTGCCAAATGAAATGCTTAGTGCCAAATATTGTCTGTGCATGTTGTTTAGTGCTAGTCAGCAGTATGCTGAACAGAAACTAGAGAAACTAGAAGGTAGAAAAGTCCTATAGATTTCCAAGGGAATGTTCCATAGTTCTTTAGACTGCCATGCTTACAAAAAGAAAAGTAAAAACATTTGTTGGATAAAAATTGAGGAAGGCAGTGGAGGATGTCTGCTCCTTCCTTTTCCCCTAACCCAAAACTCATGGAAAGTAGAAAAGTTTTTCATAAAATCTTCCTGTTGGAGCAGAAGATAGCCTAAAGATACTGTATTATATAGGGAAAATAGATTAAATGTTGTCTGTCAGTGGAGATGACTAAAATATGTCCCTTTGCTCATCAGCTCATGGTAATGAAGCAGCAGGTGTAAAGAGATAAAAGTAGTCTTTTCTCTAAGCACAACAGAGAGACAACTATCATTCAATTGCATGTAAATGGCAACAATGGCACAGGAAGAGAAGACATTAAACAATCAATAGGTGAGGGAATATTGGTTTGCAAGACTGGTTTTAAAATGATGCCTCCTCTAAATCATTTAGTTTAGATACTTACAAGCACATATTGGGGAGTATTAAATAATATGCTTATTGTAGGTGTTACTGCTGTTTACATTCACCAGAAACATCAAAATATAAATAATTTAGCTTCAGTCCATTTAACATTCATCATTACTAATGGCTTCCCCTTTGCCTTCCAAGTAGAACAAACAGGGACTGGCTCTAGGGTTTTTGCCTTCCATAGCAAAACATACTCACCTCTCAACCTGTTCTTTCTCAAATGCGTAAGGTGCCGTAAACTTCTTTTGAGATACAGATGTGAAAATACTTTGTATTTAAATTCAACCCTTCATATAGTTACTGCCCAATACCATTGTTATATGAATAGTAAGATGTTTTATGTACAAATATAGGAAGATCATTTGATGTTATAACTTGTTACTAATTTAAGAAGACATTTGTATATTAAAATATTCATGTAAATTGGGGAATTAATTAGTTTACCAACAATGCTCAAGCAACTCCACTCTTATATCTCCACTGAGTGCCCTAACCACTAGGCTACTGGCTAGTCTAGTGTGTGGGTAGGGGTCTTCCTCAGAAATTCTGTCGAAGACCTGAGAAACCTTCCTGATGCAAGTTTAATCAAAATTGATACATTTTCAGAAAAAGTTTTGTTTTTAACAAATTGGCATTTTCCAACAAAAAACAAACAAAAACATCCAACCGGCTCTGCTACCACTTTGTATCTTTGGAATTTCTTGAATAAAAAACATCCTTGCATTCTTTTACACAATCAAGTCTTTGCCTAAAACATGTATGTCAAAGTGTGTTTTCTTCAGATAGCAATCATATCTACATCAAAGTGGTATCTTATACAAGAGTGATGTATCCTTTTTGTCAATAACACACTTTTGTTCATTTATTTGTTGTTTGACGATATTGGTTATAGATTTGAAACTTACTAATCTGCAATACATTTTCAATTTGAAATTGAGGATGTATCAAATATTCTACACGCAGCATGAATCACCATAGCTCTTTCTTTTCAAAACATAGTATTAAAGAACATACTATAGAATGTTAAATAAAAGTACATTATAAAGCTGCATTCCAGAGGTTGTATAAACACGTGTTAGTAATAAAATATGGTGTTATCTTCCTTGAGACTTAGGGGCCGATCACATTGACAGAAAGAGAACTCCTAGGAGTTTCCTTAATTAGTTAGAATAGTTCATATAATCAAATAGGCAACTAAAACCTGTCATATTATCCAAACATTATGTCTATGAGAAAACTGTAAGTAGTTATTGAAAATTAGAAAAAGCAAAGGCACGTTTGTAATCTAAAATTATAAACATAAATTATACTTTCATTAATAACCCTTTTGCAAAAATATGGCGGTTTAACCTACACATGTGTACTACAAACAGACACGATAGGGACTGTAGCGTATGGTCCTTCATAATTCAGATGTGTTCCACTACACTTAATTGCTTTAGGAGATACTTAGTGAGCCTGGCTAACTCAGTTGGTATAGCCTCAGACTTTTAATCTGAGGGTTCAAGTCCCTGGTCAGGCAAGGAACTGTTCAGCAGGCTCTTAAAAAGCTGTGTCTAATGTCCTTCTTTGTATGTACACTATGTTACTCTGTAAAGTACATTTCAGATGTAATGGAATCAGCCAGTGACTATGTCATGTTCCAGTTGTATTCTGTTGGGCTCCATGCAGCCTCCAGACTTTTAATAAGTCACAAATTGAGAGACAGCCTATATATAAGTCTGCAGTGTATTAGCTTCTACTTATCACCTGCAAAATGATTAGGTTAATAAAAACTCACCCTGTTAATTTCATGTCAAAAGAAGTTCCCAAAATGAGAGCATCAAATATTTACTGCCTAAAGATATATATCTGGTTCAGTTAATGCTTGACTTCTAATCAACAATAACATATACATACTGCTGTGTGCTTTTCTACAATTAAAGCTTTTTGCTTTTTCACAGTATAAAGTGGGCTGTTGCTAGGATTCCAGGGTTAACCAAATGAAAACAGTATTAATGAAAATCATATAAAAGAAGTGCTATTTTCAAACGCATGAATGGCAGATAATCAACTAGGTTCCACCCATACAAAACAAAAACAAAAACAATTAAAAAAATCATTTTTCACTTTAATGTTGTTGATAATGTCCTTTCCATCTTGAATAGTAAAGAAGAAAAATAATTGCAGCTTGAACTATGATTTGTACTTTATATAAATTATTCTAGCAATCTAAGTTATGTTTGGATATATGATTTTTAGAGCTTTTGCCTATAGAGGTTTCCAAAGCCATAAGTATTACATTGTTGTTGAGTTATACACTTCTGGTGCTTCTATCAATGAAGAATAGAACCTTATTTAAAACCGAAAAATAAACTTTTCAGTTGAATGGTTACCAGGTACCATTGTGGCAATGATATTTGGCTTACTTTTAATTGTTGTTTTGTCAAATAATTTTTAATGAACAAGTCTACATTAGACTATTTGAGTAATAAATACCTCGCAGATGAATATTTAATGCATTTCATTTTTCCATACAGTATTTTTGTCTATATCCTAATTAATGAGGCAATAAACCATAAAAATAATAGATTTGACTGCTCACTTGTCTTTTCTCTTTTGCAGTCTCTGCAGTTGTTCTTTTGCAATATATTTTTAAATTAATTTTTATTGAAAGATTCCTTGAGAAATACATTCAGCCCAAACTGCAATAATCACAATATACAAGGATAATTTCATGTAATTATGCTGATGTCTTTATATGACAGCAGAAAATTGTAAAAATCCACTGCAAGCTATAAGCAGACACTATAAATATTCTGGTGTCTGTATGCATAGACTTGCTTGTGCTGTTCTTTTATTATGGGCTATTGCTTGTAGGTGCTAATAATTACACTTTGTAATGTTCTGTCAGCTATGCCAGCCCCACTGCCATGTACTGGATGGAATACCAGACCTCTTCAAGTGTTTGTGCCTATGTTTTATTTTAGTGGCTAGGATACAAAGAAGAAACAGGCCTGACTGCTCTTGGTAGCTAATGTAGGGTGAGCGGATTGTCCCGGGACAATCCCTATATTTGGAGCTTTTTCTTACATAGGCACCTATTACCCCCCACCTCCTGTCCCAATTTTTCACACTTTCTATCTGGTCAACCTGAACTAGTGGGAACTGTTCTTTAGTTTTAATGGTAGGGACCACATTTGGAAAGCACATCAGTTTGAATTCTATCTTCAGTAGCCCTGTTTAATTCAGTGACAGTGACAGCAATATACAGGACAGAGAAGCAGAATTTGCCTGTTTCCCAGCTTTGCTGTGCATTTCCCGTAGGATTTTCAGTTTTGCCATGTGTAAAACAGAAATAATAATAACTGATTGTGTCAAAGGAGCTTGTAAAGATAGATTCATTAATATGTGTTAAGTGCTTTGAGATCATCAGATGCAAAGTGCTATTGAAATGAAAAATATAAATCATGAGGGCACCAATTAACTCATTAAAATATCTTGCAACAACAAAAAAAATATAATCCTTAGTAATTTTCCCTGAGACCTAAAGACTCTTATTTCTTTTGTAGAAAGCCTAGGGGACCATATATCTTTTCTAATTTAGTCATGTTTCCCATAATCAGGTTCATTGCTTCTTACATCCTTTCCTGGAATGGTGAAAACCATATTATGTGTTCCAAAGACATGTGAAATTATGTCTTCTCACACATAAATTAGAGCTTTTTAATAATATAGTTTCATTTTTCATCCAAGGAGAATATTGCGTTTTCATTTTTCTCCATCAGGCCAAAAGTTGTATTTGGCTTATTATAAGGGACTGTGCATTCTCAGTTTTCCACTGTTATTTCATTCTGAAATTATTTTTGAAATTATCCTGCAAGTTTTCAAAGTGCTGTCCAAGCCTAATCATACACTCACTGAAGCTCGTTCTTAAGTGAGGTTTCTTCAGTGTGGCAGTTGCAACACCTTTTAGGATAAGTTCTCTGCTAGTGTAAATCCATTGACTTCAGTGGAGTTTCACCCATTTATACCAGCAAAGAACCTGGCACCTCATCTTCAAAAATAAACATGGAGAGAAATTTTGTAGATTATGCATGATGATAAAAGAAAAACTAATGGCAGACAGGCAGAAAGGGTTTTAACAAAGCAGACTAGCTTCATACCAGACTAACTGTCACAATTTTATCTTATCATTTAGATAATTCTACAGAGTGGACTGGAGACAGATAACATAGAAGAAGATAGTGGTGTCTTTGAAAAGCATCTGTGATTTTTTAAAATTTATATTTTATTGATTTATTTTTACAAAAATAAGGGCAGAACAAAAAAAAGTCAAAAGAACAAAAATAAAAGGAATGGGAAGGGCAGGAAAGGAAGGAAGGGAAGTAATGGGGGAAAAGAAAGCAACATCTTGGTTTCCATCCACTAGGGATTAATTAAAGATTTCTAAAAAGTTAGACCAAATCTTTTCAAATTCGTCTGAGGTCCCTCTTCTCCAAACCATTACCTGGTCTTTAGTTTCCAGGTCCTCCAAATGACTGGAGGCAGTCTGTTCTTTCATCTAAACAGTATGAGTTGTTTGGCTACAAGCACTGCACTAGAGAACCAAGCTTTCTGTGAGTTGGAGAGTTTCCAAGATGATGGAATATACATTCATTATAATACAATATATTATGTATTTACTACTGATGCTTATGTTAAGGGAATCAGCATAACATTTTTTGCATTGACTAGTCTATTGAATAGATTGTTTTATTTTATTATATAATTATTTGATGTTGTTACCTGGTTATGTGACATTGAAATTGCAAACCAGTTTTTTTGTGCAAAAGGTGTTCCATGTCTGCTAGCATCCCTTCATTACGTAAGCAAAAGATACATTTCAGAAAGAAAGGCATTGAAATAATGCAGGAATATATCAATATCTACCTACTTATATTTGTATGGCTCTCCTCAATGCGGTACTTGAGCACGTAACACACATTTATGAATTCTTCCTCTCAATACCACTATAAATAAGGAAGTGTTATTTATCCCCCTTTTGCAAACTGAGAACAGAAAATCAGAGATAGTAGAGATAGAAAGTAGAGAGACAGAAAATCAGAGATTTGCCCAACAACATGCCAGTGCCTGAGCTGGGAATTGAACTTAGTGCCTCTAAGTTTCAGAATAGCACCTTTATCATCCTCCATAAGGATGGAGGGAATTTTAAGACAATGATTTCAGTGCAGAGATAGCAAAAATATTGAATTTTAAAAGTGATTGAGTTTCTTAATCTGAAGTTCAGACTAGATTTTCTTGAGAGGGACATGAAAGATAAAGTATCATCTTCCTCAGTTATGATTACCCATGCTATATTATTCTTGATTCTCTGATGGATATATAATAGCTTTGTGGCTCCTTCTTTTAATTTATTTTAAATAGAAACATGATTTGATCTACTTGATGTTTGTTTTGTTGGTTTGGTGTGTGGGTGAACGTTAGTGAGCATGATAATAAGACTGACAGTATAAGTGACAGTCAGCTGTTGTGAAAATTCTCTACCTGTCAATTCATCCCAGCTCCAATTTAAATTACATTTTACCAAGATTTAATTTGAATAGGAATAAATTAGATTTTATTTAAATGAAAAACAAGTGATATGGTTGTCACTGTACTGGGGATATTAGAAGTGCTGTGTGAGAAGCAATCTAAGCAGATTATCAAAAGGGGAAAACATGTTCCCAAATCAGAGCCTTCTCCCTCCCCCACCCATTATGGGTTTATTTTGGTTTTCTTTTTCACAAAGCTGAAGCTGTTGTTCATTAGCCACTGGTGCTGATGTAGGATTTCATAATGAAATACAAATTCTCAGGTCACACTTTTGATTTTAACTGTCAAAGAATGGAACCCAAATTTTAATTCTCAAAAGACTCCAATAGGAGAACAAAATATCTTTAACAACAGATAAGACAATGTGGAACTCTGTGGGTGTGATGTTCTCTTACCATCTTAGCCCTCCCTATACCTGCACTTTCCTTTTGAATATGCAACCAGTAAGCAGGCTATCACTCTCCAAGTTTTATTTGTCTCATGTCAGATGACAGGCTGATGGTTTCTTCCAAGGTGTCAGACAGTTCCATATCCCTCGACAACAGGCCATAGTCATTTTTGGTCTGCTATTGGATTTTTAATATCTAATTAGCTTACAAAGGGAAAGATTCAGAAAATAAATGTGAATTAGGCACCAAATTCCCTCTTCACTGGTGCGCAGGCAAGCTCATTGACTTCCACATTAGATAGCAAATGTAGTCAAAGGGAAAAACTGGATAGGTGTAGCCAATGGGAAAATGTGGCCTTTAATATTTAAACATACCACTTCTCCTTACGATGAGGGTCTGTGAACTTGTACATTAAACTTCATTATAAAATAATGCCTAGTACTCTCAAATGGCCAGTGGGGGTGCACTGGTGAAACTGAGAGTAGAATGTGGTCCTTAAGGCACAGGAGAAATCTTACTTCCTTCTGACTGAATACAGTAGACTCTAGATTATCCAGGATTGGGTAAACCAGGATGTGGATTAACCAGGATGTCAAAAAAAAAATACACTTAACTCACAGGGCTGGCTCTGGCTTTGTTGCTGCCCCAAGCACAGAAAAAAAGCAGCCCAGCAGGGCACAAGGCAGCCAGTAAACCAACACCCTCTCCGTCTGCACAGTGTGGCTGGTGAACCAACCCCCGCTCCCCATATTTCCTATGGATGGTGATTATCTGGGATTTTATTAACCAGGATTAATTTTTTCCCTATCATCCTGGATAAGTCTACTGTATCTGCTTTTCTCCAACACTAAAAAGCAGCACTGAGTATCTACTCCAAAACTGAGTTTCTCTCTTTCTGGCCACTAAGATTTATTTGTAACTGCTTATATAGTCTCAAATCTATCTCCTTTCAACCACTTATTTTAGTAGATTCAGGAAATATACTAGTGACTTAAGCTTTTCCCTCCTGATTTGTCACTTTATGTATATCTCCACATCATTGCCTTCAAACATCAAACATTTAAATTTAAATAGATATCACCCAATCATCTTTGCCATCAGCACTTTTAGGACTCGCGGAGAGCTGATTAGTGAGGAATTATTTTACAAAAATGAACATTCAAGTAGCCACATTATACTTCCAGCTTGGTGGGAGACAGGTCAGATACAACTAATTATATGAGATTCTCAGTTAAGCAAATCTGAATTGCAAATCTAATTTAAGACAGTTAAAAACATAGGTACTGGCAAATCAGTGATGACCTTGTTTAAATGTCTCATTGACTTGTTTATTTTTTTAAAAGGGCTTTTATACTGATTGGGCCAGATTATGTAGAATTCACTAATGTTGCTTTGAACTGTTCCAGTAGCTGGCTGTATGTTACCTCTCCTCATAGCTTCTGACATATGGAGAGCGGTACCATTGAAAAGGATGATTGACCAGCAGTCACTGTATCTAGTCAATTTCTGGCTATTGGGATGGCTCATGGTGCAATCATCTTTACTTGCTACCATATAATGTGACCCAGTGGCTAGCAAAAATGAAGTCTTTGTAACTTTAGAAAATGCAGACGTTAAATTGCACACGTCCAATATAGCTCTTCAATCATGTATCCTACATCAGTGTTGGACGCATTGCTTGTTCATTGTGCTAAAAGCACATACTCAGCGTTCAATCTTCTGTCTTGCTCTTCACTTCATTCAGAATGACTAATGCATGGGACAAAATGAAATATACTTATTGTACATGCCTATCAGAAAACTATAAGGGGGCCTCTCTGATAATGTGTTACCCTTGTTCATTTTTCCTTGTGAGTGTATGCATGTATGAAAATAGAGGAAATGTTTATATGAGCATGCTCTGCAACCATCTGCCTAACCCTGTATTGCTCACTGTTTTCTGCCTCTGTCACTCGTCTCTGCTTTTCTGAAACTTCATGATAATGTTGTGAGTATATCTATTTATCTTTGATGAATAATTAGCATTTGCATAACTGCTGGTAATTTGATGTTTCACCCATACTGACTTCAAATTGATGGGAAATGGTTTTCATGAATTTCAACAAAAAGTGCTCTGTGAAAAAAAAAGTATTCTGCATTACTCATTTATTTTTCTGCATACATCACAAAATAATTGCTCAGAACTGGGTCAAAATTTGCCTGTAAATGAGGCTGAACTCCTTTCTTTAATGTTAAAAAGAAAATGCCCTTATTTTGCACTGGAAATATTTACTTTTCTTAACCATTAAACTACATTTAATTTAAAGTTGAGCTGGGACAGGATCCATGTGCCTTCTGTACCTAAAAATGTTATATGTTAAATGTAGCCATATTCTGTTACTCCAGGAAGAGCTGACCCAGATAGTGATAATTCTGTGAGTGGTGTCCTAGTATTAGCCATTCTTTTTTTCCCTGATAATGAAATATATGTTTATGGAGCATGACTTTCAAAGGGTGTTAAGTATATAAATGGCTTTAAAAGTGAGGTCCCCATTGTCTCTCATGAAGACCAGGAAAAGAGTTCAGGTGCAAATTCCTGTATGCAACTTGTCTTATCTAGAATCTATTCCTATGATTTAATCAATTACCCCTTGCACACATACATCATCATCATCATTATTTATCATCATCATCATCATCATTTGTATTACAGAATTATGATCAGGATCTCATCATGGTAGGCACTGTACAATACTTAGTAACAATAGGACACAATCCCTGTCCTGAAGAGTTTACAATTTAAAATAGATTAAGTCTGGAAGGAGAAAGGTCACAAGGCAGCAAAGTGACTTGCCAAAGGTCATGTAGCAAGTCAATGGCACAACCACAAATAGAACCAAGATCACTGAACTCCTAGTCAGTTACCCTGTCAACTGGTCCACACTGTCTCCTGCAGATAACATTGCCTTCTATTTTCCATCTGGACCACAATACGTGACACTGGTGACAAGCCTTCAACTTCAAAATCACATGACCCTGTCTCTTAAGTTAAAGGGGGAATTTCCATCAGCTGTTAGTAAGAGATAGTCAAAAAGTAGAAACAAAATTTGCAAATATGTTAATCATTTTCTTTCTGTAGGATTCAAAAAGGAATTTATATATATATATACACAAACATTACTCAGATTCAAAAATTTTCAGTTTTGAAATATCACATTTTTTCAGAATGCATTATTTTATTTTTAATTTTCACCTAATCCCCACACTTTTTCATGTATGACCCTTTCTTTTCCTTATCATTTTGCTATTAAAAATGGGAGCAGGGTGGTAGGCTGGAAAATAGAAATGATAATTTTAAAAAAATCTAGCTCCCCACCTCCACAATAACATTTAAAAACCCTGATATTTCATTTTCCAATTTTTTTGTAAAAATGGAAAATTCCAAAACAACAAAAAAATATTTGTGAAAAATTCTAATTTTCCAGAAAGTCTGTTTTCACTTAGGGAGTAGCTATTAAGGTTTAGAGCCATATAGGGTAATATAGTTACAACAATAACATTTCTCGGTCTCTCTGTCTCTACCACCTCTGTGCTGACAGTGACTCACAAATGTCTGCTCTTCTCTCTGTGCTCATATCTCTGCAGCATCTACAGAAACAGAATGAAGTTTCCCACTTTTTCAAAGCAAACATATCAAAAACTAAATTCTTCTTCCCACCTGTATTTCCTTTCTTCTCTACTTTCTCCAACACCAGAGACAATTCCACTCCCCTCCTACTCACTCAAGGCTGCAACCAGGGGTTGTCTCCCTTTCGTAGACACATACATTTTAAGGCCAGAAGGCAGGGCCGGCTCCAGGCACCAGTCTAGGAAGCATGTGCTTGGAGCGACACATGTTAAGGGGTGACATTCCATCCAGTCCTGGCGTGGCACATTCTGGCTGCCCCCCTCTTCTTTTTTTTTTTGCTTTGGGTGGCAAAAAAGTTAGAGCCGGCCCTACCAGAAGGTACTGTGATAATCATCCACTCTGACCTTGTGCACGTCACAGGCTACAGAACCCTACCCACTTACTCCTGTAATAGACCCATAACCTCTGTCTGAGTTACTTAAGTCCTTAAATCATGATTTTTAAAGACTGCAAGTAGCAGAGGATCCACCATTTACTCTAGTTCAAACTGGCAAATAAGCCATGCCGCCTGCTGGAGAGGAAGGTGAAAAACCACCATGGCCTCTGCCAATCTGATATGAAGGAAAATTCTTTCCCAACTCCAGATATGGTGATCAGTTAGACCCTGCCCATGTAAGACCAAACTTCTGTCCTCATACCCATCACATCTCGCCCTATAAACTTTCTTAAACCTGCTCTCATTTTTCCCTTCTCCACTGCAAAACTACTGCTGAATATTCTTTTTTCCTTGTACTACAGTGCAGCATCTTTCAGGTTAACTTCAATTGGTATCATCAGCCAGAGTTGGATCTGTTTGCCCACTGAGATATTATTGAAGGCATTAAGCCTGCTCTAAATTATTAGCTGGATTATTCCCATAATGACCACTCTGTTAGCTGAGGATCAGAAGGAGTGTTCTGTGTGCGCTCTGGCCCCATCCAACCCTACCCTCACTGCCCCAATGCCAGAGAATGGTGGAGTGGGTGGTAGGAAGCTGGCTATGATGACTATATTAGGAGAAGTTTCCTTTTCCATTGCCTCTTTGGGTATGTCTACACTGTGAGAAAAGGCCCGTGGCACTAAGTCTAGGGCTTGAGTCAGCTGACTCGAGTTCACAAGACTGACGTTGTGAGAGTATACAGTTGCAGTGTAGACATTTAGTCTCAGGCTGGAGCCCAGGTTCTTAGATACCACGAGGGGGCAGGGTCTCAGAGCGCAGGCTCCAGCCTGAGCCCAAAGAACTACACTACGATTCTATAGCCCCGCGAGCCTGAGTCAGTTGTGCCATGGCCATTTATTACAGCCTATACAAACCTTTTAAGGCCAGAGTAAGAATCCTACTCATGTCAGATTTCACAAAAAGACTTCATATAAGAAGGGCACAAACATGGTGAACTGAAATTCAATTTCTAATTCATCTTAGCTATTTGTGAATGTTTTTTACCCGTCATTCATGAGCTCCACTTTTGAACAATTATAATGGCCTGCTTAAAACAGTGTAATAATCTCAGCGTGAACTTTTGACTCAGCCATTAGACTGAATGCCAAAATGCAGAAACAACTAAAAAATTCCAAGCAGTAGCAAAAGGGCCTTGTAAAAGGAAGTGGTGGCCCAGAATGCAGGAATAAGTGGGAAAAACCCATGATAGTTAGTCTGATTGGCATAGATAGGGCCCTACCAAACTCAGGGCCATGAAAAACGTGTCATGGACTGTGAAGTTTGGTCTTCCCCCATGAATCTGGTCTTTTGTATGATTTTACCCTATACTATACAGATTCCAAGGGGAAACCCGGCATTTCTCAAACTGGGGGGTCCTGACCCTAAAAAGAGTTGCAGAGGGGATGTCACAAGGTTATTTTAGGGGGTTTTGTGATATTGTCACACTCTCTTCTGCTCTGCCTTCAGAGCTGGGCAGCCAGAAAGGGGTGGCTGTTGGCCAGGCACTAAGTTCTGAAGGCAGCACCCAGAAGTAAGGATAGGAATACCATACCATGCCACCTTTACTTCTGTGTTGCTGCTTTCAGAGCTGGGCTCCCAGCCAGCAGCTACTGCCAGCACTATGAGCGTAGAAGTAAGGGTAGCAGTACCACAACCCCCCTACAAGAACCTTGCAACCCCCCACACAACTCCTTTTTTGGTCAGGATGCCTACAATTATAACACCATGGAATTTCAGATTTAAATAGCTGAAATAATTAAATTTGCCATTTTCAAAAATCTCATGACCGTGAAATTGACCAAAATGGGCCATGAATTTGGCAGAGCCCTAGGCATAGAGTAACTGACCCCACTGCAATTAAGGTTGCCCAGTTCTATGGTACACCAGCTCCCTCTAGCTATCTGGTAATGTGCTCTATGTATGATAATCTCAGAGGCAAGTGTTTTAAGTGCTCCAAGTACTCAGCTCTTCATACTCTAGCCCTCCATGGGCTCCTATAAAAACTCACATACTGAGTAACAGATAATCACTTAGGGCTGGTCTACACTACTGTGTGGGGTCGATCTAAGATACACAATTTCAGCTACGTAAAGAGCAGAGCTGAAGTCAATGTACTTAGATCTACTTATCCCGGTGTCTTCACTGCGGTAAGTCAACAGCTGACGCTCTCCCCTCAACTCTGCTTGTGCTTCTCATTCTGGTGGAGTACTGGAGTCAACAGGAGAGTGCTCATCGGTCGATTTGTCACGTCTATACTAGATATGATAAATCAGTCCCTGCTGGATTGATAGCTGTCCACTGATCCAGCAGGTAGTGTAAACAAGCCCTTTGTAGGGTTTCTAGAAACTAACAGTTCCTAACTCATCTGCTAAAGGCACTCCAGTACAGGGCATAAAGGTAAGTCTTGTTGGGGGTCCCCTCCACACTATCGTTTGCTGTGCACATGAAGGTGTCCCCACACCTCTTACTTGTAGGCCACTTTGCTGTATCCTTTTGTTGCTGCTACTACTGGCCTTTTCCAGCAGCTGGCTACTTGCCTGCCAGTCTCTCAGCCTTTTATTCTCAGCTTGAAGGCTGTCTGGTAATTTCTTTCATTCTTCTGATAGCTCACAGGCTGCTGCTACTCCTGCTCATGCCTGACTTCTGGCACTTTCCTGAGCCCAGTCCACAGGGTCCTGACTTCAGGCTATTATGGCATTTTCCTGTGGGGATTATTGAGCCCTTTACTGGCTGCGTGTGGAACTGGATAACAGTGCGTTTACTAGCTAGGTCTTTTCCCTCCATTTCCACCAGGGAGAGTGCTGGTACCCAGTAAAGAACCAGGAGAATAATTACAATTACATAAATCCTACGGCACAGTATGGCTGAAGTCTTTGGGACTACCTAGTTTACCCCATACCATAGATTCTACCCATGCTAGCTGTTAGATGTTCAGCTGCTTGCATGTGTTCTCCCTATGTGCTGCCCCAGCTCTGTGCAGACAGCCGGCACAGCAGACCTCAAGTGAACTGCCCAATGACCGCAAGATCCGTTAAGGTCCAAAGGTGCCAGGCCAGATTATTTGTCAACAAAGCACAGTAATAGCACCTGGTGGACTCTATGGGGATACTAAGACATGTATGCCTGTGACAATGGATGCAGCTCAGTGAATGGCAGGACTTTCCATTCTCCCCTCTGCTGGACAAAGATACTGCCTCTGAGGTACACCTTTATACCCTGATACAAACAAGTTAGTACTACCTCTGACATAGCTACTTCCCTCTGACATGGCTAGTTATTTTCTTGTACATGTTGATTCAATCAAAACATTTTATTACATACTGTCAACCTGACCTTATCTTTTATGCAGACCTTATCTTTTATTCTGTTATCCTTGGGGAATGTTTTTGTACCATCCTTGATATCAGGATGTTCTGGAACCACTTGATGTCAGGATGTATTTGCTTGGGTATTCTGTGACTAACACTTTGAATGTGTATGTCTGCAACATCAGCCTTGTTCTTGCCAGATTCTATGAGCAGATCCTGCTTCATATGAGGCCTCTGATACAAGTGTTTATGTTTCAGGCTATCTTCCTACTACACCAGCATTCATTACACTCAGAGTTAGTGTGATTTTAAGTTAACAGAGAATTATTAGAGAATGCTACATTGTAATAGATTATGAGGTAGTCACTATTCCCCTATCAGTAGTATGGTATGTAGTGAAGTTGTTTGCAAGGTATGTAATGAAACTAAATTACTTCTGTTAAACATTTCCATTGTTTTGATGCCATGATCCATTGTATTTTACTGTATTATCTAAGTATCTGTGTTGGATTTTCTGGAAGTTTCTGAGTTGGTTTGCTGTTTTTCTCTTTGTTACTTTAAGTAACTATAGAGTTATCAAATTGCAATTGCACATAATTTTCCTCAGGGTATACATTTTTTCTCTTTCCATTTAATCTAATCAATGTGTCTGGTATGATTACTCACTGTTAACATTTAAAATGGTGATGTGGATGACCCTCTGTTCAGGTTTAGACTGATATCGCCATGCCCTTTCACACAGATAACCAAAGAACTATTAGATGCAGCTGGTAATGAACTATCATCTGCATCTAGATTCAAATGGGTGACCTAAAAGCAAGATATTCTATAACTCAACACTAATTTCCTGAGCTATTCAATACCCTTGATTGGGTGTAGTCGGCATTTGCTACCACTGGCCAGAGGCCTCACCCCATTGGCACACCCTACCCTATGGAGGTGCCCTGTTGGAAAGGAAGAACAATGAGTTTAGATCTCCAGAGGTGCCTAAAGAAGCCTCCCAGGACAAGCTGCATGCAGAACCAACAAACGTTGTTGCTCTAGCACCTAGAAGGGACAGGAGCTCAGTTAGCCGGATAAAACGGGCTGGCTGCTTTTATCAGGGGCCAGTTATGTGTGAAGCCAGAACAAGGAAGGAAGGTTCTCCCTGCCCTCCCCCAGGGAACCTGGCCCAGTCAGGGACTCAACCTTGGCAACACTGGCTTGGGATGTCTATAAAGGGCTAATTTTTATATTTTGGTCTTTAAAGCCCAGGTGGCTATATTGAGTTAAGATTGTAATTGTCTTCTATTAACCCTGGAAGAGGACTGTACTGACAGCTGTGGTACAGAAGGGCTAGGCCATGGAAGCAGCAGACCACTGCAGAACTAGGACACAAGGGGATTTGGGGGCAAGAGAAGCAGAGTCTCTGCAATGCCATGCTGTGACACAAGGGAGTACTCTGGTGGTGAGTGCACTCTATAACACCCTGCTTTGATTCTTTCTTTCTGCTTGGAGTCATTATTAGGTAGGATGAGCTGAGATTGCATTATTATATGCAGTAGATGGCATTCAGATTTTATGTTTAACATGGAAATAGGTCAATCTTTTGGCTCTCTGTCTAGTTGCTTAATTGAAATTCATCTTGGATTACTAGGAATAGAGTTTAATCCAAGAAAAATGGAAGTGCTGTTGTTCAATACAAGACTCTTTGTTGAGAAAGCCGTATTGGTCCTGCCATGTGTTTAAGAGGGCTAGATCTGGTTTCAAATTTTGAAAACAACCATGATGTTAAACTTCTGACTTGATATTCTGGAAAACCAACACTTTAAATTAGTCTAATAGTTCAAGCATATAGTTAGGTGTTCACTTTTTACAGTAGATGTTGATATTTCATTCATGATTGTACAGATCTGATTACTCCAATGCCCATGTTTGCATGCTAAATGTAGTTAGTCATCATTTTTATGATGGCTTCTAAAGGTAACTTAGCTATACTTTTCACATGGCCAAATGTTTCTGATTATTATAAATTCTACAGTGATGGGAGCTATAATAGCCAAATGATAAAATACAGACTTGATGTGTTACTGACTGTTCCTCTTATCTTATAAGTCTCTTTTATACAGGAACTCAGTGTTATTCAGTGGGATGTATTTTGCCTGGCAGAACATCTCCTGAATAATAGGTGGATCTTTAAACCATCAGGATTGTACTAGTTACATCCCCATGGAAGAACTAGTTGATATTAACACTTTTCTTGCAGTATAGTATGGACAAAGCCATTCAGGACCAAAAAAGTATTTATCTGAGCTTCAGATAGTAAACTGTATAATCAACACCAAGATTTGGATGAAGCCTCCTTTTAGGGCCAGTAAAATTCTTATTGACTTCTCCACTCCTGGATCCAGACCTCAAGCAAGTGCACAACTTTGTGTGCATACAGTTATTTATTTATACTGACTGGGCTGTTGGATGCTCATCTTCACTCTGTGGGGCACAAATATGAGCCTTGAAAAGAAAGGAAGTTACCACTTTTGCTTTCAAAATCATCTGCATGTGTAAGAGTGGGTGTGCAAAAGCAGCATTTTTCTGAATCTCTGGTTCTCAACCTATTTACCATTGTGGGCCACATATGCAGTTCTCTATTGTTAAATGGGCCACATCCACACAAAATACATACTATCTATATGGCCTTGAGAATGTCACATGTGCCACAGCTGTGTGCTGACTGGGCTGCAAGTGGCCTGGGGGTTGAGAACCGCTTCTCTGGACCAATAAATAATTCTCGGTAAACTTAAAATATAACATCACTGAAACACTAACTCTGAATGTAATGAATGCTGACATGGTATAATCTGTGGTGTGCGGTAAACTAGGTAGTCCCAAGGCTACAGCCATTCTGTGCTGTAGCATTTATACCACACCAAAGAAAGAAAATTCAAATCACACAAAAATAAATTATATTTAAAATCCTTCCAAAATATTTTACCATAGGCAAGTCCATCTTCTAAGGAAAAATTCTCTAAGAAATATCTTCCTAGGCAAACCTCCGGAAAGGGAAATTAATTGTAGGAAATGTCTGTGCATAATGTGTCACTCACACACTCACACCTCTCTCTCTTGGAAATGCTTTTGGGAAAACCTCTCCAAACAAAACCCCTGAAAGGAAAAAAATTCAGAGGAGGGAGTGAAGAAGCTCTCTTGAAGATGCCTCCCATAAGTGAGTCCCTGATACTTTTGGGAGTGAGACTCATAACTGAAGGAAGACTAAAACAACCCCCAGATGAATTAAGGACTTGCTTACACGATGCAGTAATGCACACCAGTGGGAGGTGGATTCTAAAACACATAAACATGATGCATACTAACTGGCCTGTGCAGACCCCGATGACATTCGTTAAGTTCCCTAGTGTATGTTAACACATACTAAGGAACTTTTAACACACATCATCAGGATCTACGCAGGACGGTTACTACACATCATAGTGGTGCGCTTTAGCATTCACACCCCGCTGATGAGCATTATTGCTCAGTGTAGACAAGCACAAGTCTTCTTGTTATTCCATCACAGTTAGGCAGAACAGAACAGAACAGAATCCTTTTTAAATCTGGATCCAGCTGCTCTTTCCCTTCCTCTAGTTCATAGGGGATTATTTAGCCTAGAATCCCAGCTACTACATCTGAAGGTTACAATTATGCCAAATCAGGCATTTCTTTCAGATTATAAATATGTTGGTTGTTTAATTTTTTTTGTCACCTCTCTAAAATAGGAATTGGTATTGGATAGGCTAACACAGGGATCGGCAACCTTGGCACACGGCCCCCAAGGTAAGCACCCTTGGTGGGCCCAGCCAGTTTGTTTACCTGCCGCGTCCGCCGGTTCGGCTGATCACGGCTTCCACTGGCTGCAGTTCACAGCTCCGGTCCAATGGGGGCTGTGGGAAGTGGTGGCCCCCATTGGACCGGAGCAGCAAACCATGACCAGCGGGAGCTGCGATCGGCCAAACCTGCAGACACATCAAGTAAACAAACTGGCTGGGCCCACCAACGATGCGTACCCTATGGGGCCGTGTGCCAAGGTTGCTGATCCCTGGGCAAACAAAACATGATAGAAATGATTGCTGCTGCTATATTATGCAAAAGCTTTCCTATAAATGGAAATCCCAAAATAAACTGTTTTCTTTTCATATTAAAATTTCCTTTCATTGGGGTAGTTTACATAAAGAAGCTACCTGGGGATATTCTTTGTAATTAGAGGCTATATATTTTTGTGTTTTTGCTGCTTCTTGAAGTATCAAATGAACTGAAATCAGATGAAAGAAGTTTACTTTCCCCCAATAACTAAGAGACAGAAAAACCCTTACAAGTTTGTCATTTAAGTCCCAACTGTGCTGTTGCCTTTAACCGTCAAGACAGCACATTTTGTAAATTAAACCAATAAACCAGCAAACA
Organism: Dermatemys mawii; assembly: GCA_007922305.1. Lineage (NCBI taxonomy): Eukaryota > Metazoa > Chordata > Testudines > Dermatemydidae > Dermatemys > Dermatemys mawii. The sequence continues at coordinate 51,590,361 of ML677332.1, read as the reverse complement.
TAAAAGAAACAAATCTCATAATTGTGGATTTCAATTAAAGAAAGGAGGATCAAAGCAAACATTCTGCTTGAAATTGCACAGCTGCTATCAACACAAAATGAGAAGAAACTTCTCCAGCTAGACAGAATTTTGTAAAGTGTGTGGGGGGGAGCCCAAAGTCTGCAGTAGGACAGATTGCCCATGCTCCTCACGTCCCAATCAGTAATACAGAAATACTGAGTAATAAATTCCCTGCCTTGCCTGATCTGTAAAAACTCCCACCATCTGTGAAAGACAATTTATAACAGCCTTAGTATTAAGATTTAGTAAACAGATAATCACAAGCATTGTGCCAAGCAGTGGCTACATTTTGAGAAAAGGCATAAAGCAAAATAATTAGTAACACCAAGACCCCTGCACTGCAAATTATCAAGCAACCGAAACAACTAATTTTGATTGCAGAGGGTTTTTTTTCCCTTCTTCCTTCAGCCACAGAGAAATGCTGGAGATTGCACACAATTCAGCTACATCTGTGGGCTGTGTAGGTAGGCCTCATCCTAATATGCTGAATTATTATTGATGGCTGAGGCAGTTCTGCTCTGCTGGTGAACCAATAATGTCAAGGCAGTACCTGCAAGATTAATTATAGGAGAGAATGGGCTATGGTTTCCAGGGACTGAGGCATTAATAGAGACTGAGCATTAGTTTCAAGGGATTCAACAGACAGCCAAACAAATGCCTCAGACAATGTTATACATGCTAAATCCTGGCACTTACCTCTTAACAGCATTGAAAAGTTTAGAACAATTGTGTTTAACTGGGAGGTACAAAGCATTATAAAATAAAAAATGGACAAGTCACTACACAAGTTACAAAAACAACCTAGGCTAGATAAATACGTGTTAACATATTGCTGTCTGTGATATGTAGACAGGAAAGGTGACACAGTAACTATTCCCTTTAGCACCAGTAGAAAAAGAAGTCTCATTTCCTGGTAACTAATTGTATCTGTATTAAAAAAATCTGATACAATTCTAAACATAGTGTTATAGGTTGGATCAGAAATGAGGAAACATTTTTTGGCAGTTTTGCAAAGCCATTTCTCTTGTATTGCTGCAGTAGAAATGGAACTTCATGACGTCTTTTAGCTATAGAGAAGTGAGGATACGCAGTGAATGCACTGCAGCCATAGCAACAGCAACATAAAATTTCAGGCACTACCAAGCAGGTACTACAAAATTTAGGCGACATAACTCCTACTCTGACCTCTCCTTTAAAATATAGGTGTAGAAACATGCTGGCTTGTTGCATACAGTTTATCACAAAGTAATAGTCCTGTGTTCAATACAGTATCAAAGGTTATTGAGATTCTGGGAGATTAAGCACTCAAACAAGTCATGTAATACAGAGTTACAGTTGAAAGATTAGTTGCAACTCTCTCACTAGTGTTTTTGCCTTAGAACACAGGCTGTGTCTGTGTAATTTGTTATCCAGAGTGGCTAGGGTTTTCAAAGGCACCTCAGAGATTAGGATGCGAATTCTCAACTTGCGTCCAAATCCTTGATGTCCCCTTGAAAATCTCAGTTTACTTGTGCAACGTGACAGTTTGAGCCAAATACTGAAAGAATATAAACATTAACACACGACAGAGACTGAGATGGTCCTGCTTTCTAAACCACAGTAAGATGGAACTGATCTGAAAAAAATAATTGAAAAAGCTTCACCTCACTGATTTTGCAGTTTTATAGCTGTAAAATATGACACTGATTTTCTTCCAATTTGGCCTGTCCTTAATGGGAAAAGCCTTATATCTCTTAATGTTAAAACATATTATATTGTATAATTATATGTGGTAAGAACTGACAAATAATTTATAATGATATAAAGATTATATTTTCAACTGTATGTACAAGTAGAAGGGGAAGTACTAAGGAAATGCAGTTAAGCCATATCGCTATGCAGTCATCTTTTGCACTTAAACTGCATTTTCTTAGCTTTTGAGTTCTTGCTTTCATAATCTCGGCATGCCATTGCCAGTTCTTGCCTGGACTATAGAGGCAAGAATAAGTGAGCCCGAGGCTCAGGTTTTGCAAATCTTTCAAACTATTTATGGGCTTTGCATACCTAATTAAAGGGCGGAAATAGAACTGGCCAGAGGGCAACAATTCATTTCACAACAAGTTTTGAGGTTTCAAAATTTGGTTTGGTTCCACATTTGAATGAAAAACCAAACCTTTTCAATGTTTTAGCAAAACAGAATTGTGTTGAAATGTCCATTTTCAGACTGAAAAAGTCAAGTTGATTGGGGCTTCTAACTCTGGTCTAAACTGATTCAGTTTTCTTGTTTTGTTGATTTTTTTTACAAACAAATAAAAAAACCACAAAGGGCTACAGTGAGCCTTTGATCAGTGTCCAGTTCCTGAATATAGAACAGCATATAGCTTCCCTGTCCCAGAGGGAGACTTAGGAAGGAATTATAATTCTAAGACAATTGAACTTCTTGGGACTGAAATCTGGATCCAGGCCAGGTTTTAAATTGTGCAGTTTGTTCACATTGCTATTTTATACCGATTTTGAGCTAAGCTGTTCATCTATCATACATGATAATCAGTTTCTTATTGTATGTCATAAACAACACTATTCCTAAAGTGTAAACAGAGTGGCTGGCAGCACAGTGTGTGTGTTACTGTGTTTGATACAAATCTGAAGAAAGGCTCTGCAGAAGTGGTTAATTACTTGAAAATGTCACATTTTCCCCCATTTATGAGTAAAAAGAAGTGCTGTGGGTAACCATCTCATTGTGGAAATGTAAAGAAGCACAATGTAATCCTATGTTATATGACAGCACCAGGCTTATGAAAAGTCTCTTTGATCTCATATCAAAAATCTTCCATGCCACTCCTCAGCCTGGTATTGCTCTTTTGTAAGTGTTTGGGTTTCAACACACAATCACGCTAACTCTCAACTGGTGAGCTTCGAAACTGATTTTATTCAAGACCTCAAAAATGTACAGTTTTAGACATACTTTTATTATTTAATTTTGTATAGGAGTTTGAAAGGCATTCAAATGGGGGCAAATTATGTGAAGAGAGCTGTTAGATTTCAGCTTCCGGCCCAGTGTAAACCCTAGGGTTGTGTGTGTAGTTTGAAATAAATTAGCCCATTTGATCTGTTCGCATTCAGTTTCATCAAATGACATCAGAATATGGAATGACACTTGCAATGCAACATCATCACATTTTAACAAGAGACAGTCCTAAACTAGACCCCCACATCTTTGGATCTCAATTTGATTTATGACACCATCTCAGGACAACCTGTTTTTTAAAAGCTTATCTCCAGCACACATGTGACAATAGAAGGCAACGGGCATCACAGCATCAAACCTTTGGTTGTCAAATAAACATACCCAAAATCCAAAGAGAAGGTGGCCAGCCACTTTTTTTGGAGCACGGGATGTTCTGTGTACTTGTTATGATTTGATGGCTTTTATTTTGCAACATCACCTGGCGACATGTTATTAATATTATCCTGTTTGGTTCTTTGTTCCTCCAAAGTTTGAAGTTAGAGCACACACCCCAACCCAATCCAGAATGTAAATCTCTCTTGGTTCATATATTGAGCAGTGTAAAATACTGGAATATTCCCACCACACATGCCTGGAAGTGGGACACTCTACTTGAACACTAACAAATAAGAAAATAATTTCCTGCAGGTGAAGATTGTGGTGATCTAGTAGGGCCAGTGATTGATTTGTCAGGTATATGATCAGAACTGAATCTGGGAGTCCTTTAGAAATAGTTATGTGGTAATTAGAAGGGAAGAGAACCTCTGATGGGGATGGAGCTCTGCTCTGAGTAGCTAAAGAGTTAGCTAAAGCTAGTTTTCTTCCTTTTTTAAATGTTTTTTACATTCTTACCTTGAAAATCTAGCCTTTGGAAAAATACTCTTGTGTAAAGTCTTTAAAAGTGTAACGTGTTATTCTTCTTCATTAGTTTTAGGGAATCTCCAAGTAGTCTGTAAACACAAAGCATTACCAGGAGAATTTATAAGCTCCAGTCCTTCCCTGAGAACCATACAGTTGGACCACTGCATGTTCAGAGAGCCATATTGACTTTGGTGGGGCTCCACACACATGGATCTCAGTGCAAGGTCGAGGCCACAGTATGAACATAAATACTTTCTCAGATAACTGACTTAGCTGAGCAAAGAAAGAAGAGATGTATTTGAAATAATAAGTGTAAAATAGTGTAAGGAGGGCATTAATTTTCTGTATGTTAGCACATGATGCTATGCAGGAGTACCAAAGTGTGATATCTGTATTTACTGATGTCTTGCAAGTGAACTGACTCAGAGAGGGGGAAGATCCTAGAGCCCGGGCTCCAGCCCAAGTGGAACGTTTGCACCTCAATTAAGCAGACCTGTAGCCTGAACCTTGTGAGCCTCAGTCAGCTGACATGGGCCAGCTGCAGGTGTTTAACTCCATGGTAGAAATACCCTCCAAGGCATATTGTATTAATTTAGAGAAAATAAATGGGCCAAAGGTGTTAACAACGCAGTCACTGTCCAACATTAAACAGTATTAAACAAGGTTCGGAGTTTGGTATACAGAGACCTCAGCCTGTTTAATACCATGGCAAACACACCATTAAAAATCCTTTTAACAATTTATTAAAGATACACAAAAGAAGGAAAGACAGTCAAAGCATTTGGAATGTGAAGTGTTGCATAAGGCTTCCATTTTAACAACACTTTTTGTTCCCTTTCCCTTCAGCTGAACAGAGTTTTAGAAGGAGCTCTCACCTTTGTTTGACAGTCTCTGAGATGGTATCAAAGATGCTAATAACTATCCTTTTGGGAAAACAAGAAGAAGTTAATTGAGATGGGTGGGAGCTGTTGTGGAAGTTTGAGACATCTTTCTGCCTTCCTCAAATGCCTTCTCTCCTCAGTCAGGAGTCGAGATCAGTCACCCACCCCAATCTCTCAGCTCTTCACCACAAGGTGTGTCTTCTCTATAGCTCTCATCCTAGGCCATATTTGAATTTCAGCTGGAGCTCATAGTGATGAGTCCGAGTCCTTCTCTTTAGCTTGGCATGATCAGCATGCCCCTCGGGATCAGGGTGATGAAGTCCCCAGGTCACAGGAAATAGTGAAGGTGGCAGCCAGGATAATGAAGCTCACTCCAGTAGCCTCCCTCTGCTATTCTCTATTTTTTCCATACAGTTCTCTTTCTTTAAGGACCCAAAAACTGAGTGATGGATGGATCCATCCCCTCATTATTTTGTCCAACAGTTAGGGCTGGTTTCCGACACAACAATCTTGGTTTATTAATTTCTCGTTCCACATCTTCTGCTTTTACCAAACATAATTTCAGCATAGTCCTCGAACCATATCGGTAAGCTCTTTTGTTTAGCATAATTCAATCTATCTCCTTTTCGTACCAGTTCCCATCAATAATTGTTATAGGTTATTATACCAGGCATATCACCTTTATATTTACATCTATGCATCTTCTTCATTTCAGTATTGATATGTAAACCAATTCTGTCTCTTATGCTGCATTGAATAGCTCTTGAATTCATGGTTTAAGTGAGCCCTATTTTCACTGAACATTAACTTAGTACAGCACATTAAGTTATTTGAACACCATGATGAATGCAGTCAGATTTTCTGAGCACAAAATCGATTTCTGGCAAGAGATGTGGTAGGAATTTATAGCACAAAAAGGATTAACAGAACAAAATAGCTTTTAATCTCTATCCTTTCTTTCTTCCTCCAGGGAATAAATGAAATCCTGCCATCCCCTGACATACCAGCTCTTATACTATGGTCAAATTCTGAGTGGGTTATTCAGCACTTTTATAATTGATACTAAGAACCAGTTATGTCTCTTGTGTATAGAGAGCTGCCAACAATCAGCCCATTACATCTCCTGTTTTCTGTGTGCCAATTTTAAATACAAAGATTTAATGGGGAGTTCCTTGAGTGATTCGACAGGCATGTACATATATGTGAAACTTAGTATTCTTGGAAAATGAGGTAAAATTGTATGCAGCACTCTTTATGTCTAATTGCTGTTGGGTAAATGAGCCAGTTGCTACATCTTAATCAACAAAAAGGACAGTCTTATTGTAGAAGTGTCCCCATTGACACAGAAGTTCTGGTTTCCATTCCTAGCTTTTCCCCAAGCTTCCTGATCAGTGTGTAATCAGAGGAAACTTTAGGAAGGAGACAAGGCTGTGGACATGTGTGATGGGTTGCCATCAAAGCTCCAAGCTCTCCTACTCTCCTGGGCAATGTATTGGCTATGAAGAACGAGTCTTGAGGGTCAAATGAAGGGGAAACAACTCCATATAGTCTCAAAGAGAGGGGGTGGGTTCTCAATGCATTAAAGTCTAGGTTGAGGACCCAAGGTGAAGTTGGTTCTTTGACAGGAGTCTTTAATAAATCTTGTAGTGGTGGGGGGTGATGACTGAAAAGTCTTCTATTAGAGGGTTTACAAGCTGTGATGGCAGTTAGGTGAACCTTAATGGAGCTCAGCAATAAGCCTGCGCTCTTTAAATTTAGCAAATAATCGAGGATGTGAGTCAGATGGGATATAGAATGATGGCTGCAGTGAAGCCTGGAAGCATTTCTACTTCTGTGGGTAAGTTTTCCTAGCTGTGGGCTTTCTGCTACTGAGCAGCACTATTTGAATTTTTTTAGAACAAGATTTGTTCCATACTAGAGATCGATAAAGACACACCTTGTGGTGAAGTGCTGAGAGATTGTGGTGGGTAACTGATCCCAACTCCTGGGTGAGGAGGGAAGGCATCAGAGGAAGTCAGAAAGATGTCTTCAGGGACATGAAATCTGGCTCCAGGAACCACATCTGTCTTGGTCATGATGGTGCTATGTGAATGGTTCTAGTTTCTCTTGTTTTTATTTGTTTAAGAACTTGAGAAGTAAAGGCATTGGAGGATAAACATATAGCAGAACATGAGGTCTCTTAATGACTTGGGCTTCACCCATTGAGATGAGGCTGTGTCATCTGCACTTTGCATTGGCTGAAGTTGTAAATCTGGCCCCAGATATGACATAGCTCTTAGAATAATTTGTTGTTCAGCTTTCACTCATATTCTATCCTGAAATGTCCATGGAGAGAATCTCTCACTGTGTTCTGTAGTCTTGATAGATAAACTGCTGAGATCTTTATGCAGTGAGATATGTGCTGAATCTATAAACTATGGAACTGGTGCATAAGAACCAGGATCTTGCTCTTCCTTACTGATTGAGATAGTTATAATACATTGTTGCTCTGTTTTCCAGTATTATTCTCATTGGGTAGCCCTAGATGTGTAGAAGGCACTGTTGGCAAGCATAACAAACCACTCTAAGTACTCAGAGGTCCACTAGACCTGGGCAGGGTAGTTCTAGAATTGTGTGTCCCAAACTATTGGAAGGCATCTGAAGTGATAATTTTCATGGGAGATTTGATGCCCTCAGAGCTAGAAGAGTTTGTACTTCCTTCCTTTAAGAGGTCTTTGTGAGAGAGACAGGGAGAGAGCCTGGGAGGGTAATAAGGTATTGAGCTGGATGGAATAGCCTGTGGAAATCACTTCTAGGATGCAACTGTATGAGGTGATGACCTCATTCAGAAAGGTAGAAAATGGGAGAGACGATCCTCATAAAGATGGGGGGTGGACACAGATGCAGTTTAAGATCTGAGGGTAGATCTCTCATGACCCTCAGCCAAAGGGTCAAAACAGGACTTTTGAGGATGCTGCCAACTGAGAGATTTCTGTAGAGGAGGCCCTTTTCTAAGTAAATTGGAACTTCTTCCTGGGGGCATTCAGCTGGTCTGGTGGGCTGATAGCAGACTAAGTGAGACTGTTGAGCCATCTGTGATTTGCTGTATTTTCTTTTTGTTGCAGGTGTATAGATGCCCAAAGATTGCAGCATCTCCCAAACACCTCTAAAGGAATGAAAAGACTTGATGCCATATTCTGTGGCATCACTAAATATGGTGGGCTCCTCAAATGGAAGGTCTTCAACAGTATTTTGTACATTCCATGGGGATGCCAGAAGTCTGCAGCCAGGAAGCTCCGTGCATGACTACTGCAGTAGCCATGGAATGTGCAGCTGTGTCAGAAGCATCAAGCAAGGCTTGGAGAGACTCCTTGGCAACTGTCTGACATTCTGTAATGAGGGCCTGAAATTGTTCTCTCAGCTGCTGAGGCAGGTGTTCAATAAAATATGATAATTTTGAATAGGCTCTGAAGTCATATTTTGCCATCGGGGCTTGATAATTGGTTAGTCTGAGCTACAAGGAGGCAGAGGAGTAGTTCTTGTGGCCCAAAAGGTCCAATGGTTTTAGCGCCTCATTAAAAACAGTGGTCAGGAGGGTTGGTAGTTTTTAAAGGAGACAAGAGAAAATGATCTCAATCTATAGGAAAGATAGAAAGTATGGTAAGAGGCCATCCTATCTTAACCAGGAACTCTTTCACAACCTGAAACTCTAAAAACAGTCCTACCAAAATGGAAACAATGTCAAATTATGAAGGATGAATATTTTTTTAAAAAACTACAGAAGCATATAGGGACAAAATTAGAAAGCCAAAGCATAAAACAAGGTTATCCGAGGTAGGGACTTAAAGGGTAACAAGAAAAATATTTTACAAATACATTAGAAGCAAAATGAAGACCAAGAACAGAAAAGGCCTATTAATCAATGAAGAGTTAAAGACAGTAACAGAAAATGCAGCAATGGCTGAAGTATTAAATGCCATTTTTGTTTCAGTTGTCAATAAAAAGGGCAAGAGTGATCAGATGAATAACACAGTGAACATCAGTATCAATGGGGTAGCGTCTGAGGCTGAAAGAGGGAGAAAAAATGGTTAGGAATTATTTAGACAAGTTAAATGTCTTCAAGTCAGCAGAGCCTTATTAGAATACTTAAGGAACTGACTAAGATCTCTGAACCATTAGCACTTATGGAGGATAGGAGAGATTCCAGAGGACTGGGAAAGAGCAAATATAATATCTAGCTATAAAAAGGGGAATAGGAACAATCCAGGGAATTATAGACCAGTGAGGTTACTTCTTGCACCCAGAAAGATAATGGAACAAATAATCAATTTGTAAACACATAAAAGATAATAGGGTGATGAGTGTAAGAGGGCATTCCCTTCTCCTCCTCCTCTGGTTCTTATCACACAGACAGAAAGCAGAAGATTACAAGTCTGAACTGCAAGCAAAGCAATGTTTACTAGGGTTAGTTTCCAGCAAGCATGTCCATAACTTTGACACCGCAGAGCCTGGTTTCCCAGTGTCCTGTTCGCCCCCATCGTTAGCAGGCATAATTATACTTGAAATGCACACCCTTGGTCCCACCCCTCACAATGTATGGTCATGTTCCATTCTGGGGGTCATGAGTCTATTAAGAATCAAACAGGCAAACAAGATCTAAAAGTCTATCTCAGGCAAAAATACAAGACTGAATCCTACACTGTCACTAGTACTCCTAGCAATGAGTAACAGTCAACATGGATTTGTCAGGGACAAATCATGTCAAACCAACCTAATAGTTTTCTTTGACAGGATAATAAGCCTTGTGGATGGGGAGTGGGGTAGGAGGAGGGAGCAGTAGATATAGTATATCTTAACTTTACTAAGGCTTTTGATACTGTCTCACATCACTTTCAGATAAACAAACTAGGGAAATATAGCCTAGAGGAACCTACCATAAGGTTGGTGCACAACTGATCTGAAAACAATATTGAGAGTAGTTATCAATGGTTCACAGTGAAGCTGGATAGCATATTGAGTGGAATCCTACAGGAATGTGACCTGTGTCTGTGTCTGGTTCTATTCAATATCTTTACAAATGATTTGGATAATGGAATAGAGAGTACACTTATTACTATTTGCAAATCACACCAAACTGGGAGGGATTGCTCTGGAGGATGGGATTAGAATTCAGAATGATCTTGAAAAATTGGAGAAATTGTCATAAATAAATAGAATAAAATTCAATAAAGACAAATGCAAAGTACTATACATAAGACAGAATAATCAGTTGCACAGATACAAAATGGGCAATGACTGGCTAAAAGGAGTACTGCAAAAAGGGATCTGAGGGTTATAGTGAATCACAAAGTAAATATGAGTCAATGTAATACTACTACAAAAAAAAAAAGAGCAAGCATCATTCTTGGGTGTATTATCAAGAGTGTTGTAAGCAAAACACAAGCAGTAATTCTTCCACTTTACTCAGAATTATAAGGCCTCAGCAAGAATACTGGCTCCAGTTCTGGGTACCACACTTTAGGAAAGATATGGACAAATTGGAGAAAATCCAGAAGAGAGCACCAAGAGTGATCAAATGCCTACCAAACATGACCTATGAGGAAAGATTTTTAAAAATTGGGTTTGTTTAGTCTGGAGAAAACACTGAGGTGGTACACGATAAGTCTTCAAAAATGTAAAAAGTTGTTATAATAAGGAGGGTCATAAATTGTTCTCCTTATCCACTGAGGACAGGGCAAGAAATAATGGGTTTAAATTGAAGCAAGGGAGATTTAGGTTAGATAGTAGAAAAGACTTCCTAACCATAAAGGTAATTAAGCACTGAAACAAACTAATTAGGTAGATTGTGGAATCTCCATCACTGGAGGTTTTTAAGAACAGGATAGAGATGGCCTAGATTAGTCCTGCTTCCATGCAGAACTGGACTAGATGACCTAATGAGGTCCCCTCCAGTCCTACATTTCTATGATTTTATGGTGCAGAACAGGATCGGTGTTGGCTATTCTGTTCATTGACCGTCTCCATAACCAGAGAGTTTGACTAGTATGGGAGAAAAAAATATTGATAGCCTCTGGGATGGATAAGCCAAAAAAAAAATACTGCATTTACATGTGGGTGAGCCAGTTGCTGGAATTTGCCACACTGCAAGCTGGGCTAAGTAAAGCAATATTGAAGGGCAAGGCAATGTTGCCCTGAGGAGGTCAGGAAGGATATCCAGAAAGGAGTACTAGGCCCTTTCTAACGGACTATAAAGATGTCTGTTACTCTTTTTACAAGATCTTGAAAGGCCTTAAAGTCATCAGGGCAATATGGTGTGGGAGGCATAATGGCCTCATCTGATTATGAGAAAAAAAAAAAAACTTGTGTAAAGACAGAGTTTCTTCCTCTTCTGCTGCTTCCTGCTCTGAAAGATATCCCTGTGGGGCAGAACCTGGGGGCAGGAAGCTCCTGATGAAACCTTTTTTGAGATGGCAGTCTGTAGAAAGGGTTGCCGTAAGGAGCCCCTTGTGAAGGGGATAAGGGAGTGGGGCAGGACCCTAAAGTTTTTCTTGCCAGGGAAGCCAGGTATGCTTCCTGCTAGGAGTTTACCTTTTAGTGTGAACTCTGAAAGGGGGAGGGTGAAAAGTGGAGGTGGATACCTCTGAGTCATATGAGGTATCATCCACTAGGTCCATGGGAGAAGGTAGTGGTGTTGGTACCAGTGGTCAAGTTGGTTCTGGGCCTCAGGAAGAGACCTGTACTTGTGTTTGTACCAAAGTGAAAAGGAAAACTGGTGATGGTGTTCCAGAGAATGTTGTACTGGTACCTGCTGGAAGAATCTCTTGGCACCCTCTAAGACTCTGTGTGGGGACCATGTAGGTACGAGAGGGGAAGGCATTGTCAAAGACATGAAGAATAAGTTGGTACTGCTGGGGATTACCTCTAAATATCTATTATTATAGCTGATTCAGGCTCTTTGAGGATTTGGAGATCCTTATTAGATAGGATCCTCTATGGTACAAGGGACTCTGGGTGAGGCTTCTCATAAGTGAGTATGTTGGGTGATATCAGAGACTGTACTGAAGTGGGAATGGTATGTCTTTCAATTCTGGCTATGGAAGACAGTACCAATGAAATTTTCATCTTGGCTCTGGATTTCAGAGGCACTGATATTGGTGCCACTTAAGATGACTTCTCAGTTTGGTCTTCTTAGCTGGTACCATGGTCACAATACCAGAAGGAAAAGGAGCTTGTACTGGGATATGAGGTTTCCTGAGATCCTGATGGAGGTGGTGAATTTCCCCTTGTCTTTTTTCTTCTGGAGAATGGAGTCCTTTCTTTTTATAGAATCTGAGAAGTACCACAGAACATTCATGGTTTTTGCTTCCTGCCAAAGCAGAGGTGATTCACAGATCTGATGTACAGGGAAGTGATTTGATGCCACCAGTCTCAAAGAGCAATCCACAAGTAGCAAATTAAGTAAGTCTGTCTCCCTCAATTTTTTAGATCTGCCTTTAAATCCTAAACAGATTTTGTATTTGGAGGGCATGTGAAGGGAACAGTCTGATTGTCTCGAACTCAAGGAGGACAGATTTGGGGAGATTCAGGACTTGCCAGCCTGCAAGGAGTAACTAGACTACTGGAAGCCAGAGTGAGACCTTATGCTTGTGGGCAGGCTGCTGGTGTCAGGGTTCTGCCTCTGACTATATAGCATAAAAACACCCAAGGCCACAGACAGTTTCAGAACCCTTACTGGTCTGGGTGGTCCCCCAAACATCACAGGACCACATTGCAGAGATCCCTTCACATCATCCCATCAGAGAGGTGGAGCTTGGTCTCATGTAGGAAAAACCACATGGCCCATCCTCAAACATGGTGATTATTGCAGGAATCCCAGGCCTACTACACAGAGAACCTTTGACTCTACACCTTCTTATTGGAACCATGGGACTCTCGGGGTGCAGTTTCTGCAAGTGTCCCTCGAAAGAGGAAGGGTCCTACATGGAAAATATAATACAGTCCTGGACTGTATTGTGTTTTCTTGGGAATCTCTGTGGGGATGGGGAATGATGCGTGCTGCCACCAAGATACCTATTTCTTTGCCCAGCCTGTCTAGACTCCATTATCTCTTCCAACATGAACTCTTAACATAAGGAGCAAATTAGCAACTTCTGTGGGATCCAGAAGGGAGGGGACTGAGTCTCAGAGGCAGCTGAGCCCTCCCTTCCATGACTGTGTCCTTTTTAGTGTTCTGATGGAGTCCAAAGCCTGTGTACGAGACATATGATTATTTATAGAAGTTAACAACCAGCCTGTAACAGCATGTCTAACTTGGAAAGAGAGCTGCTAAAAACAAAAATGAAACCTCTTCGGTAAATGTATCAATGTATTACAGCTGCTAAGGAGAGAGAGAGAGAGAAAGAGAGAGAGAGAGAGAGAGAGAGATGAATCACAGGTTAGCTGTTAAAGAGTATGATCCTTACATTTTTTACATCTCAGACCTCAGGATTTAGGTCAAATGACTAAGGAGGGCATATTAGTTTGGATAAAACAACAAACCTGAAACTTTCATCAAAATCTCTAACCAAACTTGAGCTGCAGGTGTGTGGAGGGTTTAAAATGTCAGAGCACCATTAATTTTTCATTTTATCTTCATTTTAATGAAACTCTGCACTTCCAGGTTTCAGTGAGATGTAGAAATACAAACGTACCATTTCCATCCCCCGGAATCTTATTTCAATATTTATTTCCATTCGGAATCAGCATGAAAGTCAAAATACTGATTTTTTTTTTCTCACAACATAAAGGTCTGAAACCATATGATTTGAAAATGTCAAAACATTTTTTTTGGTTTTCTTTGACACTGAACTGCATCCACCTGAACTGCTACTTTCCCTCATAGGAATTGTAGTTTCAGTGCTTCATGTCCCCAGTCTTCTCTATAGGATGTGCAGCTTCACCAGACTACATTTCCCTAGATGTGCATTGACAGTTCAGCCAGGGCATGAGGCAGCCAAACTACAACTACCCTAGGCATCTCCGGTAGGCACAGATGAATGTGGATGTGGCCAAAAAATAAATATCTTGATTCAGTCTGGCAAACTGAAAGGTTTTGATTCGGGATGACCCATTCTGAAACAAAAGATTTTGTCTGAAATTTCCCATGGGGAAAAAAAATCAAATTTTGGCAGAAATTAAAAAAAAATGTAGAACCCACATTTTCCAGCCAAAAAAACTCAAAACAAAACAAAATTAAGGAAAATTCCTAACCAGCTCTTCATGGTCCATTCTCACAATATTTCTGACCCATATGAAACAGAAGATATCAGAAATTTCATGTCAAAACCTCTTCTTACAAAATTTCCTGCTCTATTTTTGTCCCAAATCAAAGCAGATAATCACAACTTGTTTCTTCTCCAAATGTCCAAACCTTTTAGGGTTAACATGTCATTAGATCAGACAAAGCTGTATTTCAGGTATGATAAATCAATTCCCTCCATTTGCTTCTTTCTTTATGGCAATAGGTACTGTGTGAATTAGACTTCTTTAAATAGTTCAGAGGTTCAGTACTTGGTACTATAGACAGTATATCAAATTCAAATATCTAAAGAAAGAAATCGATCTTAATCCTGTTTCCTAACGTGGAACAAAATCATTTTCAATTAGAGTAGCAAAATTTACAGCTGTTTTGACAACTTCTCATTTATATATAAATACAGAGGTAACATAGCTTCTTTTAGCAATACAGAAGATGCTGATAAAATTCTGGCCTTTCGAATGTACACCATATATAAAAGTATGAACACTAAGAAGTAGATCCTTAGCTGGTGTAAATTTTCATAGCTACATTATAAAGCTATGACAATTTACACAGGCTGAGGATCTCTTCCAAATCCCATGCAATATATAGTCTGGTACATACATGGTGAATGCACAGAATTTCTTCTGCTGCCTCAGATTTTCTTTTTAAAAAACAGCTGAGTATTTTTACAAATAAAAAGAAACAGAGCTTCCTTTGTGAGCTTTACAGAGACAATATTACATTCTGAAAAGCTTTAAGGTGGTGCAGAGTACGTGTTTCCAATTGTGCCAACAGAGTTCATTTTCTTTGATTTTTACATCATTGCTCTAGGCATCCGCTTTAGCAGATACAAGTTGTTTTTGATAGCTCACTAAGGTTATGATAGCACCAAAGGACTTGGAAGCTGGGTAAAGTAGTTTCCACAGCAAAAGAAGGGAGGAAGAAGAGAATTCACCAAACAATAGACCTAAAGGACTAAATTCAGTTGTGAAGAGGATACTGAGAAATGTGACATATTTTTCAGAATCCATTCTAGACAGTAGTGTTCACTAGATGTTATACTAGTAACACTAGTGGTAGTGTGACAGGGGCTTGGTTTACCAGTGGCGTTGGTAGTAGTTAAGTTGCTGGGCCTCCAATCTCCCAAATCTCTGGTACCTCTCACTGGCCACCAGTCCAATGCTCTGTCAGCCCACCTCTTGGTAGGCAGTAATGTGGTCCTCTGAAATATATCATGGTCTGGCTATGGTCTGCAGAGGTCCTATTTCATTGGTGGCTTGATGTAAATTGTATATAAAAAAAGCTGGCATCTAAGTAATTTGCTTTGAAAAGATGCAGTTTGCATGGACAAAATTAAAGAAGCTCCAAATCAACATGTAATAACCTTAACAATAACATTGCAGTATTTCAAGACACAGCATAAGACACATCTAAAGTTGTCATCAGAAGACAGTTTATTATTCCTCCATTGGGTCTAAACAAATAGCAAGAGAAAAAGCCAGGAAAATTGTAGAATATGAAGTTATGCCTCTCTATAATTCTGAACTGCTCCCTATAGAAATTGTTAAGGAAATATAATTATTTGGTTGTACTTCAGGATTTAGTATTAACTCTAAATCAGAGAAAAAGTCCACCATTATTTCCAACAAAAAGGCAAACAAAGTCATTCTCTAGCTTGATTGCCACAATTATTATTAGACTTTGCAATTTGCATATAGCATGGCACAGAGTTGCACTCCTCCTTGAAGAGCTCCTTGAATTGTGCCTTAGGAGTCACACTGTCTCTCAGGGCTGCTCAGAGCATGTGTAGAGGTATTCACTCAGCACATCATCTATTAACATGCCACAGACCTCTTCCCACAGTGCCCTGGCCCTGGTCTATGGGACACTGCTGGTGGCAAGAAGCTTTGCCCTGTCACCACCTATTTCTTTCCACCATCATTTGGGCAATTTGCTCCTCCCTGGGAAAAAGGGACTAGCAACCCCTTCTCACAAGGATGTCCCATTTGACCAGTATTTGCGTGGGCAGTACTAGACTGGGGGGAAGCTCCTTGAATGTCCTTTGCCAGTGCATGCCTGCACAAAAGCTAATCACAGTCATATCCTTTGAAGTAGTATCATTCCCAGCGTAGCAGTTCCTCTTGAAACACACCTTGTTCACAACCTGGGTAATATGCCTGAAGTAACCCCATCAGCATGATTCAGACCCATTGTGTGACAGTGTAGCAGTTGGCCTACCCAATGCTCCATTTTGCAAAACTATTTGCCTGAATTAAAATATAACCTTATTTTAATAAAATACCAGTACTAGTACCCGGGACTACTCTAAAATCCAGGATCTGCTTTTTGCTGAATTGAACCTTTTTGCTCAATCCTACACTTTCTCTAAGAAATAAGGATTTTAATCCAAGAAGGGGAATGGATTGCTTTAAGGAATGGACTCTTTTCAAAAACTATTCCAGGAGGGTACCCTTTTAAACTCTAAAAAGATTAAAATAAATATAAATGCACCAAGGTGCTCCCTTCTCGCTTTTAGCAACTCAGTTATTAAAAAATGCAAGGGAACAGGTTCCGGAGTTGACAATTGTATTAATGATTGTAGGGGATGCTCCCTCTCCCTTGTGGAGGGAGGCCCCCTCATTCAGGTTGCTTCAGGCTTGCCATCCAGTCCAGAGGTCACGACAGGAAGTCCCAAGGAGTAGGTAATCTCTCGGTCAGGCTTGTCTGGCCAAGGCACGAAGCTGCAGATGGGTCTATGGCCCTTGCCTCCCCTACAGGTCCTCTAGTTCCCATAACAGGGCTGGGAACCAAATAGTCATGGTCAGGCTTTAGCCTGGGCTTGGAGAGTTCAAGCTGCCAGCAATTATACACAGCCTACCAGGGGCTGGCTTCAGCCTGGATGGGGCTTGGGCTGCCCACAAAACAATTACGGTCTATGGCGTTGGTATTGGCCTGGGCTTGTGGAGGCTCAGGCTACCTGCAATTGAACGCAGTCCTGGCTCTAGCCTGGGCAGGGCTTAGGCAGCTTGCAGACAGTCTCTACAGCTGGCCAGGGCCTGGGCTTTCAGAGGCTCAGACTACCAGCAAATTAATGGTGTCAAGGGCTGGCTTTATTCTGGGCAGGGCGCAGGCAGCCAGAAAAGCACCAGTCTATAAGGGAGCTCCTTCTCCAATGCAAGAGCTTCCTTGTGAAGTGTAGGGCATCAGGCACCCTGGTGTAGGGTGGCAGGGGGATTCTGGCCCACCCTACTCCACCACGTCCCAGCCCAGAGCCCTGGAAGAGGCAGAATCGGCTGCCCCTGTATCGGCGAGTATCCTGCCGCAACATGCCAACTGAGCCACACCTGGCTCCTCCGCTGGCTGTTCTGAGCCTGTCCATGGGCCACTTCCTGCCTCCCCGAGATTTGGTACCTCTTGATCTCAGGGTTCCTTGGGGTACTCTGTGATCAGCAGTCCAGGCCACTCCTTGATGGGGTCTCCCACTTCTGCATCTAGGGGACAGCCAGGTCTAGGCAGAAGCGTCCTTCTCCACTGTGGATGCCACCCCAACTGAACTGCTGGGCTTTCCTCTTATATTTCCCATCCTGCCCCGGCACTTCTGGTGAGGGGGTGGAGCCGGCTACGCTCCACCCACTCAGAGGTATGTAGTGGACCCTCCCTTTCCTATGCGGAGGGAGGCCACTTGGCCTCATTACAATGATCAAATAAGGAAAGGAGAAGTCTAACACATATATTCAACTTTCAACTGTCCAGATCCAAATAAGGAGAGACAATCTATGAAACAGTGGGATGGAGATGTAGATGAAAAGATTCTGTTAACAGAACTGAAAGCAAACTAAGTGAAACCTCACAAGGGAGATTCATGTACAGAGTATGGGTATGTCTACCCTCCATCTAGAAGAGCAATTGCCAGTTCAGATAGAAGTACACGCGCTAGCTCTGATTGTGTTGGCACACTAAAAATAGAAATGTAGCTGCCATAGCATTGGAAGGTGGGATGGGCTAGCTACCCGAGTAAGTATTTAGGCTCCCAGCTGACATTGCACATAGGGTGGCTAGCTCTTCCCAC
This sequence comes from Dermatemys mawii, assembly GCA_007922305.1. Taxonomy (NCBI): domain Eukaryota; kingdom Metazoa; phylum Chordata; order Testudines; family Dermatemydidae; genus Dermatemys; species Dermatemys mawii. Next base: position 51,572,245 of record ML677332.1, on the reverse strand, counting down.
CACCTGTACCACCCGGCTACACCTCTGTTCTTAGCATGCTAGCTTGATAAACTTCATGTATGTATGTCTACTTAAGCTGGAAATTAGGAGCTCCAGCCTGAGAGTAGATGTATGCTAAGTAAGTTTTTATAAGTTATCCATTACTCTGATATATGAAGCCTAGAACTCCAAAGACATTGATATGGATATCAATTGGTCCTGCTTTGAACAGGAGGTTGGGCTAGATGACCTCCTGAGGTCCTTTCCAACCCTGATATTCTGTGATTCAATGGGAGTTGCATGCTCATATACCTTTGAGGATCTGGGCCAGAGTGCCTAGATAGTGAAGAGAAGTGAGAGAGGAATTGCCACACTCAAGATGCACTACCTAATATAATGTTTTCTGGGGACTCCATGCTCAAAAGCTTCTGAGTGCTGGAGAGCTGCAGTTAAGACTTTGCCATTTTGATAGGCAGGCCCTTTGGTTCAGTCATGCTGGAAACAAATATGCAAGCAAATTAAAGTAGTAATTGATCTAAACTACTGCTAGCCATCTAAGGCAAAATTCTGTCATCATTGATAATGTATTCTGTCTTTCAACTACTTTACATGGACTGGAATATAATATTTGGACTATAAGTTACATTGTGTATATTATATATAGTAGATAAGAGCATAGAAACCTTTTATTGAATATCAGTGCATTACTAATTGGTATTATTGTTTATTTCTATAGCACCATCCTCCGCATGTGCATTGCAGTTTATAGATGATCACACACACACACACACACACACACACACACACACACACACACACACAGAAAATACAGAGAGCTGTTCATTAAGTACAGAGATGTTGCTTATTGATCTGTTGTAATGGTGGGGTTTTGGCCTTAAATTCTGTTACTTACTCCATAATGGCAATGTCATGACTCGTATTAGATTGTAACTTTATCGCTAGCTAGGCTATTGTACCACCAAAAAAACTGTTAATGCTGCTTCTCTGCACTCTGACCACCAGCTCTCTTCCAGTGGCCCATAATCACAGTTGTATTTTTCAACTGGCTCTGCAAAGAACAACCTATGAGCCCATGTGGAGCCCTCACTGCATGATTCTGCCCATGCAGCGTTTCTTGAGGAATCCAGGCCTAATTTATAAATAAATGTAATAATGCCGATTCATCATGGATGCAGTTTATTGGGCAAAATTCTGCTCTCTGTTGTACTGGTGTAAGTCCAGAGTAATTCCATTGACTTCAAAACCTATGAGAGAGCAGAACTGAGCCCAGCATTTTTTTTTCCTTTGTGCTCTGGGCTTGTATAAATGAGTGAACCAGTGGGGTTTTTTTTGTTGTTTTAATAGCAATGCTGAATATGATGAATAAAATATCACCGGAGACAATGAATTCACAGGCAGAGTTCAGATATAAGGCATAGGTTTCTTTCTATTGCTATGCCCGTCCCTCTTTATCCCCATCTAGGGAAATCACCCATTCAAGGGGTAAGACAGTAAATCTCCATATTTACTCAAGTTCTGTGTCTTTTCAAAGCAGAAGCTGTCAAGTCTATAGATTTACAAGGTTTTTATTATAATGATTTCCTCCATTGGGAAACTCAGGATGAAAAGATAAATTAATTTATCCTCTTCTATCCACTAGCTAAAGTTTAGACTGTATTCTAAAAACTGACTTCAGAGCACAGACATTGTATAATTCATCATGAGAAATTAAATTTAAAATCAACTCTATGTAGCCTTCTTGAACTGGGTTAGTAGAGGCTGGGTGCATTCCAAAAGGGATGAGTTCCGAGTCCTTGGGAAGAGTACCATTATTCTTCTATCATCAGCAAACTGGCTAAGTATTCCAAAGAGAGATTAAGTTTATCCCTTGACTGAGGGTTTTAGAGAACCATATTCTAACTATGTGGAAATGAACGAGATTATTGCTTAACAGTACCTAATTATTTACAAATATTTCATTTCCTTTTTCCCTCTTTTGGGCATGATTTACCACTGTATTACTCTAGTTTTATGCCAGTGTAATTCCATTGGGTTCCGCCAGCATACAATGGAAATAATACAACAGTGTTATTTTTTCACCTTTCTGCATGGGTCACCTATTGACACATGAACATTTCTACTATTACAATGGTCAAACAACACTAGCATATTTTTAAATCTTGAAGACCAGTTATTGATTTAGACACGAAAACTTAGTATTGGCTGAATGATTTTTATTACAAAAATACCAAGATTTTCTTACAGCATGTATTCATTTTCCTTCTCTTCCATAGGTGTTTTTCAATGCACATTGCAAAAGCTTCCAGTCCACCTATCAACATTCAAAGTTTTCTGACTAGCAGTAAATCTGGAGTGATCTACAAGAGGTGTGAGAGTTTAATTGAGCACAGTGTTTAAGAAGCTTAATCATAGTTGAAGGAGGCAGATATGGTGCATGGAGCATGGAGACTTTTGAAAACTAAAACATTAAACAAACTGAGGGGTCACCATTGTCCATCCTTCTGTTCACTCTCACAATTATATCTTGTAAGGCCTCAAGTGATTAAATTATTATATTAAGTGCCTTTTATTTAAAGCACCTTGCATCACTTACTAACTGCTTTATGTCACATTAGGTAACTAAGTTTTTCCTCAGCCATCTGACCAGAATATTTCAGTATAGTATGATTTATTTATTTTTTGAGCAAACTGCTGGTTACCCTCACTTTCCTGTTTTAAATCCCCAGTGCACATTTTTGATATCACCACTGATTACAGAGACATAAGCACAAAAGGATCCAGAGCCCCTGGGATTCAGATAAGTATTTAATTTTACCTTCAATATATTTTTAGAAGGTGAATATTATATTTATTAAATATAATATTTTAGTGTCTCCGGTGACAGAGGAGAAGAATTAAGCTGCAAAGTTATAAGGAAACTAGTGATGAACAATAATGAGTCTTTGTTTAAAATCATATATCAATGAGGAAATTACCACAAATGGGTCATACTGTCAGAAAAATTGAATAAACTTCACACAATGGCTCAATAAGTTACGAAGAATGACAAGTATGGTGGCTTGAACTACTGTGTCTCAAAACTGACATGGTTACAAATTATTGGATTTTCTTATGCTTCATGCAGATAAAATTTTCCATAATATTCTTTATTTCGATAGAACTGGTCAAACATCTCTTCCAGAATAATTTTCTGCTGGAAGATACTGATTTGATAGAATTAAAATGTTCCATAGGATGCTGAGCATCTCAGACATCCAGAGTCTATTTCCATGGTATCTCAGGGCCTGATTTGGAATGATTTTTTTTTCAAAATCTTATTTTTTTTCATAATGAACAACCCTGTTCATGCACAGCTCTAATACGGAGAGTGTGACACCATGAGAATTTGTACCTGGTTCAGGCCACCCATGAAGTTTATGGCAAATCTTCTTTCTCACTTCTGTGTCTTCATCATTCATAACACTGACTAACAGAGACATTTAACAATAAAACAGTCATATTTATAGTTGTGTGTGAACCACTGCTGAGCACAGAGACCCTTTCTTCAACACTCTTCTAGGTGGTGGGTAACATGCATTTTTATTTGGAGGCTAGGGGATTTACTTATGTTGGTTTATGATCAGTTGGTCATGTTGTCTGCTGGACCTCTTTGTGCGAAGCATTCATTATGCCTTTGTGTTTTGAACACCATAAAAAAATGGATGTTTAGTGGTGGTAAATAATGGCTGTTACACTCATTTATGTTATGACCCATGGGTCTCAAACCTGAGCCTGTAGGGCTTTTCGCTACACTTCAGCCCTCCAACTAGAAATCTGCTGATACTTGTGTACCTGGGACCCATAAAGTCTATCCCCAATTTGCTGGTCTGCCACTGCAGTCCTATTGGTGGAGTCCCAGAGCAGCTGGAACTACTTAAGCCAGCAGCAAAAACAGAAAGCTATCTGAACAACTGGATTCTACTCCGTTCTACAGCCCTTCTCCTTTGTGCACCTGCTTCTTGATTTCCTGACATCCTGAGCCAGCATGATTGCTAGCATCTGATCTGTGGTTCTGACCCCAGTTTGTCTCCTGACTCTGACCTCCCAGTATCCTAACTCTTGTTCCTGCTGGGTGGTTCTGATCCCCAGTTTGTCTCCTGCTTCTGACTTACTGGTATCCGGATCCACCAAACTCTTAAACCCACCTCGTGACTGTGGACTCTGGCTCTGGATACTAGGTCTGGCCACTCACAACCTGGCCCTGAAAGCGTACACCATGACTACCCTAGTTGTTCAAGTTATTATACTTATACACCAAACACTTCACTGAGTTTGGTTATATATAGATAATCCCATTAACAACAATTTTATTTATAAGTGATTAAGGTTGGTTAAGAGTGACAAGCTCTCAACTCAAACTAGTAAAGTCTGATTTCCCCCTTGTTTGTATCTGGTCTATTCAGATTCTTAAGATAGCCTCATCACTTTTATATCTGAGTGCCTTGCAGTAATGAAAATGAAATGGTGTTAGCAGATAGGAAAAAAGCTGAGGAATGATATGTGGTAAATGAGTCAGTAACATATATCTTCTGATCATTGTCTACTATCTCTCTTCAATACTTATAATGCCCCTGTCCTCATAGTATCTGAGACCTCAGAATCTTTGGTGTTCTTATCCTTATGAGACCTTGAGAGGTAGGGAAATATATCCAGCTAGATAACTGAAAACTGAGAGATTAAGTGACTCGCCCAAGGCCACCCAGGGAATTGTAGTCACAGGTCCCTTCCACCCCTAACCACTGGGAGCATCCTTCCATTGTGTGTAATTATTGACATCTGGGGAAAATATCTGAAAAATGCAAATATTCTGATTTGGTAGTGTTTTACAGTCACTTAACCTCATGGGTACAAGGCAGTGGATATGCCAGTTAAAATTGAACTATCCATCAATCATAAAATTGAACATTACAAGCAGTATATATACACCATAGTTCCATTCTATTTTTTCTTACTATTTAAATCTCAAGCTCTGAAAATTCAGTCCTTTTTTCCCCACTAAAAACACAAAATAAAACATCAGCAACTAGCAGAGAGCTTCTAGTTTTCAGCATGCCAGACAATTAGGTCATTCCTTGGAGGGCAATACGGTGTGTTAAGATATCACATCTTAACAGTGGCTAACAGTAGCCGAGGACTTGCAGAAGTGTCCTGGTATATTTTTGATACTGCTTGGGGATGTTGTCATGACTAGCAGTGAGCAAAAGACTGACAAAGGGGGAGGAAATCAGAGGGAAAAATCTAGGATAAAAATAATAGCAATAAAACTCTTGGCAAGTCAGATTGTTGCAAGTCTCCGTACCTGAAACAACTTTCACAATAATGGGATTCAAGTGTCCATAAAATTAGTCAAGATACAAAAATATAAATGTCAACAATTTGCATAAAAGCTTTACTTTAAAGATTTAGCACTGTGTACCAAATGAAGGGGGAGGGGAGGGGAGGGAAGAAAGCACTGCCATAACAGTAATACTTTAATATAGGTATCCATTATCTAATGCTTATATAATGGAAGCCAAATGAGTTCTTTATTATTGGTGCTATTACACTGAATACCAAATGAACTCATCATCGAAGCACACTTGCTTTAAAAACTATTACTGCACCATCAGTAACAAAAATAAATAAATAAAAAAGCATACAAACTTCTTTAGATGACTAATTTGATTTCAGTGTTAACTGTTAATGTATTATTAATCAACAGTTCATTATACTTTTAGATCGCATTTAGTTTATTTGTACACAATTCATTTCTGTAATCTCTCACTCTGTTGCCTTTTATTCCTATGTAAACAGTGCTGCTTTGGGCTGATACAGATCTACAGTAAATGGCAGAATGATATGTTTGTGTGCTATTCAAATTTGTTCTGTTTTGCAAAACCAGGAGAGGGTCAAAAAGGTTGATGAGATCCAAAGTAAATGATAGCATATGAGAACAGTCTATGAAAATTAGAAAGTGCTGAGGTCAACAGCTTAGACTGTGCTATCTGAACATCAAAACAATTCTGAACGTATTCATCAAATCCTTTCAGTTTTCATTGTTTGAAGTCGTTTGTAGTAATGGTAATTCAATTTCCCTGCAGCATATATCAATTTGAGCTGTTATTTTGATTTGCTAGGTCATACACATCAAATGCTCAAAGCAGATTCAGGAGACACAACCCCCTGAAAATCAGTAAGTTGGTGTGAAGTAGCAGAACAAAGCACCGTATTACAGCTCCAACTTTTCAAGCTGAGAAGGTTCTTCAATGGGGAAGCAGAATACTTAAATAGAATGTCTGGAAATCACAACAGGCAGTGTGATTGTTATGGATAGCTACAGCCAAAATGATAGTGAAGGAAGCCTGATCAATGTTGTTGGCACTTCACAAAGGTAATCACTGATACCAGCTCATTAGTTACTCCACATGCTTGTGTTAAAAGCCTGTCCACTTAAATTCCCTTAGTAAATGAGAAGCTGCTTGGGCACCATTTTGTTATGCCAAAAGTCATTAGGCCTACCTTGCAATGTGAAGGATTGCTGACATTTTATATTACTGGGCTTGCTAATGTGCTTTTACCAATATAAATTTAGTTTACGCTCCTAGAATTCCTATGGATCATTTGTTCACTGAGAAAGACTTATCTTGTTATGCATGTAAGATAATCCTTACGCCATCCAGAGCTATTAGGAACATTTGCTATTTCCTACCAATGTTTAGGGCTTGAAATCCAAATGGTGAAGGTATTAGTGAATGCTCCCAGGATCTGATCTTGAGGAAATAGTACATGAATATGTGCATAATATGCAGCTAAGGGTTTGTTTTCCAACAAAGCAATGTGGTTTTTTATTAAATTATAAGAGAAAAATGCATTTAAACTTATTTATGTTCCGTGGGGTATAAAGATGTCTTGATATGTTCTGCTACCATACAATGCTAGATTTATATTACAGTAAAATAAACATGGGGTGCAGAAACCATGGCTTGCACAGTAACGTTAGAAACATTGCTTTAGAGTATCTTTATGCCTGTGGTCTGGGCTGCTGGCTGGTGGAGCATCTGCACAGTATAGAACTGAAGAGTTGGGATGTCATTTTTCAACCCGTTCTAGGTAATAACACCAGTTTCAAAAAAAGGACCACAAATGCTGAGAACAAAAGTTTTGAGGGGTGTGGCTTAGGAATGATCAATCAATAGGCATGTCTTTTAGACTGTAAACTCTTCATGATAGAGGCTGTCTTTATTTTTTGTCCTGTTGTATCACAATCTTGTTTTTATGCTCAGCAGATTAAAAAAATACTTCTGTGCCTAAAAATGGTCTTTCAGCTAAGGTGCTGGACTGGAACACAAACACTAACTCCTAAGTGTCCATAGACCTTGTCTTCTCTATGCAGATAAGACAGCAACCTCTGAGTTCTCAGAACATTCCTTTGCAATGTCACGCTCTTTACCATGGGACATTCCCCAAAATTACTAGGTAAACTGTCCCCAAGGAAACAGTGTCCACACCAGCTTGTTTGGTTCAACTGTGGTTTAGCTCCAGTATTAACATCACAACACTATGATATACTTCTTATAGTGAAAACAATCATATGTTTATTATAAAGGACTAATATTTAAGAGACCATGAATAACAATAAGGATGGGAACAGAAATTATTACATATTCTTTGTGGTTTATAACAAGTTTCTTAAAATCTGAGCTTAAATGAACTAAATTTTTGTCTAAAACAACTTATCTCATATAAATCAGTCTCCCAGGGCTTTCAGCCCTGGTATGGATGAGACCCCCTTTCATGAATGCAAAAAGCACTGTTCTTTTCGCTTCCTTGGTGAAGAATAAAATGGTGTTCTTTTGCTTTTTTCTTATACCTCCAAAGTTCATAGGTGTCTTCAGAAACAGGATGACTCCCCATCCCTGAAGTTTATCCTCTGAGATCTTGTGTTCTGTTGATTTCCCGTCCCTCTGTTGACTCATATGTAAATGGGTTGTGTTGTGTTGGCCTATGCTGCTTAATCTACATGGCTGACAGAGAAACAAGTGAATCAGCATCCTTTGTCTAACCTAAAACCTGTTTATCAGTTCTGTAAATCAGCTCTTAAAACATGTTTTCAGTACATATACATAACTCCTTAAATATCATCCATCCATAGATACATCTTACTATGAGAATCATTATGACATGGCTTTTATTAGATACCTCACTTGATGCTCTTTGGATAAAAACTGTGAAAGCAATGTGTTGGAGGTAGTGAGTTTGTCAGGCCTGTCAGGAATTACAGTTATAGGACAGATTTTGGAGAGGTAGCCGTGTTAGTCTATATCAGTAAAAACAATAAGGAGTCCTTGTTTTTACAGTTACAGAACAGTGAACCCTTTACCTTTGGCAGTGAGGTGCCCTTATGGTCATCATGATGGATATTAGCAAATGCAATAAAGACAACTTTAATTTATTAGCAACATTTCCCCTGAGAACTGATTCCATCTCATTAGCTTTAATGTTAATGGAATTGCAATGTTAGCAACTGCCATGCAAATTATTGACAACTTTGTTAGAAGAGAGGTTCCACTTATTATGAATTTGCTGGCTCCAAGTCCAAGTGTCAGAGACCAGAACATGGGTAGACATCAGGCCTTGTAGTTAGAGCAGCCAGCAATAGGAATCCAAGGTAAGAGCTGGAGCCAGAGGCCAAATGATAGAGAAAAGTCAGAAATCAAAGCTGAGGATCAGAAACAGAGCCAGAAGCCAGAGCTGAAGTCAGGAAGCTCAGGGTCAGAGATGGGTTACCTAGAGTGAGGCATGGCAGGAGCAGCACTGAAACTTATCAGTGTCTAAGGCTTGAAACAAGCAGGCACTACCATAGTCAAGGGCAAATGCTTTGAGTAGCCACAGAACTTAACAGCTGGTCTGCTGACTCTTCCCATCAACAAGGTGATGTAAACAATCTGCAGTTTATTACACACCAGCTGTGCTTGCCAAGTTGCCCAGAGACTGGCTCTGCTGTAGGCTCTGATTCCTGACATAAGGACAGGATGTGTGCTTCCAGAGCACATTGAAGATTATGTTGCACAGCTGTGCACATCTGCTGTGTTTCATGGCTTCCAAATGTATGTCTCTAGCTGATGAAGTTCAGGTTTTGGAGACCCTTTGTGAGCACAATTCTAAGCTTACATGAGTGTCTAAGAAGTTTGGTGCTTCAAAGACTGTTCTTTCATGCATTTTAAAGAATAGTGATGACATTTTGAAGGAGCATGAGATCAGCACAAACCAAGGTTGCAGGTTTCAAGATAATAGCAAGGAAGCAGATGTTGGTGAACTCCTGTGGCTCTGGTTTTGGCAAATGTTTAGCCAAGGTGCTTATCTGTCTGGGCCAATGCTGAAACAGAAAGCAACTCAGCTGGCAGCAGAGCAGAGAAAGGAATTCACCCTTCACAGTGGCCAGCTCAGTCAGGGAAAGCCTGACACAGAATGGTTTACCCTAATGAACACAGTGAGAAACAAGATGCTAACCTTCTGGCAACTGCTAAATGGAAGGCAGACACCCTGAAACCTGAAAACTGAAAATGCCAAAGTCCGGGTTGACTTCAAAAAGGAGAGCAGGGTCTCTCAGAATTGGTGGTTAACATGATAGTTAGATTCACCAACCAATTAGAGAACTGTGCTCCTGATTCCCAACATTGATTATCAAGAAGCTAGAAAAAGGAAATCACACAGTCCCCTTTATTGTATTCCAGACCCTGGCTCCCAATCAGTCAGTAGCTCCATTGAAGTGAGAAATTACTTAAAACTCTATTTACTATACAGAATGTTCTTCTGATACCCAAAGGACCAGCCACATTACCAAATCAATACTAGTTTAGATCTTACCCAAAATACCACGCTGCCAGCCAATCCTTTAGTATCTAAAACTAAAGGCTTTATTAGAAAGAAAAGAAAATTATGAAAAATTAATATACAAATACTTCAAATTGCAGCCTTTCTGAAAAACTCAGCATTTTTTTTCTCTTTCCCTATGCCTTGTGTTTATGTTGTGAACAAGTACTAGGCATTGTTCCTAACATCTTAGTTCAATTTACAAGTATAATTGTACTAAAACTGAATGAGTTTCATATAAATCCTTTGTTAGACATTTTACTCTTGGTAGACCTATAGAATGTCAAGGGGAACAGACTTTTTATGCAATATTCATATAGAACAATTAGAAAAAGCATAAACAGTAATGCCTAACAATGTAACTTTAGCAAAAGTAGAGATTGCTGTAATAATGAAAGATTATTAAACAAAATAGCTATATTATAGTGTATAACTAGGTGGCTTTCCCCAAGTCTGCCCTGATTACAGAATAAGCCACACTTGAGTTGAATCAGATCCTGCGAGCTGAGCCAATTGGGGGTGGAGGCAGGGTTGCTCCTGGGCTATAAATGATCTAAGGCTATATGCTAAAGGGATAGTGAGAAAGGGAAGTAAAAAGTGAAACTGCTGTGATTTTTGAGACAGGGATAGCTCTGGTGGTGTGTGAGGGGAGGGACTGTGTGTAGCACAAGCCTCAGTGGAAGATTGTTTTTTGCATTGGTTTTGAGGACTTGGTTAATTTATGAAAAACAACCCAGACCCCAAGAAGGGCTGTGATTGAGAGAGACAGTGTGGAGTTTGTTGAAGGAGCCATGAAGAAGGGAAAATGGGGGTAAGGCACAATAGAGCCACCCCAGCTAGGAGGAGGCACTCATATGGTAGCTGGCCTTCATAAGAAACTCTGCTGCATATTTCTCTCTCAGCCTTAGGACTCTTGTTATCAAGAACATGATTTGCTGTTTGTCAGGCCTTGGTACAACTATCCCTGTGGTTAAACAGTTTCTTAAGTAACCTTCTAGTACAGTAAGTACATTGACTTTTCTAGTATGGGTCCCCTAAGCATGGGACCCATGGATTAAACACTTTAGTCCATACTTGGGCTTTCTTCTGGTCTGGAAATCTCTGAAGCCTACATCCCAAGCAGGATCTTAAGAGAAGGCAGAAAGCCAGTGAGGAATAGATAAAGGGTAAGATCAGCAAGCAAAGCTACCTCTTGGAAGTCAGAAAGTGTTGTGGGTTTTGTTTTGTTTTTTTTAAAAGGAAGAACTGACAAAAGCCAAGCAGAGCTGAACCTTGCAAAAAAAAATGTAAACCACTAGTAAAAGGTTCTTTTATCCATATAAATAAAAAGGAAAGAAGAGAGACAGCTAAACATTGAGGGTGGGGATTAAGGCATATGGTATGGCCCAACACCTAAATGAATACTTTGCCTCTATTTTGAATAAGACTAGTGAAGAGCTTGATGACAGCCGCAGCGTGGCTAATGGAAATGATATATGGAAGTAGAAATGACCACATCTGAGGTGGAAGCCAAACTTAAACAGCTTAGTGGGACAAAATCAAGGGGACCTGGATAATCACCATCCAAGAATATTAAAGAAACTGGCATATGAAATTGTAAAACCAATAGCAAGGATTTCTAATTAATCTGTAAACGCAGGGGTCATACCCTATGACTGGGAAGCTGCAAATATAAGTACCTTGTGAAGGGATATGCCTTCAGTCTTGTGGAGAGGAGAATAATGATTCCTTCTGGCCCTGTTCAGTACTAACAAGACAAGGGTGGTTCTGCCTGGAGCAGGGAGGATAAGCTTCAAAAGGGAAGACCTGCCACAAGAAGGGGTGGTAAACAGGAGGAGGGCTGCTCTGCCTCAGAGACTGCTGATAGCAGAGGCAGACCAGGTGAGGGAGATAGTAGTAGGCCTCACTGTTCCTGAGGCTGTATGACCTAGATACAAAGCAGTATGACCCAAGAGGAGGGCTGGAGGTATAGCCTATTAAAAGACAATAAACCTGCTAATAGTATAAGCCCAAAGGGCTGAATCCAGAAAGACTGCCTTATAGCCAGGCCATTTTTGCTTTTCTTTATTTTCAAATTGATTCCTCACTTTCATAAGGGAAAGAGAGGGGAGGGAACCTTTCTTTTGTTTGTTTTATGCAGAGAACCCCTCATGTGCTATGAACTAGGGATGGGGAGGTATTATAAATGACTGGAAGTGTGGCTTGGAGGAGACCTGAGGAAGTTCCTAACCCCCATATTAGTTTGACCTCAACTGTATGCAAGCTTTTAAAACAACTTTTGGAAGAGAGATTAGTTCAAGACATGGAGGTTCCTGGTGACTGGGTTAAAATACAACATGCTTTTACAACAGGTAGATCATGCCAGATCTCTTTCTTCAAGAAGATAATTGACTTTTCTAGGCAAAAGAAATGCAGTAGAGCTAATCTACCTAAATTTCAATAAACCATTTGATACAGTTCCCTATTGGAAATTACTCATTAAAGTGGAAAATAGGGTGGGAAATTATTCATTAAAGTGGAGAATTAATATAAGACTCAAAAGGTGGGCAAGGAACTGGTTAAAGGAGAGGCTACAATAGGTCATACTGAAGGGTGTGGCTGGAGGATGTTACTTAGTGGAGTTCTTCAAAAATCACTCCTAGAACCAGGCATATTTCAAGTTTTGTTCAATGAGCTCAGCACCAAAATTGGGAATGAACTAATAAAATTTGCAGATGACACAGCTGAGTATATTGCCAGTATGGAATAGCTTACAAGAAGATTTGAACAACCTTAAAAACTGGAGTAATAAAAATGTGATGAAATATAATAGAGCAAAGTGCAAATTCATACATTTAGAAATTAACAAGATTTTTTGCTATAAAATGGGGACTTATGAGATGCAAGTAGCAGAGGAGGAGAAAGATTGGGTGTATTGGTTGATCACAGGATGACCATGAGTCACTAATATGATGCGGCTATGAAAAGGGCTAATATAATTCTAGGATGCACCAGACAAGGTTCTCAGTAGAGATTGGGGAGTGTTGTTATTGATGTGCAGGGCACTGGTGAGACCTCATCTGGAATACTGTGTGATGTCTTTAGATCAAGATTTGCAGACTTTGGTAACTCAGACAGAGATTTTGGGCCTGTAAGGCAGTAGCCAGTTTGCAGGCTGACACATGATTCTAGAGTTTAATGAAATGGAGGTTATCTTCCATGTGTCAGCCTGTGACCTCAGTCCCACTGGAAACAATGAGAAATGGTGACCTATTCCAGAAACAAAGTTCCCCACATTACTGAATAATATTTTGATGATATAGCTGGCAGGATTCAAACCATTCTTTTTTAACACCACATTCAGAAAAACACATCCACTAGACGGGCCCGGTGTCTGTTTAAAAAATGCTCAAGAATTTTCTGGTGTTGAAATAGCCACCAGATGGTGTGCTTACAATTTCAAAAATAAAACACAAATAAATGGAAACTGAGGGAAGAAAAAAAAAGTCAGGGAGTAAACAGTGTTTGTATGTACTTGATTTGGCTGCATCAATTATCAGGAAATTGAATTCCTGAGATTCTTCAATGTTTTCTGCCTCACTATATAATATCCACTGTAGTCCGATCCTTATTAGACCTCTAAAAACTTCATAGAGCTCATATACTCTAGTCTATTCGGATACCATTGGCACAATTAAAGCATGTAGGGCCAAACTTATCAATATATTATACCAGAGATGAAATTGGTCCCCACTTTTTGTAGTACCAAGGCCTATTTACAGACTTTTTAGTTTGCTTAGCCAGCCTTCCAAGTTGTTTACAGTCTATCAGATCAGTAAAGGTGCCAAACTAGAGTATACCTGTAGAGGGGCGGCACTGGGGCACATCCCTCTGCGGGATGGTGGGGCACCACACCGCCTCGCCTTCGTCTCTCAGCCGGGTTGGGGAATACCCGGCCTGGAGCTCAAGTGCTCAGAGTGGCCTGAGCAGTAACAGTTCAGCACACCCCGGCCCTGAGGTAGGGCAGGGCAACAAACACATATAAGGTCAGGGCCCAGACCCTCAAGCAGGGGCTGAGCGGCAACAGTTTGGAAGGCCCAGGCCCTGAGGCAGGGCGGGGCAACAAACACAGGGAAAGTCAGGGCTCAGACCCTCAAGCAGGTGCTGAGCAGCACCAGCCAGCTAGCACTGGCGTCTGGCCGAGGGGGAGACTGCCACCCATGGTTAAGGGTGGCAGGGGGGACGCAGGCCCACCCGCTCCACTGCATCCCGGCCCGGGGCCCTAGCAGGGGTAACAGATCCGCTGCAGTCAGTGGGGCTCCTGACCGCAACACACTGACATGGGTTCTGGCTCATTCCCCGGGCCACTTTCTAACTCCCCCTCAAAGGGTTGGACGCCGTGTCTTCCATGGGCTCCTCCAAATCGCTGTCAGGGGGCGGAGGCGGCAGCTCCTCTGGGTATCCAACCAGCAGCGAGCATGGCTCTTCCTCCGAGTAGCTGGCTTGGGGTAGGCTCGGCCAGTCCTCCTCCGGGTAGCAGGCACAGGGCAGGCTTGGCCAGTTCCTGGGCTCAGGCTGGGTCCCAGAGGCTTCCCACTCAGGAGCTCCAGTAGTAGCATCTGACCCCTCCAGTGGCTCCCTCTCCACTGAGCTCTGGGGCCGGGCCTTTATACTTCCGGGTGCTGACCTCTAGGGAGTGGGTGCAGATTTTGCCGGCTCCACCCACTTTGGTCTCTGGGGAAGCTTGTCCCTCTGCGGGGCGGTTGGGCACCACACTGCCTCGCTACAATAACAAACATGTTTAAAGGTCTGACTCAAAACCCACTGAAGTCAATTGAGAGTCCTTCCACCCACTGGCTCCAATGTGCTTTGGAGCAGGCCCTAAATATCCTTAGGAAATTTTTGACACAAATTAATTTATATCAAAAAGACTGTTTTGTATTTTAAAACAGCAAAATCAATAGGCTTCAAAATGTGCATTTTGTATTATAAAGCAGCAGTATGGCATGTTACAATGTTTAATTTCTGACTTTTTTAAAATATTAACAATACGTAAAGAACTGTCTAATTTTATATTATGTGTGTGTAATAGTCACAGATAAATAGTAGTTTAAGATCAAGTCCAGGTTCAAAAGTACATATCAGTAATTTAGCTTAAAATATGTTACAAGAATGTATAAATCTTAACATGTTAATGTATGGAAGTGAAAAGTTAGCTCATACAGACAAACTTAACTCTGCCTGGTAGTAGGGTGACCAGATAGCAACTTTGAGAAAAAACGGGAGAAGGGATGGCGGGTAATAGGTGGCTATATAAGAAAAATTCCCAAAATATGGACTGTCTCTATAAAAATGGGACATCTGATCACACTATCTGGTAGTGACCCCAGACAATAACCATGTGATTATGATTATAGCATTTTAGTATTTGTGCTTCTGGATCAGATTACACTAATTTTTAAAAATATAGTGTTGTGTTTTTTCATGATGTCACCAAAGGGCAGAGTTAATGTTGTTTAGATAAGAACATAAGAGCAGCCATACTTGATTAGCCCAATGGTTCATCTAGCCCAGTATCTGTCTTCCAACAGGTGTCAGATGCTTCAGAGGAATTGAACAGAACAAGGCAATTTAGAAGGTGATGTATCCCCTGTCCAGTCCCAGCTTATGGCAGTCAAACATTCAGGGACACCTGAACCATCTTGACTAACTCACTGTCCTCAATAAAATTATCTAATTAATTTTTTTAGTCCAGTTATGCTATTGGCCTTCACGACAAGGAGTTTCACAGGTTTACTATGTGCTGTGGGAAGAAGTACTTCCTTATGTTTGTTTTAAACCTGCTGCCTATTAATTTCATTGGGTGATCCCTAGTTTGTGTGTAGTGTGAAGTTAAAAATAAAACTTCCTTACCTACTTTCTCCATATCATTCATAATTTTACAGACCTCTATAGACCCTCTCTTAGTTGTATCTTTTCCAAGCTGACCTGTCCCTGTCTTTTTAAATCTCTCCTCATATGGAAACCATTTCATATGCCTAAGAATTTTTGTTACCCTTTGCTATACTTTTTCCAGTTCTAATATATCTTTTTTTAGGGCTGTCAATTAATCACAGTTAACTCATGCAATTAACTTTAAAAAAATTAATCGTGATTTAAAAAAATAGTGATTAGTTGCAGTTTTAATCATACTGTTGAGCAATAGAATGCCAAGTGAAATTTATTAAATATTTTTGGATGTTTTTCTACATTTTCAAATATATTGGTTTCAATTACAGCACAAAATACAAAGTGTACAATGCTCACTTTATATTATTTTTAATTACAAATATTTGAACTAGAAAAATAAAAGAAAAAATATTTTTCAATTCACCTCTTTCAAGTATTGTAGTGCAATCTCTTTATCATGAAAGTGCAACTTACAAATTTTTTTTGTTACATAACTGCATTCAAAATCAAACCAATATAAAACTTTAGCGCCTACAAGTCCACTCAGTCCTACTTCTTGTTCAGCCAATCGCTAAGAGAAACAAGTTTGTTTACATCAGGGGTATGCAACCTCTGGCATGCTTGGCACTGATTTTCAGTGGCACTCACACTGCCCAGACTCTGACCACTGATCTGGGGGGCTTTACATTTTAATTTAATTTTAAAGGAAGCTTCTTAAACATTTTAAAAACCTTATTTACTTTACATAGAACAATAGTTTAGTTATATATTATAGATTTACAGAACGAGACCTTCTTAAAATGTTAAAATGTATTACTGGCATTTGAAACCTTAAATTAGAGTGAATAAATGAAGACTTGGCACACCACTTCTGAAAGGTTGCTGACCCCTGGTTTACATTTATGGGAGATAAAGCTGCCCACTTCTTAATTATGTCACCTGAAAGTGAGAACAGATGTTCATATGACACTGTTGTAGCCAGCATTACAAGAAATTTACGTGCCAGATTCTCTAAAGATTCATATGACTCTTCATACTTCAGCCACCATTCCAGAAGTCTTAAAAGAACAACACTCTGAGGCAGAATCTACAGCATCTGAACCACCAAAAAAGAAAATCAGCCTTTTGCTGTCAGCATCTGATGCTGATGAAAATAAATATGTGTCAGTCCACACTGCTTTGGATTATTATCAAGCAGAACCCACCGTCAGCATGGATGCATGTCCTCTGGAATGGTGACTGAAGCATGAAGGGACATATGAATCTTTAGTGCATACGGTGCATAAATATCTTGCGGTGCCAGCTGCAACAGTGCCATGAGAATGCCTATTCTCACTTTCAGGTGATATTATAAACAAGAAGCAGGCAGCATTATCTCCTGCAAATGTAAACAAAATTTTTTGTCTGAGCAATTGGCTGAACAAGACTGAGTGGACTTGTAGACTCTAAAGTTTTACACTGTTTTACTTTTTAATGCAGGATTTTTTTTATATAATTCTACATTTGTAAATTCAATTTTCGTTATAAAGAGATTGCACTACAATACTTGCAATAGGGGAATTGAAAAATACTATTTCTTTTGTTTTTTTACAGTGCAAATATTTGTAATAAAAATAAATATGAACTCAACACTGTACACTTTGTATTCTGTGTTGTAATTGAAATCAATATATTTGAAAATGTAGAAAACATCCAAAATGTTTAAATAAATAATAATCTATTGTTTAAAAATGCAATTAATCACATGATTAATTGAGATTAATTTTTTATCTCACGATTAATCATGATTAATTTTTTAATCACTTGACAGCTCTACTTTTTTGATTAATTGTGCATTTTCATACCTTAACATATTTGAATTTATTTTATGTTCAGTTTTAACTCTGAAATTACAAGATGTATAACATTATATCTGGGGATAATCATCCCTTTAATGTGTTTTACCCTAAATAATTGACATGTATTCTGAACCTCAAAACCATCTTAATGTAGTTTTTGTTTGAGAAATTTAAGATATTAAAAGATTCATGCATAAATACTAAACAAGAAACCTAATGAGAATGCTGCCATATGAGTGTGTAGTATTAGCCTTAAATCTTTTTTTATTTTAACATTTATAGACTGATCAGTATTTTGGCTGCTTTACACCACTCTACAGTATTGCAAAGCAATGGGAGCATGCTGGCCAGTTAAGTTAGGTTTACAGGTGTTTTGTATCACCAGAGCTGTGCATTCCCCTTACCTCCTGTCCTACAGATTTCCCCCAGCTGATGTGCCTCATACATACCTACATACACTCACTTCAGTTTCCTCCTCTCTCTTTACCAATCTTTAATTTATCCCTCTTGATTCCCCTGTACATTTTCATGTGCAGATGCACATACGCGCACACACACACATGTACACAAGTTTTGTTCATACTCTTCCATGCTACATTGCTTTGTACTTACACATGCACTGGTTTCCCTCACTCACCTGTCTTCCGTCTCCCTGATCTATCCCATATTTCCTCTGTTCAGTTGACCCTGTGCACAAGCTAGGTTTTGAAAAGAAGTATTTAGGGTTAATGGTTATTTTTGCAACTATTTTCATAACTGAAAGTTATAAGTCAGCTGAATATAGTGTATACAAATCCTCAGAGAAACTCAATTTTTGCCCACTTTCAAAATAGCTATCTCCCATTTTTCTCAATGAGACTCAAAATATACTTTTTTTCCCAATGAGAGTAAAGCCAACAGCTATGTTTCTGAAGAGCAAATTGAAAACAATGGGAGATAGATTTTTAAGTATAAAAAATCTGTGTGAAAGAGACCATTCATTCTTAAAAAGTAATCAAATGTAGCCTATGCAGAAGAATTCAGTAAGTTTTAACTAAGAAGGAATTTTAAAATATCTGCATTATTCCATTATTAAGTTCATTCAGTACACAGAAACATTCTGCCATGAGTCCTATATTTCTTAAATGATCCATATATTTAATTAACACCAAAATAGCCAGATGACTTGTACCTTTTCAGAAATTCATTCTGTACTCTGAGTAGGTGCTATAACTTCTGCAATTATACTGTATAATCTTCATCCATAACAAAGTGGCTGAATCTCTGTTTTAACTGCAAAACTCAATTCAGCCTTAATATGAAACTGTGAGCTGTGCTTCTATATTTTATTATATTAATATATGTAGCAATATATAGTGGAGAGGAATCTGTTTTCTGATTGTCAAACTCTCTCTCTAAACATACATATATTACAATATGCAGCTGTTTTCTGATGGTCAAACAATATTTTCTATTGAAATGAATGAGTCAAGAAAATAATACAAAACATTAAGAAGCTCTAGAAATGAGAACGCTTTGTTTAGCTAGCCTCACAAATTGTCATGGTATGGGACACAGCATGGGAGAGAGACCCCAAATGCAGAGGGAAAGAGACACTAAAATAATAAGAAAAATATAGCAGGAAGCTTAAATTTATATCTAATTAACTATAAAATCTAACTTTTTTCACGTTTATTTTTTGATCATGCATAGTGAGAGTAAATAACTGTAATGATAAGCATTAGATAACACCATGTTTCTATGGGATGAATGCAGTTTATGTCTGAACTGAAAACTGTCTGCCATCATGAGAAACAACTGAGAGATTGGAAAATCTGATGTAGGATGAGTATTATGAATTCAATATTATAATGGAGAACCATCTTCCAAATACCACTACTGTCCTTTAGTCACAGCAACAGTACTTCCAATATGCACCTGGTCCCTGTCTTGCCTTTTTTTAAGACCATGCAATGGTCTGAAATGATTTTATTGGGTAATGGCTTTAGTTTTGTTTTATATTTACTGATGAAGACCAGCTATAAATATCCCAGTTTTGGAATCCTTAAGGTTACAGAAATGATTGCAGTGAAGATGGGAGTTTCAGCCTATTGGAGGCTGCAGAAGGATACATGAATGGAGGCATCTAGGATCTACTTGAGAACCATGGACTGAAAAGTTAGGATAGGTGAACTATACCTCCATATTGCTTGATGCTTGCCTGAGCTGATGTGCAACTTCTGAAGCTTTTGATTTTGAAACTTCATTAATTTATAATCACACAGAGCATACTATGCTCCCACACTGCTGTTGTTGTTTTCAGTAAAATGGATACTGCCTACAATGGGCTCAAGAAATAAAAATGTTAATTTTATTTTTTAGAAGTGTTCTATGGTGATACTTGCTGCCCACCATATGATCTTTCAGAAGAGTGCATTGTGGAAAATGTGTGGCTTTTATTTAACATTGTATGCCACTGTGGCGTAGGGTAAGATGGTTAAGTTAATAGCACCAATGCTGCCACCCCTCTTCAAATGAATGATCTTGGAATCTCCTTAGGAATCTGTCACTTTGAGAGCAAGTACTCTTTTGGGGAAAAAATAGTACAATCTCTAATGGTTGAGTAAATTTCCCTCCATGCATTGACTAATACTAAATCTTTTTTGATTTCTTTCAGCTTTATCGTTCCCTCTGGCATTTCAGTTGTTGACCCAGATTTATTGAGTTCCAACAGAATTCAACTGAAAGCTTCACTATAAATAATTTTCTTGCCATGCAGGAAAAGACAATCATATATATAATATCTCATCCAAAAGACAGCACCTCTAGCAGTAAAGCACTGCACTGTCAGCAATGGAGATGAGTCCAAGTCTGAGCATGGGGTTTGAAGGCTTGAACCCATAAATTTTTGTCAAAGAGATGAGAGTGTTACTAACTGAGCCATACTGCCATCTTTAATTAAGCACAGAGAAACCTGCAATAGCACTTTGAAGAACAAACAACAAAGTGGTAGTCAATACATACAAAAAAATTGAATACTTTAATGTTCTTTCCTCCAACATTACACAATAATGAAGAACAAACAACAAAGTGGTAGTCAATACATACAAAAAAATTGAATACTTTAATGTTCTTTCTCTGTGGTCCCACACACATCCCATTATAAATCCATATATTATTACTGATCAGATTCTGCCACCCTTATGTTGAGTAGTGCCTTATTCAACAAGTAGTCTCACTGAAGCTAGTGGGTGGTGACCCCAATCTCTCCTGCCTATTACCCCGTTGTTTTGTGCCACCTGTGAAATTATTTTGTGAACTCTCTTGGGCAGAGACTGAATATTTGTGATTTGGTGCATTGTGAGGCATCTACTATAATTTTGTGTATAATAAATAAATCCAGGAAGGAGGATTGAATGAGGTTCCCTTCGGGGACCATCAACACTGTACTTTTCTTGGTCATTTAGATTAGTCACTGGATTGATGTGAAGCATTTAAGAACATAAGAAGGGCCATACTGCATCAGACCAATGGTCCATCTGGCCCAGTATCCTGTCTACCGACAGTGGCCAATGCCAGGTGCCCCAGAGTGAGTGAACCTAACAGGTAAAGATCAATGATCTCTCTCCTGCCATCCGTCACCCCGCTCTGACAAACAGAGGCTAAGGACACCATTTCTTACCCCACCCTGTTATAGTCCTAGCCTTCACAGCCTCCTCAGGCAAGGAGTTCCACAGGTTGACTGTGCGCTGTGTGAAGAAGTGACAAAGAGTCCTGTGGCACCTTAAAGACTAACTAAAATTTTAGAGCATAAGCTTTCGTGGGTTAATACCCACTTCATCGGATGCATGCAGTGGAAGTATCCAGGGGCAGGTATAAATAGGTAGGCAAGAACCAGGTGGGAGATAACAAGGTTAGTTGGACTATACAGAGAACAATATATGAATGACGTCGTGCTTCAAATAATCCCATATTTTGGTGCAGTTCATTTCACAAATTTGTCTCTGTGTTCTCCTGAGTTCATTCCCCCAATCTGTGGGGGTGAGTCCCACAGATGGGGGCATGGACTGGGGGGGCTGGGTTAGTTGTACTAACCTTGTTATCTCCCACCTGGTTCTTACCTACCTATTTATACCTGCCCCTGGATACTTCCACTGCATGCATCCGACGAAGTGGGTATTAACCCACGAAAGTTTATGCTCTAAAATTTTAGTTAGTCTTTAAGGTGCCACAGGACTCTTTGTCACTTCTGCAATTCCAGACTAACACGGCTACCAGCCCTCTGATGTGTGAAGAAGAACTTCCTTTTATTTGTTTTAAATCTCCTGTCCACTAATTTCAGTGGGTGGCCCCTAGTTCTTCTATTATGGGATCAAGTAAATAACTTATTCACTTTCTCCACGCCACTCCTAATTTTATATACCTCTATCATATCCCCCCTTAGTCTCCTCTTTTCCAAGCTAAAAAGTCCTAGCCTCTTTAATCTCTCCTCATATGGGACCCATTCCAATCCCCTAATCATTTTAGTTGCCCTTCTCTGAACCTTTTCTAATGCCAGTATATCCTTTTTGAGATGAGGAGACCACATTTGTACACAGTATTCAAGATGTGGGCGCACCGTGAATTTGTATAAGGGCAATAAGATACTCTCCGTCTTATTCTCTATCCCTTTTTTAATGATTCCTAGCATCCTGTTGGCTTTTTTGACTGCCGCTGCACACTGCATGGACATCTTCAGAGAACTATCCACGATGACTCCAAGATCTTTTTCCTGATTAGTTGTAGCTAAATTAGCCCCCATCATATTGTATGTATAGTTCGGGTTATTTTTGCCAAAGTGCATTACTTTACATTTATCCACATTAAATTTCATTTGCCTTTTTGTTGCCCAATCATTTAGTTTCGTGAGATCTTTTTGAAGTTCTTCACAGTCTGCTTGGAACTTAACTATTTTGAGCAGTTTAGTATCATCTTCAAACTTTGCCACCTCACTGTTTACTCCTTCCTCCAAATCATTGATGAATAAGTTGAATAGGATTGGTCCTAGGACTGACCTTTGGGGAACACCACTTGTTACCCCTCTCCATTCTGAAAATTTACCATTTATTCCTACCTTTTGTTCCCTGTCTTTTAATCAGTTCTCAGTCCAATTTCTTGATCTACAGGGAGTTGCTTGCAAAACAAATGCCTGAGGAGCAGAAAGGAGTGAGGGCCAGATCCTCAGCTGGTAAACTTTTTAAATGACGTAAAAATTAGAAACATGAATGAAATTTACAGTGCCTAGGGCTGTATTACAGCTCATCTTAAACTGACTTCCATTGGTTTGTGCTTTTAAAAAAGAACTGCATTCATTACTTTTAAGTGTGTTAACTGTGTTTTGAGCAGTGCAGCTGAAATTTATTTGCGTTATTTGGTACCCGTCAGCCCTCTGTTCCCCACCTCCCACAACCCTCCCAACCCTACATCTCCCATCCCACCTCTCCTTCCACCAGTGGGGCCCTCAGCTCTCCTCCCCCCTGACACCCCCAGGCCCCTGCAACTTTAGAACCCTGCACTCCCAGCCCCCCGAGTCCATGCCCCCATCTGTGGGACTTGCCCCCACAGATTGGGAGGATGAACTCAGGAGAACACAGAGACAAATTTGTGAAATGAGCTGCACCAAAATATGGGATTATTTGAAGCACGATGTCATTCATATATTGTTCTCTGTATAGTTTTCTTGAAAGGAAGAATGAATTTATCTAGTTATCATTATTTATTATATTTGGGGTAGTATCTGCAATAAAGTGGCCAGTTTCCTCACAGAAAAGATGGCACAATCCCTTCCCTAAGGAACTCGTATTCTTTTGCTTATGTCTGTGAAAAACTGTCCTACTCTGAACCCACATTTATGGTTAAGGCATGGACAGGAAGGTGCAACATCTGGATACCCTTCCAGACCCTGCCCCAGGGTTTCTGAATGGGGCATCAAGACTGGCACCACTGTTGGAGTGGAAAGAAATGAAATAGAAAAGTAAGGTTGATATAGCAGTAGCCTGAGGTTATGACTAAACTTCTGTTTACTCTCAGTAATATAGGCTAAAAAGTGGTTAGTGGTGCAATAAAGGTTGATTTGTTGTTCTAAGAATCCTAGCATTCAAACACTGCTGGATTCAAAAAGGTGAGGTGAAAAAATTAATGTACTGTTGAAAAGAAGAAGGAATTGCCTCGGTTATAGACAGTTAATTTTAACAATTTCTAGCATTCAACAAATCTAATGTAGGTGTTCGCTAACTTTTTAAAGACATAGTAAAAATACACGAAGATGATGATGCAGAACAATATTCTAAGATTAAATCTGGTATGAATTTTCTGTTATCCCTATTCAGCAAAACACTAAGAATCAAGTTTTAATTTAAGCATGTTCTTAAGTCCCATTGAAGTTAATGCACAAGACTGGTGCAAGGTGAGTGGGAATTAAGGACAATAAGAAGGATTTTTAAAAGTATATTAAGAACTAAAGAAATCCTAGCAAGGCTGTAGGCCCACTATTAAATGGGGATGATACAATTGTTAACAATATGCAGAGAAGGCAGAAGTATTCATTAAATATTACTCTTCTGTACTTGGAAAGAAGCGGGATGATGTGCTTGTATCATATGAGGATAATGAAACACTTTGCAGCCCAACAGTAACTAAGAGGGAAGTTAAACAACATCTACTAAGGATAAACATTCTTTGAATCAGCAGGATCAGATAACTTGCACCCAAGTATCCTAAAAGATTCATCTGAGGATATATATGACCCAGTGATGTTAATTTTTAATAAATCTTGACATTTCTTATGGGGAAATGCATAAGATTGTGGAAGAGTTCTAGTGTTCAAAAGGTCATATAAAATTACCTGAATAACTATAGGGCAGTTATCCTAGTAGCAATCCTGAGTAAAATAATAAAAAAGCTGATATGAGTTATAACTGATAAAGAATTAAAGGATAGGAATTTAATTAATGCCAGTCAGTATGGTTTTATGGAAAATAATCTTGGCAAAAAAACCTGATTTAATTCTTTGATGAGATGAAGGTAACAGTTTGATGGATGAAGGTAACAGCACAGATATGAAACATCTTTGAAGCTGGTGGCTGTGACAGCTGCTTTTCCTTCAGGATAAATGTAAAAAGTAGTTAAGCTTCTTTTTGGGATAGCTAAAACAATGGGAACCAAGTCCCAAAATACAGTTCACATACAAGCCAGTCATAAATTGAGCTATGCCAGCAGAACATTATTTGATGGAGGTATGTGTACAGTGACAGAGCTAATGGAAGGAGGCAGGAAGGTGACCTTTAGGTGTATGTGTGACATCTTTTCAAGTACATTGTATAACAGAGAAAAGGAGGTGTATGAAACAAATTTTCACATGGGGCTGGAAAATGAGCCTGTCTCACACTCACTCAGCTGCAATGACTCCTGTCCCACAGGACTGGGCCTAACTCCCTACTCATAGACTTTAAGATCAGAAGGGACCATCGTGATCATCTTCTGTGGCACATTGCAGGCCACAGAACCTTACCCATCCACTCCTGTAATGGACCCTTAAAGTCTGATTGAGCTACTGAAGTCCTCAAATCATGATTTATAGATTTAATTATAGAAAATCCACCATTTACACTAGTTTAAACCATATCTGTCAATCTGACCCAGGGGAAAATTCCTTCCCGACCCCAGATAGGGCAATCAGTTACACCCTGAGCATGTGGGCAAGACACACCAGCCAGACACCTGGGAACAAATCATCTGTAGTAAATCAATGCTATCCCCTTCTAGTATCCCATCACCGGTTGTTGGAGATACCTGCTGCTAGCAGATTGACTATATGTCATTGTAGGCAGTCTCATCATACCATTCCCTCCATAAACTTATCAATACACTCTGGGCATTGTGACATGGCATATGTGATTACATGCCACTACAATCTTGTTGCCATGTCACTCTCTTAAATTTGACCTGACTGCTCCTCTGTTATGATGGAGGAGCATCTAGGCCAAATTTAAATGTCACTGTAACCCAACACAGAAGGTTGCAACATCCAGAGTATGGAGCTGGGCACAGCTCTGTGTGAGACAAGAGCCACTATTGCTGTGTAAGTGCAAGGTGGGCTCACTGTCCAGCTCACCACCAGTGACCCAACAACCATCCTACTTGCAAAATCTAGTTCCATCATTGCATGTGTGTCTGTGACCAGGAACAGTCAGAAACAGACAGAATCAGCCTTCAGAGAAGCAGCCAAAAAGCCAAGCACACAGCACAAGAAGCACTGGAAATGTGGTTCTGAGAGAAAACAAGGAGGAGAAGGTTTTTTTGGACAGAATGGTGGCTGAAAAGAGGCTTGGAACTGTGAGCAAAGAAACTGTTGTTTGATTCATATTGTACTCAGAAAAACAGAACTTGTCTGACTCCATGAGCAATTTCTCCTGATGGAAACAACCTGTAAAACCCTCAGTATTGGCTAAGTGCTTGTGCCCAAAAGGGTAACAATATGTTCCCACGTATCTTGTAACATTTTCCAGTAGATCTTCACTGGGTAACCCTTGAAAATGCATGCAAATTATCATCTCCCGAAAATGAACAATGACTTTACAACATGCAGCATCATGTGGAACTGTACAGCAACTGTCACAAATATGTTCTACACTATGTTCTGAAATATCATTAATCACAATTCCAATAGTCAGAACAGTTTAATCAGGTTACTCTGTTATGGTCCTACACTCAACCTGTTTCTTTTTAAATTAGACCTTTGAAAACAAACGTGTTACCTGTGAAATACTGAATTTTTCCCAATTTTCTATAAATCAAAGAAACTTCAAGATGTTCTTTACACTCACTTAAAATCCAATTCATTATGAAAGTGAGAGGTGATAAGTTCCCAGCTCTTCACGGGTAGGCTCATGCTCATCAAATAAAGAAATGAGCTCACCTCAGGAATATTTTTAATGAACTCATTCCATTTAGTTCACCTCTAAATTCAAATGGTACATATCTGATTTTTAATTTTTGTACTTTCTGGATAATTCAAATGATATCAACTTTATGTTTCCTGGGATGCCTAACTTTATGCTATTTATACCCAAAACAAATAGGATGTTTCATAATGAGATGTTCAAGCACTTTCAATATCCCATTAGTTAGGGTTTTTATTTATTCATCACTTGCATTATGACTAATCTCTGTGTTCAGTATTTTAGTCATCTGAATAAACAGCAAAATTATATTGTGCAATATCATGAAAATGAGGTTACTATGTGTAGAAGGCAAGTTTAAAGATCTTCTAGAAAAGGGTCGGCAATCTTTCAGAAGTGGTGTGCCAAGTCTTCATTTATTCACCCTAATTTAAGGTTTCGTGTGCCAGTAATACATTTTAACGTTTTTAGGTCTCTTTCTACAAGTCTAAAATATATAACTAAACTATTGTTGTATATAAAGTAAGTAAAGTTATTAAAATGTTACAAAGCTTCATTTACAATTAAATTAAAATGCAGAGCCCCCCAGATGGGTGACCAGGACCCAGGCAGTGTGAGTGCCACTGAAAATCAGCTCGCGTGCTGCCTTTGGCACGCGTGCCATAGGTTGCCTAACCCTGTTCTAGCATCTCAGCTGAATTTGTGAAGTAATAATAAGGTAACAGGGGAAACCAAAAGATTGACTCTTGAAAATCAGTTATGTTATCTAAACTATACAAAAAGGATGAAAGTGTAGAGGAACTTGGAATAAGGCTCATCATTGTGAAAGCAGTGAAAATAAGTACAGTATGTTGCAGTCTCAAATTAACTTTGTTGTTATTTCAGAGCTCCAAGCCGTATTGTGGAAGGTGTGACACTTTAGGAAGCCATAGTACAACTAAATCTATCAAATGAGATTTAGGAAGTCTATACAATTGCTCAATGGATCCTGTTTAATTTTGTGTCTGTGCAGTCTCCTGCATTACAATTTTATGATACATTACTTTTCTAGTATAGTGTCTCATGCATGGAAAAACAATGAGGTTGCCATTTGAACATTCAGAGAATTATGCAAAGCATGCACGGAATATGTTTAATAATTGCTTTAGCAAGTTAACTTTGTAATGGGGGGAACAGGTAGGTCATTGTCCCATGGAGGGTGTTTTCCATTCCTGTTGCACACAAAGCAGTGCCCCTGGGTGGCAACTCCACCAAGACTCGCATCAATAACAGTAATTATGGGTTGAACCCTGCAGAGGTTCCCCCTCTGTTTGGAGAGTGTCCCTGAAAGAAAGCAGTCAAAGGCATCTGAGTCTTACCAGAATCAGACCATAAAAAGAGACTGGATTGTTCTCATGGGTATTTTGGAGGCATTAGAGCTGCTGTGTTTGATTTTATATTGCTTGTTTAAAGGCTGTCAAGTGGTATGAAAGGAAGGTGACCAGAAACTTTGTTGGTTTGTCTTCTTTTGTTAACAAGAACCCTCTGTATAAGCTGGAAACCTCAGAAAAGATTTAGTTTGTGTAACCAGGGCTGGCTGTGAAATTTCTGAACAGCTTCTCAGACCCTGGTCCTGCTACTCACGCTTTAATACATCATTGTTTGAGAACACTGGTCTACAATTTTTTAGAAGTCGTCTGCTTCAGAGATAAAATGTGATATTTATTATGTATTTTGATGTGCTGAATTCAAATATGACAATCAAAACAACTGATTGGCTACTGTTTCTAAGATATTTAAGATTTTACATTTTATGTCTATGTATATTGTGTAGATAGTAGAGTTTTAATCATAAATTGTAAACCTAGGTCTTTTCATGTGTTTAGGGTTGCTTTACATGATAATATTTCACCTGTCCTGTTTATGTAACACTTTAAAAATCAGCAAAAGGGTTATATGAATAAAATATATTATGAAACAAAAGGCAAAAAACTATTATGTACATAGTTTAGTCCTATTCAGTGTCTACTCGGCGCTTCTTGGCTTGTCTCTTGTATTCATTAAATGGAGCATCTCTTGTCACTCTCCAGCAATAGTCTGCAAGCATTGATGGGCTCCATTTGCCCTGATAGCGTTTCTCCATTGTTGCAATGTCCTGGTGAAATCGCTCGCCGTGCTCGTCGCTCACTGCTCCGCAGTTCAGTGGAAAAAAATCTAGATGAGAGTGCAAAAAATGTCTCTTTAGTGACATGTTGCAACCAACGCTTTTGTATGCCTTGAGGAGGTTTTCCACCAACAACGTGTAGTTGTCTGCCTTGTTGTTTCCGAGAAAATGTATTGCCACTGACTGGAAGGCTTTCCATGCCGTCTTTTCCTTGCCACGCAGTGCATGGTCAAATGCATCATCTCGAACAAGTTCACGAATCTGAGGACCAACAAAGACACCTTCCTTTATCTTAGCTTCACTTAACCTTGGAAATTTTCCACGGAGGTACTTGAAAGCTGCTTGTGTTTTGACAATGGCCTTGACAAAGTTCTTCATCAGAGCCAGCTTGATGTGTAAGGGTGGTAACAAAATCTTCCTTGATTCAACAAGTGGTGGATGCTGAACACTTTTCCTCCCAGGCTCCAATGACTATTGGAGTGGCCAATCTTTCTTGATGTAGTGGGAATCTCTTGCACGACTATCCCATTCGCAGAAAAAACAGCAGTACTTTGTGTATCCAGTCTGCAGACCAAGCAAGAGAGCAACAACCTTCAAATTGCCACAAAGCTGCCACTGATGTTGGTCATAGTTTATGCACCTCAAAAGTTGTTTCATGTTGTCATAGGTTTCCTTCATATGGACTGCATGACCAACTGGAATTATGGCAAAACATTGCCATTATGCAGCAAAACAGCTTTAAGACTCGTCTTCGATGAATCAATGAAGAGTCTCCACTCATCTGGATCGTGAACGATGTTGAGGGCTGCCATCACACCATCGATGTTGTTGCAGGCTACAAAATCACCTTCCATGAAGAAGAATGGGACAAGATCCTTTTGACAGTCATGGAACATGGAAACCCTAACATCACCTGCCGGGAGATTCCACTGCTTTAGTCTGGAGCCCAACAGCTCTGCCTTACTCTTGGGTAGTTCCAAATCCCTGACAACATCATTCAGTTCAGCTTGTGTTATGAGGTGTGGTTCAGCGGAGGAGGATGGGAGAAAATGTGGGTCCTGTGACATTGATGATTCAGGACCAGAAGTTTCATCCTCTTCCTCTTCCTCGTCTGACTCAAGTGAGAATGATTCTGGTGCATCAGGAACCGACAGTCCTTCTCCGTGGGGTATTGGGCGTATAGCTGATGGAATGTTTGGATAATGCATAGTCCACTTTTTCTTCTTTGACACACCTTTCCCAACTGGAGGCACCATGCAGAAGTAACAATTGCTGGTATGATCTGTTGGCTCTCTCCAAATCATTGGCACTGCAAAAGGCATAGATTTCCTTTTCCTGTTCAACCACTGGCGAAGATTTGTTGCACAAGTGTTGCAGCATATGTATGGGGCCCACCTCTTGTCCTGATCTCCAATTTTGCAGCCAAAATAAAGGTGAAAGGCTTTCTTAACCATAGTGGTTATACTGTGCTTTTGTGATACAAAAGTCACTTCACCACAAACATAGCAGAAGTTATCTGTACTGTTCACACAAGTACGAGG
Source organism: Dermatemys mawii (assembly GCA_007922305.1). Classification (NCBI taxonomy): domain Eukaryota; kingdom Metazoa; phylum Chordata; order Testudines; family Dermatemydidae; genus Dermatemys; species Dermatemys mawii. Next base: position 51,541,986 of record ML677332.1, on the reverse strand, counting down.
CATCTCTGCTCACTTTGGCTAAGCAGAAATGTGTGCCTTTGCAAAATCAAACACTGACAAATAAGAGAGCACGACACTGTATGATTTCTAGAGCTGATATAGGGCAATTTGTTCAGCAGAGTGATGTAAGCTTCGTTATGATTGCATCATCCATGACTTCTAGGAATAAAATGATGCAATTCATATAATGTATGACACAATACCAGCTTCAGATTGCATCATTCATTGTTTTGCCTAAAAAGCAAGTACCGTCCAAACCCAGTCATAGATTTATTCATAGATCCAGTCAAAGATGTATTTTAGTCATTTCTGGTTTAAATTGAGATCCCTTCCCTTTATAACTCACTTATCCTCCGCCATTCCCATGTCAAGGGTCGTAAATACTGACCCAATAGCATATCTTGAAAACTAGAGCCAATCAACAATTTTAAGCATCATTTTCGTTCTCAGTGACCCAGAATTAGTAAAGTTTGACTACATTTATTTCAGAAGCATTTTGGCTGTAGAGTAGTGGAATCAGAGGGGTAGCCCTGTTAGTCTGGATCTGCAAAAGCAACAAAGAGTCCTGTGACACCTTATGGACTAACGAATGTATTAGAGCATAAGCTTTCATGGGTGAATACCCACTCTGTTGGATGCATGCAGTGGAAATGACCAGAGGCAAGTATAAATGTGCAGGCAGAAATCAGGCTAGAGGTAACAAGGTTAGTTCAATCCAGGAGGATGAGGCTGTCTTCTGTCAGTAGATCTAGAGAAACTGCTTTTTGTAGTTGGCTAGCCATTCACAGTCTTTGTTTAATCCTGAGTTGATGGTGTCAAATTTGCAAATTAACTGAAGCTCAGCAGTTTCTCTTTGCAGTCTGGTCCTGAACTTTTTTTTGCTGCAGGATAGCTACCTTTAAATCTGCTATAGTGCATCCAGGCAGATTGAAGTGTTCTTCAGGTTTTTGTATATTGCCATTCCTAATATCTGATTTGTATCCATTTATCCTTTTACATAGGGACTGTCTAGTTTGACAGATGTACATAGCAGAGGGGCATTGCTGGCACATGATGGCATATATTACATTGGTGGACATGCAGGTGAATGAACCGGTGATGGTGTGTCTGATCTGATTAAACAAAGACTGAGAATAGCTAACCAACTGCAAAAGCAGTTTCTCTTCCTTTGGTGTTCACACCTCCAGATCAACTGCTAGAAGAGAATCTCATCTGCCCTGACTGAACTAACCTTGTTTTCTCTAGCCTGATTCCTGCCTGCATATTTATACCTGCCTCTGGTCATTTCCACTGCATGCATCTGATGAAGTGGGTATTCACCCACGAAAGCTTATGCTCTAATACATCTGCTAGTCTATAAGATGCCACAGGTCTTTTTGTTGCCATTGTTTCAGATCTATCAATAGCTACTTTTTTATTATATAAATAGTCACCTTTATTTCTTCACATACCTTTGAGGGGTTAGCAGCATCAAAGGGGAAAAGATACATCCTTAGGTTAGATGCTCATTTGCTCTACCCCCCCAAAAAGAAAAGTTCTGTAAAGAATCAATGCTACCAGATACACATACACACACACGTGCACATGCACACATATGCACACACACATATGCATGCACAATTTATCCCTAGAGTATCCTTTAAGGTCCAGTCTTGCTCCCATTGAAATGAATGGTAAATTTGCCATTGACAATAATGGAAACACAAAATGCCACCTTTGTGAATTCCTGATCACGTGGTTCTTACACATGTCTCTCAGGGGACGCTACCTGTTTAAACAAGCACACTCCCAACACAATATAAATTTTTTTCAAACTTTTAAAATATAATCCTGTAATATAATTAAGGTAAAATAATTAAGGTAATTGTTTTTCTGTAAATTGTTTCCCTTTTAATCAGGGTAATCCACTTTATTTAATGTAATCCTTGAATCTGCTCTACCATGTCCATTTCATCAGCAAATCAATAACATAATTCCAGATGTAGTCCCCACACCTGGGATTGACTTTAAAACCCTGGCAAGGGACATGCATTGAGTTCTATCTGCATCGTGCTATATCTAGAGGAAGGAGGGGCATTTAGTCAATGGCTAGAATGGCTGTAGTGAGGAGCACCATGGCTCAATGTGGAGCTAAGGGAGGAATTGTGTCTTCTGGATGACAACTGTATGGTTAGATCTCATTGTTATTTCAGTGGAAACATGTAATAGCACAGACAGCTTCTAAGCTACTTTTCAAAATTATTCAATTAGATTTACACAGGTTTATGAGCAGCCAAGTGACTCTGACTCTTGGAAGGAGCAATTACAAGGTCAGAGCTAGGAACTGGGAATGAATAGTTCTTGCAAAACCTAGTATGATATTACTCTGGGCACTAGCGAACTTTTTCACACATCAGTGGGAGGAGGTGAGCAAGAGCAGAAATTACTAAACCTCCAGAGGGGGGAAAAATTCCAAGCCTTGTCCAGCCAAAAAACAAAAAGCATGGTCTTGTGAAGTGAAAAAATATGCCCCTTTCAGCCAACCAAAGACAACCAAAGATCTTTTGAAAAAATGCTTTTCCACCCAGCTGAAATAAGAGGCAAAGCTACAAGAATACAAGCCACAAACAAACAAAAATCTTCAGGGTCCTTACACCTACTTGTAAGTAGTATAAATTTGTCCATTTATAGCCCCCCCTCAATTGCTGGTGGGTTAGTGAGGTTTTCTGTAACTTCAGTCTATCTACTGCTCTGTCCGTTGTGTTGTGGTGGTATGCTCAAATCACCTTGCTAAGAAATCTAAGGGTGCTAGTGGACAGTAAAGTGGATATAGGAACAGAGGACCGAAGACCCCTTCTGAGTCATCAAGTGAAGTCCAGTCTCCTGCTATTGCAGGCAACCCTGTTATATAATGCAGTCCATACATCTATCAAGCTCCATCTTAAAACTAGGTGGATTTCTTGCCTCCACTACTTCTACTGAAAGACTGTTCCGAAACCTCATTCCTCTGATGGCTACCCAACTGTCTTCAAATTTCCATCCCAAACATATCCATGGCCAGCTTATACCTATTTGTTTTGTGTCAATGTTGTCTTTTAACTAAATAGTTCTTCTCTCTCCCTGGTGTTTACTTGCAATGTAATAGGGTAGCCAAAGGAATGTGATCTGAGGCTGCATATGCAGAGGCATTTATACTACAAACCAGAAGTGGTCTCACTAGTGCCATAAAGAACCCAAGTTGAAAGTGATGTCCATGGAAGCAATACAGGAGATTGGAAAAAGGGCAGGGAGGGAGGACTATGGGGAGGAAAGAGTTGATTTATAAGGAAACAAAGGTTTTAAAATGCTATTTATATATTTTCTTTGCTAAATGACATTTAGCAGTGGGGAAGTTTGGCAGTCAAGTACGAGCATCTGAGTGGTGTAGAATGAATGGTTGTGATGGGGAAGAGGATTTGTCTAGAATAGGTCAGTATAACTAGGAATAATGGAATGAAATTAAGCAAAGGTAATTTGAGACTGAATAGTGGAAAATAATGCCTAACAAGGTTTAGTAGATGTAATAATCCCATAAGGACAGTAATGGAGGACCATTCATTTGAGTAATTTAAAAATAATCTAGACTAAACTCTTGGGGCCAGATCCTGAGCTGGTGTTAGTTGACGTAGCTCCATTGAAATCAGTGGAATTGTGCAGACTTCACCATCTGAAGATCTGGCTCTTACTGTCTTATTCCACAGTTAGCCTTATTGAAATCAATGTTGCAGGTATGTAAGTAAAATCGGTGTCACTACTCACAGAACAAGGTACCACTCCATTTGAGGAATGTAGGCAGAATATGACTCTACAAAATATACAGCTGTAAACCATCCTGCACTCAAAGGGAAAAGGATTAAAAGACTAGATAGGTCTTTTCCATCTCTAACTTCAATGACACTGTAATAAGTTTTAAACACATTTATTTGACACCAAAGCCACCATTGCTGGCTAACAAAATTGAGTACACTGAGCTAAAACATTGTCCCAGAGTGGAAGGATACCTCAAGACACTTCATGAGGAGTTAGAAGTAGAAGAGGGACTAACAAAAGGTAAAGTAATCTCTGAAGCTTACATGAATTCCTCAGAAAATACAGTCTGAATGAAGCATATTAAATTGAATTGCCCTATCCCATCTTCCTTTTAAAAAAGGCGACTCTGAGTAGAATTTTTGATAACAATTTACTGGACTTTATCATCTTTTATTTGAAACTTAACAAAATGGTTCAGAATTTAGTACTTAGCCCAATATTAATCAGTATCTTTCAGTGTTCTATTCTGAACATTGGCCTGCTCTTTGCTTCCATTTTACAATTATGAACCTCATTTTCTCTTTTCTTTCTGCACCTATTTGTAGGATGTGTGTAACTAAAACTTTCTAAATAACATTATTTTGGTCTAGTCTAAATATTTACTAAGCCTGTGTTCAGAAGGCTATAAGTATGCTTTACATATGCAATAGAAGTTAGAGATCGTACTGTTTCAGATAAAAAAAATCCACTATCAACTTTTTTTTCTCTCAGTTCCTAAGAGGCTTTTTAAACATACCTGCTAAGCCTTAAAGGTTTTGCTCTAGGAAATTAGAGCAACACCGGAAACTTTGCTTTTCATTTTAAATATCATTATTTCAAAAAAGTCCCAGGAAAGATAAAGCAGCAAAAAATGAACAGAAGAAAATCTACTTTTCTTTCTTCCTAAAACAATATTATACTTGCTATAAACTAATAAAAGCCAAAAAAAATATGCAAACCACACGAAATCCATTTTCATATTATACCCCTGGGCTGACATGGTCTTTCAAATTGTAGAAGGCTACTCAAACAGAAAATCAAGATTATATAACCAGAATATATGACCTGGCCCTAGACCTAGTTTCATTTCAGGAAAAAAAGATGGTTACAAAGTTAAAAACTGATAAAAATACATTATTTATGATGAATTCACATAATTTTGCATTAAATATATTTCAGCCAAATATTTCAGAACAAAATCTCCAAAACTGAGAATAATATGCATTAAATGCCACATTTAATAGTGTTTATTTTCCATCTAATAAATATTGTGAGACTCTGAAGATCACAAGTAACAGATGTCGTAGCTCATGAAAAGTAAGGCAGAATATGGAACAGATTTAAAAAATACTGTGGAAATATGCATGTTTGTTTCACCATGCTTTAGATGGATATTGCTGGTAGAACGGATAGCTGGTAGAACAGAAACCATCATTTTCTTATGAGGTCTCCTCCAAATCTTTGTCAAAGTAACACCATCCTCTTTTACTATGCACCCACCTCCATTCATCCAACTGAGGCTCAGTTGAAGTCTCTTCAGTCCACCATTCTGCTTTTTAATTGACAAGAGTTATCTCTAGTAAGAAACACAATGAAATACCAGCTACCTGTCTTCCCAATAGATCACTTACTGGCTTTTAGTGTTGTTATGGTAAAGTTTAGCTAGAGATATGTGCCTTTGGTTGAGTGCTTCTAAAGACACAATAAATCCTGTGATTCCTTTTTTGCTGTCTTTCTCCATCCCTGAAAACTTTTTCTTATAATTGCCAAGCAGGGTTTTAGTATCTCTTGGAAAAACTAGCCTAGAAATTATGTCCCCTGAAACAAAGAAGATGCACCAGGAAAACTGATTAATGGCATGTCATTATTTCCAAAATGTCACGTAATTTATGTGTTTTAAAAAATGTACAGCATGACCTCTGTCATGTTAATTGTTATTTAAGAGATTTAAACTCTTGTTAAATCAGCACCACTTCCAAGATGTAGGGGTATTTACTGAAAAAGTGCTCTCACTGTGCTTACTGAACCAGCTCCTACTGACTACTTCTTGATTAGTGTTTAAGGCCAGCAATACTTTGTTCTTTCTTTCGTTCTTTCTTATGGTATTTAAATAACAATGGGCTGCGATTATAATTGAGGCTTGAGATTCAAAAGCCATTCTAATTCTATTGGGATAGATAGATGGATTTCCCCTTATGCCACCACTTTAAGTGTGAATGGGACAGCTGTCCATGATGTATCACATAGTTTGTACTTCAGCTGTACTTGTACAGTCTCAATTTGGTGATTCTTTAATTTTCCATTTGTGGAGGAGATATCCATACCTTCTGTGCATTGTCCAAATATGATTGAGTACAGCCCACTGCCCAGGGGAATACAGAATCCTGGGACTTCTTTCATTGGATCTTCAATTAGGTCTTTCTTTGGGATGTCACAAGCAGCCTACGATTCAAGCCAGTGAGTGCTGACATCCTTTCCATTGGTGTTTAACACTGACACATGCATCCAGAAAGGCTCCCTGTATTTGAGTTGGGAGAGGGGCAGTGACTTGAAGTCTTGATATGTTGGCAGGTCCCAGAGTGCCCAGGATCTTATTGTTCTGTCAGAGTACTACAGCTTCTTGCCTGATGTTGGCTGGCCCAGTGCCCGCCGAAAATGGGAGCCATGGTATTGGCATTGATTTAAGAGAGCTGCTAACAATCCTAGTATTGATAGTATAGTATTGATCTCAGTTTCAATGAGATTGGTATGGGAACTCTTGCACCAAACTGGTACTCAGTACTCCCCTATTGGTGCAAGACCAAGGCTTGTGCTGATGTTTGAAGCATGCATGCATCACATTCCCAGGATGGGCCAGCGAGCTTCTGAATGATGTTAACACTTGTCTTTATCTTCTTTTTCATGTTTTCAAGGTATTGATAGCATCTGATCGAGGATAACTCCAAGGTTCCATGGTTTGTGGTCATGAGATAGAGGCAGATCACAAAAGTCCACCTGAAGCTGCACTTTGGCTTTGTGGTTATTCAAGTGGAAGGCAGAGAATAGTGTTTTCAATGTGTTGGGTTTTCAGTTGCCAAACTTTGAAATACATCTCAAGTGTGTGGAGATCATTGTTCAAAACCTTTTCTTGGGCCTTCAGAGAGGACATTTGCATTTCTAGTGCAATGTCCTCTGCATAGTTGAATTTACAGCATGACGTGGACCAGAATGTTGCTGGTTTAGATTGAATAGCTAAGGCACTAAAATGTATCCCTGTGGGAGGCTGTTGTTCAACGTCTATGATTTGCTAGCAGGTACATCAAAATGTATGTTAAATCTTTTGTTACTCAACATCTCGGTGATGAGACAACTGGTCATCTAGTCTGACCTCTTGTATAACACAGACCATAGAATTTTAATCAATTACCTCTGTAATGAGCCCAATAGGCAATACTCAGTGAAATTATTTTGGCAAAATCTATGCCAAAATGCAGTTTTTGGTTGACTAAATCTTCACAAATTTTTCAAGTTCACCAAATAATTTTGACCATAATGAAAAAGTCAAAATCTCATGGTGATGTCAAAACAAAATAATTTGTTTCAACTTGAAAAATCTCTTTCAGGAAAAATCAGCAGCAAGATGTCTGGATTTATGGTCACTTGATGGGAACTGCAGGCAACTTTAACTTTAAGTATGGCTACCAGCTCTGCCAATAATATAATGGCTGTGATGATATATGATTGACACATATTATTAATATTGCCACTGTTAGACAATTGCAGAAAAATTTGTACAAAGTATGCCAGAGGTGTCAATGGAAAGTTATGATTTGCTAGATATATTTATCCTGTTTGTATGCATTTATCGTCTTTGTATCTAAAGTTATGAAAATTGACTATGTACTAGTATTTCGTGTCTGTCCTGTGGTATCACCCACCAGGTAATTTACAGCCAATCTGGCCAGAACATTGTGAATGAACTATTCAAACTGATGGCCCACCAAAGAATACTTAGCTCTCACAATAGGCCATAAAAGAAGCTTGCCCCCATCCGGTGAGTCTACCTGTGGATGCTTTAACCAGATATTGGTAATAGGCCACAGCTATTCTTGTGAGTCATCGAAGCATGTAAGGGTATGTGATTTGCTTATGTTCCCAGGACTCCATCTTGTGCCTGTAATTTTCCACAAACTAAGACTGAGAGTGTTCCCTCCACATGGAAAAAGAGGTATTAAAAATCATGGAAATATCTCCATTTTGCTTCTTTCCTGCTCTGATCTCTGGACTTACACTAAAACAACCATTCTAATCAATGGACTGGGGACCTACAAATCTTTTGGAAATTACCAGAGACTTTACAAGCCAGCAATCTGCAACATCACTGCTACAAGCCTGATCCAAGAACTTTGCAATGATTGCATGCATTTGAATTCCTTAACCATTTTAATCATTTCCTTATTCTTTTCTTTTATAAATAAACCTTTAGATATTAGATACTAAAGGATTGGCAACAGCATGATTACTGGGTAAGATCTGAGTTATATATTGACCTGGGGTATATGGTTGATCTGTTGAGACCAGAAGAGCTCTTTTTGTTTGATGAAATTGGTTTTCAATAACCACTCATCATAAAGTCTAGTGTCTGGGTAGTAAAACAAGGTGCGGGATGCCTAAGGAGACTGCAGTTCGGACTTCTTGTTAACCAGTATGGAGAGACAGAAGTTTACTTTTGTTATTGATGCGATATATCTAATGGGAGAATAACCACCAGTTTTGGGGAGAGTCTGCCCTATTTCTCAGCAGTTTTTCCTGAACCTGTCATCCTCAGCTGTGCCCCACTGAGGCACAGTGATAATGGCTTTATGGGATTTCATATATGCGGGAAGAGAAAAATGTGTGTGTGTCTCTCTCTCCAGAGTGCTCAGAGGAGATTATGCCATAGATTTGGGGGTTTCTGCATGATCACCTGGGTTAGGGAAGTATGCAATGGTGTATTCTCCTCAAAGGAGTTCCAAATTATCTTTTTCAAGGACTGACTTTTCAAATTTGATGCAAATGAAGTGACTTTTTATTTAAAAAGAAAAATACGTTAAGAAAAAGAACACTTTAAACTGTCAATTCCCATCATTGTCCTAGGTCAAAAACCTGGTATTTTGTGTATGAATAACAATTAAACATCTAACCTTGTCAAACAGCATATACCTTTAAATTTTCTAGAGGAGAATGTTTGCTAATGATTGTCCTAGTCCAGTGCCAGTGTAGTTATAGGATACGTAGGTTTTGTTCTGCCCCACATCAATACAAATAGAAAACATAATAATCCTATCCATTACTATCAGAATTGGAACAGAAAGTTAGAAACCTATCCTCCATTTAGTACATGACTTCAGGAACTGGAATCTGCCAGATAGTCACTTAACAAATTATTGTTCCAGAAAACCACTTTTACCTAATTCTTTTGACAAGCTTAGGTTATTTGAACTAGGCAATAAGCCAAATTCCATGTTAGCATGAGATGAATAAAACAGCACAATATTGTTAATGTTGTTATGTCAATTAAGGGTGTAAGATACAGTACTTTGTGACAATGAGATTTACAGAGCCGTCGGTTTTTATCACACGCTATGCTCTTCAGAGAAATTGGCGCTTATGATTATGGAAGGCAGATGTTAGAGAAAAGGAAGCTGCATGCCATTCTTGTTAAGGCTGGGATGATTTTTTTAAAAGGATCACTGTTGGATGAGAAGATATCATAGGGAAACCAGACAAATCAGAGGTTTTGTACCTTATCCCATCAATCCTGGTCCCCTCCCAGTGATAGGATAAGATACAATCCTGGTTCCTTCTGCCAGTGATGCCTGTCTTGAATTTGTCTGTTTCTCCCATGTTTTCTTCTCTCCTGCCCCTTACTGGTTGAATGATCTTTCTAAAATTAAATCTCCTTCTAAAGATCCCACCTCATAGTTCACTTTTACCAAGACATCTACAAGAAATCATACTACCTATGCTGTTTGAACTGGACACCAGTCAGGAATAGCCACTTACTTAGTTATTTTACTTTAAAAGTGAGACATCTGAGATTATTTGGAACATCAAGTTGTGCAATAGGTAAACTCTTTACCTCAGTCATCACATTATTCTTGCCACACCTCCAGCCTTACTCCCTCTCCCCAGGAGGGAGGATTTCACCCCTGTCTTAAAGTGGTTTCCATAATATACAAAGTTTACCATTTTGTTCAATGGTTTTCAGCACCTTCACTATAAAAAGTGTTCCAACACCAGTGCTCCCTCCTGCATTCACTCCTATTGTTTTGTGCACACACTTCACTGTGTTTTGTCTTAAATTATGATTGTGTAAAGTCTTTGTGGAAGGGACCCTTTGCTCCTCTATGCTTGTACAATGCTCAGCACAATGGGTCTGACTCCTAAATCCATCCTGGGGGTTTGGGGCACTACTGCTATACAAAGAATAATAAATAAGTTCTTTCTAAGCTACACTTTTGCATTCAGGGAACAAAAGACCTGATTTTGTATCATTGCCATTTTCTGGATGTCCATAATTCTCCATTTGGATTATTGAATCAGCACTTAGAAGTTTAAATGTGAAACAATGTTACAAAGTGGGACTATTTTGTAGGATGAAAGATATGTAGGTTATGTTTTATTAATCAGATTTTGTTGGTAAGAAGGTACAAGTTTAATGCTGCATAGCCTCGGAAGGGTTAGAATTCAGGATTGGCTCAGATAAATTTCAAAACACTCACTTACTGATCCAAAACTAATTGAACAATCTTAACTCCTTGAGTCTCCAACACAGAGTTTGAAATGGCACTTCAGCTTCCATGCTTGGACAGAACTCAGAAATGAAAACGCCCATGAAAATGAGAAAAACAAACAAAGAGACTGCTGCCTGAACACCTCCATGCCTCTAAAAAGAGTCACTTCTAAAAATGGATGGCAGCTAGGTGGGATATGGGGATGTGGGGGAATTATCTTTTCCAAACCAGTTCACATGTGTCTCTTGAAAAACTCTTCTTGACAATGAATATGGGATAGCCATTACTAAAAGAGAGGCAAACAGACAGAGGAGATCCAGCTCCACATGGAGACACTGCCTATGGCCACTCATAGAACAGGGGCACAATAGTTGTCATGGAACAGCTTTGTTACTACTTGTCACCTACTAGGGGAGGATTCCTTCTCTAGCAGCATATTTGGCTATTTAGTTTGGGGCAGGTCATCTAACTTAGCCCTAAACAAACTGTTTATTTGTTTGGCTAATGGTTAAGTCCCAAAATGTAATTATAAATGGGAAATCAGGATCAAGCAGGTATGTTTCCATGGTGGGGCTCTGTTCTTGACCCTATGCTATTTACCATTTTTATTAGTGACATGGAAGAAGACATAAAATCCCCACAGATAAAGTTTGCAGGTGACACAAAAAATTGGGAGAGTGGTAAATAAGAGGCCAGGTCACTGATTTAGAACAATCTGGATCACTTGGTAAACTGGGCAGAAGCAAACAGTATGTGTTTTAATACTGCTAAATGTAAGTGTGTACAGATAGGAATAAAGAAGGTAGGCCCTACTTACAAGATGGGGGGCTCTAGCCTGTGAAGCAGTGACTCTGAAAAAGATTAGAAGTTCATGGTGGATAATAAGATGACCATGAGCACCAGTGTGAGGCTATGGCCAAAAGAGCTAATGAGATCGTGGGATGCATAAATAGGGGAATCTTGAGTTGGAGTGGAGAGGTTATTTTGATTCTACCTGTGTGGCACTGGTACGCATACTGCTGGAATACTTTATCTAGTTGTTGTGTACACAACTCGAGGAGGATGTTGACAAATTTGAGTGGGTTCAGAGAGGAGCCACAAGAAGGATTGAAAGATTAGAAAACTTTCCTTATAGTGGCTGAGCTCTTTCACTCCATATATTTAGCTTAAAGAAAAAAGGTTAAGGGGTGACTTGATTACAGTATATAAATACCTAAATGGTGAACAAATATTTAATTAAGGGCTCTTCAATTAGCAGAGAAAGGTATACCACAATTCAATGACTGGAAGAGGAAGCTAGACAAATATAGACTGGAGATAAAGCATAACATTTTAACAATGAGATTAATCAATCATTGGAACAGTTTAATAAGAGTCATGGTGGATTCTCCATCACTGTCTATTTTAAAATCTAGATTTGATGCTTTTTTTTCTGAAGGATATGCTTTAAGAATTATTTCAGGGAAGTCCTATGGCCTGTGTTACACAGAAGGTCAGCCTATGTGATCACAATGGTCTTTTCTGACCTTGGAATCTATGACACTATGAGTTTATTCATGGGAAATGTTATTCCATGCCCTGATACATAAATATGGAATTAAGGGATTTAGAAAATAATGGGTATCCAGAATGTTGGGCAGCTGTAGCTGGGGTAACTATATGGAGGCTAATATTCCCTCTGAAGTGCATTCAGCACGGAGGTGTTGCCTTACATCTGCTTTGAAAGTAAGGCTTGTGGGATCTATCCACTTCTAATTTTTGTGATTAATGACTACTTGCTGCTCTTATGCTTGCTGCAAGCTTGTGCTGCTCCAACAGGCATGATTTTAATGTATAATTTGTCATACATTTGAACACGTTACTTGAATGTTGATATTGTATCCTGACACTTTGAAAGCTGCTGTGGTATGCGTGGCAGTTAGCACACAGCACTTGAATCATCTTTGCACTTTCCCGAAGCAAATTTCATGCTCAGATATTTTATGCTTTATGTCTTGTTTTGTGGTATTGCTTGGCAGTCAAACTCTCTCTCTCTCTCTCTCTCTCTCTCTCTCTCTCTCTCAAGAATGGCTGCTTAGTACTTTCTACAAGAAACAATCACTGTTACAAGCGGGTGTGGAAGATTTGAATCTGTTGAATGTGTTAATTTCATTTTCACTGAGCACGAAACTAAAAAAAATGATGATGATCAGTAACATCCACGTCTGTTATTTGACACAGTTCAAAGAAAGGATATTTGGGTGCTGCTGCATAGGATTTGCCTCACGTACTGTGCTTCCCTTTCTTTTTACAGCCATTTGTTCTGGTATGAAGAAAGACAGCTTCCAAACAGCAAATTCACATACTGATGAAACATAAACTTTATCACATTGTTCAATAGTATGAAGAACCAAGCTGTGAGTCAACCTAAGGGCACCTTGGCTAGTCTTTAATGTTCTTTCTCTTGCAAGGACAAATCCTGTTGCTGAACATCACATAGAATTGAGGGATGAGCCAGGAGCCATACCTGATAAATGCCTCACCTCACTTACAATGCAAATTGCATGCATTTTTTCCTCTTTGTCACACGGTGTAGTGTGGAACTTACAAAAATGAAAGAATGCAGCATAGAGATGGCACTTAGTAATGTATGAGTTTTACAGGAATTAAAAGCTTAAGACAATTTTAAATGTCTGTCACAAGGCAGACACTAGCAGTAAAAGCGTCTTCACAACATTTCCACTCTGACAGTGTGCCTCAATGCTAAGCAGGAGAGCTGACAACTAAGCATGAGAGTGTAAATAATTCTCCATGCCCATTCAGTACTTGGCCTCTGTGTTGACGTTGGAGACAAAAATGTTAACCATTATCATTATTGAGGGCAAAATTCATGGGGCCAGCATAAGGCCAATGTGCCACTTAAACCCTAGCTCTCTGTAAAGATATAAATTTCATCTATTGAGCCAACTGTGTGTAACGTGTTTAGCAAAAAGGTGGACGTGCTTTTGTGATATAGACACTTGTCTACTAGTATCAGAAAGAGACCACCAATCCTTTTCATTTAAGCCCCTGAGCTTCCTCACTTAGTAGTAGTAAATTTAATATAACTTCATAATTGCAAGTGAATGCTTACATGATTTGACTTAGCTGTTGCTAGCTGCAATGTGTAGTGGAATATGTGTCTTCACAGGTTTGGGATGTGCACAAAGTCTCATTGCTGCTTCACTTGCTGCTAGGTACTTTGGCACACAAAATATCTGAGAAGAGCTGTCACTCTAATAAAGATAAATTAGTTCTGAAGTCTTCTGTGAGCTTATATTGCGGATTACATCCAATGTAACAAACTGCAAGTGATGCCTCAGTGCAATTTTCCAGAGGAAACCATGAATAGATATGGGCAATTTGAAATACTGGAGCTGCTTAGATGCCCATTGGTAACATCAAAGCTTTCACACAGACGTAATCCAATAACCTTTCTAGAAGCCACTGCAGGTTAGATGAATGGAAACTACCCTTAAAATAACTGGTTAGAGTTTTAAGAACTACTGCTTGATCACATCAAGCATCACTGTAAGAGGATGGAGGTGTAAAGAAAGCCAGAAAAACATTAGAGGAAAAGCTCCCTTTATTGAACTGGAGGGGAAAGAAGAAAAATCAGAGATTGCTCTAAACACACAACACTCAGGATCAGCTTTCTTTCCTCTTTATAGTTTGTATTACATAACTTTCATCATTATCTCCTCCAAATGACTCCTGAAACTAACTCAACTCTTTGTGATTTCATTCATTCATGACTGTCTTCACTCTGCCTGCGTGTTATGTTAACAAGCTTCTGGCTTTCAGATTAGTCAAACTTTACTAACACAGGGCCTGCTTCTGATTAGAACTAAGCCTCCTTTGTACCACTTTGGCAATGAAAAGGGGCCTTAAAGTGATCTCTTAAATGTCATTTCTGTGTACTTCAAGGCGTTTTTACATAGTATGAGCATTATAGAGGAGCATTGGTATAAATAAGAGTCAGGTTCCATAGCCTATAAGCTAGAAGCCTTGCTAAAACAAAGTTTTAACAATACTATCTAAAACAATTGAAACAGGCTAAAATAACAAGGCTCTCTGTAAGTGGGTTTGAGGTTTGATATAATTGTGACAGATATGACATTATCCTGCAACCTCCTGGACAAACGTAATTGAATTAAGTTAAACCTTACTAAATTAAGTTTAAGTATTTTAGAAATGTATTGTATTAAAAATGCAAATGTTTATGTGCTGTTGACCACAGACCTTCAGGAACTACAGAGAGTTAGTGGGTGGTTAGGCAAATTTACTCTGGTTGTAACACCTTTAGTGTATGACCACCACCTAGAGACCGGCTTAAAATATTGACTCAAACTGGATTTTCCAGGGCCAACAGACAATGAAAGGATTTTTGGTTAAATAGCCTGAGTTAACACTAAGGCCACCGAGGAGAAACTAAATGAATTCTTTACATCAGTCTTCATGGCTGAGGATGTGAGGGAGAGTCCCAGATCTGAGCAATTTTTTTAGGTGATAAATCTGAGGAACTATCCATATGGTATCCAGCCAAGAGTTCTGAGGGAACTCATATATGAAACTGTAGTCTATAGCCTATCATTAAATCAGCTTCTGTGCCAGATGACTAGGGGGTAGCTGATGTGACACCAATTTTTAAAAAGGACTCCAGAGGTGATCACGGCAATTACAGGCCGGTAAACCTGACTTCAGAACCAGGCAAACTGATTTAAACTATAGTAAAGAACAAAACTGTCAGACATATAGATGAACGTGATTTGTTGGGAAAGAGTCAACATGTTTTTGTAAAGGGAAATTATGCCTCACCAATACACTAGAATTCTTTGATGGGGGGTCAACAAGCATGTGGACAGGGATGATCCAGTGAATATAGTATACTTAGATTTTCAGAAAGCCTTTTACAAGGTCCCTCACCAAAGGTTCTTAAACAAGGTAAGCTGTCATGGGATAAGAGGGAAGGTCCTCTTATGGAGTGATAATTGGTTAAAAGATAGGAAACTAAAGGATAGGAATAAATTATTAGTTTTCAAAATGGTGAGAGGTAAATAGTGGTGTCCCCCAAGGGTCAGTACTGGGCCCAGTCCTATTCAACATATTCATAAATGATCTGGAAAAAGGGGTAAACAGTGAGGTGGCAAAATTTGCAGATGATACAAAATTGCTAAAGATAGTTAAGTCACAGGAACACTGTGAAGAGCTACAAAGGACCTCTCAAAATTGGGTGACTGGGCAACAAAATGGCAGATGAAATTCAATGTTCATCAATGGAAAGTAATGCACTTTGGAAAACATAATCCCAACTATACATATAAACTGATGGAGTCTAAATTAGCTGTTACCACTCAAGAAAGAGATATTGGAGTCGCTGTGGATAGTTCTCTGAAAATATCCTCTCAATGTGCAGTGGCAGTCAAAAAAGCAAACAGAACGTTGGAGATCATTGAGAAGGATAGATAATAATACAGAAAATATCATATTGCCTCTATATAAATCTATGCTATGCCCAAATCTTGAATACTGTATGCAGATGTGGTTGCCTCATCTCAAAAAAGATATACTGAAATTGGAAAAGGTTCAGAAAAGTGCAACAAACATGATTAGGGGTATGTAATGGCTGCTGCATGAGGAGAGATTAATAGAACTGGGACTTTTCATTTTGTAAAAGAGACGACTAATGGGGGATATGATAGTGGTCTATAAAATCATGACTGGTATGGAGAAAGTTAATAAGGAAGTGTTATTTACTCCTTCTCATAACACAAGAACTAGGTATCATCAAATGAAATTAATAGGCAGCAGATTTTTTTTAAAAAAAGGAAGTATTTTTTCACACAACACACAGTCAACCTGTGGAATTCTTTGCCAGAGGATGTTGTGAAGGCCAAGACTATAAAAGGGTTCAAAAAGGAACTAGATAAGTTCATGGAGGATAGGTCTATCAATAGCTAATAGCCAGGATGGACAGGGATGGTGTCCCTAGACTTTGTTTACCAGAAGCTGGAAATGGACGATGGGATGTTTCACTTGATCATTACTTGTTCTGTTCATTCCCTCTGGAGCACCTGGCATTGGCCAATGTTGGAAGACAGGATACTGGGCTAGATGGGCCTTTGGTTTGACCCAGTTTGACTGTTCTTATGTTCTTAAGACTCAGGGCCATTTTTTCTGATCCAGCAAATGGACAGGACCAGTGGGCCAGGCGCGGCGGGGGGGGGGGGGGGGAGAAACCTTAGGGAAAAGTTAGACTTTATCCTACTAAAGAACTATAAGGCCGGGCGCTGGTTCTGAACCAGTGACGAACTTGTGATTACAGGAAAAAATCCTGTGTGGGGTATGAAGGAATTAATCACCAAACAGAGCCCTTGATGGAATTGAGATGATCTCTGGCAAGCTTACTAGCATATGCGTATGTTTTTTATTGTTTTAATGTTTTCTCTGTAATATTTTCACCATAAGAATAAATGTGTTTTCTTATAAAAGGTGATGTGATAACTTATAACTGTGGCAATTACACTGTACTATCTCTGAAAGGTCTATCTTTTGCTGAGGATATCACAGCATAGGCAGAGAACTCTGCAGTCTGGAAATACACACACCATTCTCCCTCCCTGAGTGGGATATCTTGCAAGAGAGGTGACTGCTAAGGAGCAGGGAGCCTTGAGTGGGAGCCCATGTTGAGCCACGGATGGGAAATACAGGTGCTGTTGCCCCGAATTGTGATAATAACTGTTTCACGTGGTTCTACCATTGAGTCATTCAGTTGATAGAGAAGGAACAAACCTACCTCTGAACTCATGGAATTGATCGTGCACACCTGAGCTCAACAAAACAATCCTTGTGCAGTTGTGGAGAAGAGCAGATTAGTAGTGAGGAGAAAAAGTGAAAATCTTGTCCCAAATAAGCACGAATCAGTTCCTGTCCCCCATGCATGCACACAAACACACATACTATTTGTCTCCTTTCCACAGTATGGAGAGTTCTGACCTCCACAAAACAAAACATTTTGTGATGGCAAATATACATTCAAAATATGTATTCAAGTCAGACTTTTTATTTTTGAGTATTCAGTGATATGGCTCATGTCGGCTGCTTACAAACAGTGAGCTGGAAGGGCAATTAGTTAGAGGGAATACTGTTCACTGCAATGTTATGAATTTTTTTATTCTTAATGTCTTTCTATGTGTTATTTCCCATCTTATTTTTTTCTTTTTCATCGCCCCCTCAATGCTTAATATTGATATGTTATTAAAACAAGTCCAAGGTCTCATATTTCAGTCAGCAATTTTCTTATACTATATGTAATGTGGGTACAAAATGTAAGTCAGGAGGGTGAAATTCTGGCTCCATTAAGGTTTTACCCCTAATAGAAGTTTTACTCTTGCCTCCATTTCAGCCAAGACTTTACCCAATGCATTTAGTTTGTGTACTACATTTTCCTGCCATTGAACGGTAAGGTCCATCAGCAAGGAGATCTTAAGAGGTCTGAGACTAGATGAGAAAAATTCAGTTTCAGTTGTATTAACATCTTCATTCCCTAAACTTCCATGACCAGCCAAAACCTTCAAGAGCAGAGAAGTAAAACCCTCTGAGTGTTCCTTCCCACACATTTTTCTTGCCACATTTATAAACTTCCTCATCTGTCCACATCTTGCCAACAATCAGGGATATTATACTGAAGTTCAGCTCAGCAAAACACATATTTATTTTACAAGTTGGTTGAAATAATACTGGAAAATCATGATTAAAACCCCTATTATTTTAAATCAATTTTTGAAATTTCAAAATTAAAAAAATGTTGACTAGCTCTATAGTAGTCAAAGAGCAGCGAGGGAAAACAATCACACCTGTAATCAATATTTTATGCCCCCCTCCCCTTATAGAATGTGTGTTTTGTGTGTGTTTGAATTTTTTTAAAAACGCAGGGAACTTTATTTTTGCTTTGTTGGGCAGAGGGATAAGGGGGCAAGTTTCTCTATTATACATTGTTTCAAGTCAGGATCATCCTGTAGTTCTTAGACCTCTGGAGAGTTAATTCCTTATTTCTCTAAAGTTTATAATTAAATAAAATGAAAAGTTAAAGCTAATTTATTTCATCCTCTCTATTAATACTGAGCCAAATTTTCAACAATTAAAAAAGTGAATGTGCACATACAAGAATTTATGCACCGATATATGCCTGAAACTGTACATTAATTTACCACCATCTTGCACACAAAACAAATAGTTGTGCACACATACTCTCCCTCTTGACTTCCCTATTCTTAAATTTTACCCTGGGTTTAATTTTGCCTATGTCAGACTGAAAGTTCTGCAGGGGCGGAGATTTTTTTTTTCAATCTATGGCTTTAAAAGTGCTGTATACATTTTTTTCCCTGAGCTTGGTCTCATTAAAGTTAATGGAAAAACTCTTATTAACTTCAATAGTGAACAGGCTCTTATGGCACAACAGTAATGCCTTGCATGCTCAGTTACCTGATTTGCATATAGAATTGTCATAGTGGGCTCTTTTCCTTATGAAAATTTGCCCCACTAAATTTGTGGTTGAGCATTAGTTACAGGCATGCTTGGAAAATTTCACCTATAAATATTCTTATTTTACAATATAGAATCTTAAAAAGCTTTCTGTTACTTCACAGATAACTTGCAATAAATCACTACAGAGCTTGGTGGTAATCTTCTTGACATTATAAACAAGAGAGGAAGGGAAAAGCTACACCAGGGGAACATTTTCTGTCAGTCTAAGTGCACGAATGGGCATGTACACTGCAACATGACCATAAAACTGCCCCCTTACAACATTCTTCTTCATCACTAATGATAGTCTGCTGTAGTTTGATTATGAGAGAGAGTTACTCAAGTCCCTGGACCCAAGTACCTCTCCTATATCTCAGAATCTGCTTCATATCTCATACATAAATGTGGTTATAGATACTAGAACCAGTTGTGGTAGTTATATTAACTTTTGTCCACCTAAAGGCAAAGAAATCAGGGGCAGAAAAAGTTATATTTATGAGCTAATAAAGAAACCAAACTAATCTGTAAGGTAAGGATGGTTACTTCTATCTTCATAAATGTTTATCAGTATCTTGTTCCTTTTCTACAGCCTATGCTTTGAAATTGAACATAGCTTATTAAATTTAATAAATTTAGGCATAAAGGTCCCTCTTTCAGTGCACTAAGGGTGAAATGTTTTGACTTCTCACAGGAAATGCATTTTTGTCTGAACTTGACCAGTGGTTAGGGCACTAACCAGGGACTCGGGAGACCTGTGTTCAATTCCATGCTCTGACACAGAGTGTATGACCTTGGGCAAGTCACTTAGCTTCTTTGTGCTTCACTTTCTCATCTGTCAAATGGGGATAATCATACTCTGTTACTCAGAAATGTTATGAGGAAAAATACATTACAGATTATGAGGTGCTCAGATACTATTGTAATGGAGGACATGCAAGTACCTAAGATAGATCAGTAGTTCTCTTTAGGAACTTGAGGACCATTTGCTTCCTTTTGTTATGTGATGCTCAGAAATGCAAATCATAAAAGACTCTTCCAAATGTGTATGGTCACAATGTCTGAGTTAAACTCCACAAGGCTGACAGGACCATACCAAAGCAGAAATGGGGAAGAGTCAAGTGACAGCCAGTGGGATAAACCACTCAGGACAGTGTAAATCATAGTACAGTTTGAATCTTAAGTTACTACGTTCTTCAGCAGCAGTACCACCTCCTCTGAAGCTTTGCATACACCTGGACAATGTAGGAGCATGAAGCTGTTGTGGGCCAACAAATTGCGTCATGTTTGCTGGTGATGAGGAGATGCTGGGGCAATTGAAAAGATCTGTGGGGTGTGATGTGGCACATCATGGTCTTCTGAAAGAATGGGTGGCCTTGCTTCACTTTGTTGCTGGGCCCATTTATAGCACAGGACGATGTAGTTGATTGGAAGTTGCCAGTAAATCACAGATCTTTTTAAATTAGGTCTTCCTTTCCATGAGATTTTGTATGGGTTTGGGTGGATGAGGGTCAAGACTTAAAACTGTAAGGCAGATATAGGCATAGAAAGGCAAAAGGGAAGGGAATCAGGACTATATCATGATGGTAGTGCACATCATATAGACATAGGAAAAGTTATTATATAAAGGCATTATACTGAAGAATGTATATTAGTGTCTCATTAAATTCCTGATAGGAATATTCAATGGTATATATAATGTGAACAGTAAAGGAACCACAATTCTTGGAAAACTAGGCAGTCATCTGAGGACCAGCTAATGTCCAAGGTTTTGCAAGTATAGCGAAGACAAGGAAAATGCCAGTCTGCTAGAAAGTGAGGTTTGCCCAGGATTCTTTTCTGGGGTAAATCTCAGTCACCCTTTTCTATTAGCCTTAGCTAACTCTGCCTTCCCCAGGCTGCCATCTCATCTTTACCCATTTCCCCTTCAGCTAGTTCCTACTCAAATTTCTGAGGCTAGGAGCGAGAAGTGGGTGAATGGCTCACATTAGGATGTCAGGTCAGAAATAGGAAAGTATTGTTTCAAATCCCAAATCAGCATAATGCAATGATGTAGGCGGTTGGGTACATGGGATGGGTTTTCTTTGTGTTATGAGGAGAGCCAGGATGGGCAGGGATGAAAAAACAAAACCAAGCCATAAGGTGTGGTACCTAATCAGGAGAGAAAGGTGAGGTACTGAAGAAGAATGACTCATTTGATGACCAAATATTTTGAAACTGCCAGATATAGCCCATGTCAAGGCTAAGTTTTAGAGTCCGCCATCTTTGTGCCATTTGCCAGGAATTACGCTAACAACAGTTTTTAAATATGGGGGAAATGATAATTTCATTTATCTAGAAATCAAAAATGTTTGAAAGAATCTTGTAAGTCACCCTGTGATGGACACCAAAAATGGAAAAATTCAACCCATTACCTATAAGGTCCAGGAAGTCCTGAATGACAGAGTTATAACAGTAACTGTTTTGCAATGTTACTATAAGAGTTGCTACTTGGAACTGCTATAATACTCGAATAGTAAAATGAAGTAAGAAATGGAATTCCACTTCTTAAACAGCAATTTTTATTCTCTATTCTCTGCTGTCCTTTAATACCACGGTAAAGTTTAAAAGGTCAGATGTACAAAATACTTATACAAAATACAGATGTACTTTAGCTGCAAATAATTGAAGGTGAGGACAATCAGAAGATAAGAGAAGAAATCCTTAGCTTGTATAAATTGGCATTGCTCTACTGACTTCAGTGAAGCTGTGCTGATTTATACCAGCAGAGAATCGGGACCACTGGTTGCCGGTATGTTTTTTATTTCTACTGTTCCAAGTAATTTCTCTTCTTTGAATAACTAGCTCATTCCTCAGCTTCTGACCTCTTTCCACTCTAATTTTTTTTTTCAGATAAGGGGTCAGAATTTTCCTGGGGGAAGTGGCTGTTTGTGCTATTGCAAAATACAAAGTAATCTGCATGTAAATGAGACCATGCTATCTCAGAACTTATATGCTCCTATTGGGAAGTATGGGAGCTGAAGTCCTACCCACACACATTATTTGGAAATGGCTGCAAAAAAGAGAATATAGCTCATGAGTGTGTACGCAGTGCCATGTAAGTTCTCTTTATTCTGGGAAACCATGGTGTCTGCTGTGGGAAATGGAGTCTTGTGCTTATAATCTATAAAGGTTTTGCAGTTCTCTGTCACCTTCCATTGGAAGATCTCAAAGTGCCTTGTGATTATCAACAAATTGAGACTCAGAAGAATCATAGAATTGTAGGACTTGAAGGACCAGTCCCCTACACTCAAGGCAGGGCTGAGTATTATCTAGACCAGTTGGGGGCAGCGGCACATACCGCAGGGACATGCTGGCCACCGCTTCCCACAGCTCCCACTAGCTGGGAAAGGTGAACCGCAGCCTCTGGGAGCTGCGGGCAGCCATGCCTGCGGACGGTCATTGTAAACAAACTGTCTTACGGCCTGCCAGCAGATTACCTTACTGGGTCGCAGGCTGCCCACCGCTGATCTAGAACATCCCTGACAATGTTTGTGTAACCTGCTCTTAAAAATCTCCCATGATGGAGATTCCACAGCCTCCCTCAGCAATTTATTCCAGTGATTAGCCACTCTGACAAGTAGGAAGTTTTTCCTAATGTCCAACCTAAACTGCCCTTGGTGCAATTTAAGCCCATTGCTCCTTGTCCTATCCCTAAAGATTTAGAGAACAATTTTTCTTCCTCCTCCTTGTAACAACCTGTCATGTACTTGAAAACTGTTATCATGTCCCCCCTTAGTCTTCTCTTCTCCTGACTAAACAAACCCAGTTTGTTCAATCTTCCCTCATAAGTCATGTTTTCTAGACTTTTGATCATTTTTGTTGCTCTTCTCTGGACTTTCTCCAATTTGTCCACATCTTTCCTGAAATGTGTCACCCAGAACTGGACCCAGTACTCCAGCTGAGGCCTAATCAGCATGGAGGAGAGCAGAAGAATTACTTCTTGTGTCTTGCTTACAACACTCCTGCTAACACATCCCAGAATTATGTTTGGTTTTTTGCATCAATGTTACACCATTAACTCATTTGGCTCATGATCCACTATGACCTCCAGATCCCTTTCCACAGTACTCCTTCCTAGGCAATCATTTCCCATTTTGTATGTGTGCAAGTGATTGTTCCCTCCTGAATGGAGTACTTTGCATTTGTCCTTATTGAATTTCACTCTATTTACTTCAGACCATTTCTCCCATTTGTCCAGATCATTTTGAATTTTAATCCTATCCTCCAAAGCACTTGCAACTCCTCCGAGCTTGGAATCCTAAGAAATAGATATGGTAGTATTTTTTTCTATTTTATAGATTGGAAAAATTGAGGGAATTTGAATGACTTGCATAAGGGCACCCAAGAACTATATGGCAGAACTAGGAATAAGATCCAAATCTCCTGGCTCCCAGTTCTGTGTTTTAACTGTAGGACTACCTTTTCTCTAGAAAAAAAACATGGTATCATCTTGAGACAGCCTACAAAACAGTCTGGCAAACATCCTATATAAATCTGTGAATGTTTTGCTGCAGTAAGAGCTCAGGAATGCAAGCTTTCATGTTTATTTTAGCAATTTTCTATTCAGGGACCTATGTCCATTGTGACCTTGGATAGCAACATACAGCATATCATACATTAAAGTAATTTAGAGTGATGTAGATTGTGACTGACGTGCTTTGATGGCATAAATAATGTTTCTTTAAATGCTTGTTTTGATCTTTCAAGCAATGTCATACTTGCTTTGATCAACTGAATGAGAGCTACATTGACCTAGTAAGTATTCAACCATTAGCATAGCTACAGCATGCAGTGCTTTTCCTGGTAAAACAATTCATGCTGTGATCTCATGAGGAGAAGCCTGACCCATTTAATTCAAGTGATGAATTCAGCTGTTTACTTCTGGTAGCTTTCCAGTATCGCATATGTATGAATAATTCATAAAGGCTGTCCTGCCTCAGTGTTTTTGTATGACCACCATATAAAAACATTTCACATTCCAAAAGGGGCGGGGGGAGAAACTATCCAAAGAAACATAGGTAGAAAGAACATGGTCCCTATTTACTGTGACAGATTGTTTTTTCCTATTAAAAAAATTACGACAGGGCTGTTTAAACTGTCACCAAAACTTTGTATTCATCAAGAGGAAATTTTTCTGAACTTTATTTCACCAGATTCCTCCATTCGCTTATGCCACCCACTATTAATACCAGTGTGAAAGGTCTCTTCAGTTTCATCATGATGAAAAATTTGGGCAGAAGAAGTTCTAGCAATGGTTGTTAAGAGTATGACACAATAATCTGTCAATCTTCTCTTTGCTATAACCTCACCAGCTATGAGTTAGTGTCGCTGATGGCTGGGTAAAATTGCATTGGATAAAAATATCAAGTCAGCCATTGATATTCTGAGTTTTTTATCCAATGTTGAGAGTCTATAAGACATTTATATACTCTACAAAATGAGTTTCCCACTATGGGTTTCATCCATGTCCACTGAAGTCAATGGGAATTGGATCAGAGCTCATCTCCTTTGGACTATGCCTTAAACTACCTAATTTTGGGGTTTAATAGATATATTAGAAATGTTTACACTTTTAGATCAAAATAGGAAAAAGGACATTTAATATTAAAAATAAAAACATTTACATTCAATAGACAGGACCAAAATCAATATTGCAGGAGATTAGAGCATGGAAGGGGACTTCTTTCATTACCACAAATGGGATATAATTTAAATGTCCTTAAATAAGTTCAACATTCTCATCTTATTAATTTTTTAGCTTGAAAGCCAACCAAAACTTTGTACAGTTGTTGCAAACCATGCTAGTTTTAATTTATATTGTATTCTCAAGTAGAATTTTCAAAAGCACTCAATGTTGACCTAACTCTGCTCCGACAGACTCCTTTGACTTCTATGATATAGTTAGGCCAGTACTGAATGCTTCTAGAAAAAACACTCTTTAAATACAGCAGTATAAAAAAATATGTGTGGCTTTAAGAAAAAATACTACATTTAGTTAGTATTTCTTGTCCTAAAGAAGCCAAAACAACTACAAATGTCATATCTATATACATTACTTTACCCCCTCTGATAAGCAGAAACCTCAGGGATGAAATTTGGCTGGTAGACAACAGTGCACAGCAACACTATACAACAGTTTGAGACAGAAATTTGGGTATTTTCTCTGGCTATAAGCATTTCTAGTGAATTGTACAGTGATCACCCTTAAAAGTCCATTATTTACTAACATGATGGAATATGAAATATGATCTTTAGTTGCCCTTTCAAATTATAGGAAAATGTAACTGGTGTGGTGTGGTGATTGTTAGCAATATTATGGTATGGTTGTTGTCTGGCAATGACATTTTAATGGCAGCCATTGTTTGTCACATATAGAGATGAAATTGCACATGATCCTTCTGCTGGAAAATTATAATCACTCTAATTGGAATATGGACAAATGGGCATTTACTCCTGCTCCTCCTCTGATGGAAAGAGTCATGGGATCTCTAACGGCCTCTCATTAATGTACACCCCTCCTTTCTTCAAAAATCAAAGGTTCACTTGTCTCATGAAGCTTTCCAGTTTCCATACACACAAACCATTCTGCTTATTTTTTATTGTGCTGTATAATACCTGCTGTAACTCTAAATTGTAAGCTTCACGGGACAGGAAACTGTAGTTGTTTAGTCCATTTAAAATAATGATGAACATCCAGGACCTCAGTTTTAAGTCTTATCTGAAAAGATAACACCTCCAACAACCCGTTTCCCCTTTCATAATGCTGGAACACTGACAAAAATGGGAGAGTACTACCTTTTTTTCTATACTCTGCTGTGTCCTTGGAAATCTCCTATGCTATCACTAACCAAGCCCAACTTTGATTAGCTTGTCAGAGCTGATAAAATCAGAGCAGGAGTGAATGTTACTGCCTTTCCTGGTATCCCAAACTACATTTCTGTATTATTTAACAGGTTTGTTTTTTATGGCTTCCTTGTGAACCAGAAATAGTTAGGGTGAGAGAAGAGGTCAGAGAGCAAGGAGCTGGAATCAATGCCTAAGCCTCAGTGAAGATTATTGCTATTGCTTGGCACTGAGGATCAACACTATTCTGTGAAATCCACATGTGATAGATTGAAAGCAAAATGGGATAAAAATATTGTATTATGCTGCAACATGGATTTGGTGAGAAGAAAGAAAATCCATATATTTTTATGGCTACATAGGATGTGCTATCAGAAAATAATAAGCATTTGTAATAGTATCTGGTGATAGAACAAATTAATAATGTATCCAGTGTTGCAGTTGTCTAGAAATAACAAAAGAGGTCAACATGCTCAGCTGACATAGGATAATGTCCATCCATGGAGTATGACATCAGAGTAGCAAAGAGGATAATGTAAAGCTTGAAACGTTTCTAAAGCTTTTACAGAAGTTCCATATTGTAATCTGAATAATTTGATAGGCAATTGCTCTGTCCACTGTATATCGAAACAGCAGATACCATGTTAACATAAACAATATATTAATTATAAATTATTTATCAAAGTGAGCTGATTAGACACAGTAACTCCTGCCTATTCAAATGCATAGTTCAGAAGGAACATTGCTGTACCTAATTTGATTTCCCCCAGAGCAGTACATGATGTGTTATTTGATGCCCTTCAAAGGACACTATTAGCCAAGCTATAAAGTGTCTGATTTTATTAGCTTTGCTGGGTTTTATCAGTTTGTAAATGTGTTATTTTCTCCATTTATTGTGCCTATGGGATCCAGAGATAGAGTGAGCTTCAAGTTAATATGTTTTGGGAAACCAGCAGTGGCCTTACTTTAACACTCTATGCCGTATTGCGATGACATTGAAGGTGGAGTCGTGAAAACTCTAATGTCAGGGCCATTTATCAAGGCAATTCCTCACTGCTATAAAACTCTGCTGTGACATTGAATTCAACAATAGGTTTTTGTCTTAAATAGAACCCAGTGTTCTTGTGCCGTACAGCTAACACTCCCCAGTAACTGAATAACATGAAGTCAATAATAAGAAAATAGTCCAGACAGATGTTCAAAACAATAAGAATGAGGTAAGTTCTTGGCATGGAATTCATGGAAGCTTTTTGTTTTGTTTTGCTTTTCATCATCCTCTGCATTTACTTTAGGGGACTTTTCATGCATACAGTAGAATCCACTTTAATCAGCACCCTTAAAAACAGCATGCACATTTTTACTGGAATGATTATCAGGGAACAGATTTGATGCAGTGCATTTCCAATGGCACTAAACAATATACTGGTATAAATGGCCAACCTAGTACATTTTAATGGCATGCTTGGTGTTCCCTGAAAGCCTTTTCAAAGCAGTTAACAGGTGTGCAAAGGTGTTTGTAACATAAATTGCCTGCTGTGTGATTCTGTTTTCACATCAGACCGCCTTCCCTCTGTATTATGATTGCTAAATGAGTCATATTTACATAGATATAAATTTTGCAAGTTTTTTAATTCAAAATTTTATTTGCAAATGAACACACATGAAAGATTAACAATATCTAAGGAAGAAGAAAATCTTTTCCTAAAATCAGGAAGCATTTTTTAGTTTCTAAATTCACAGGTTTGATTGCAAATTATTTTCCTTATAGTAACATACAAAATTACTTACAGAGAGACCCAAAAACAAATATGCAAGGAAATGTAAATTCACATGAGTTATATAAAGCATTTATGGCAAATGGAATACAATTTAGTTTGCTTAATATAAACAATACAGAAATTAAATATGTTAAGGCCCAGATTCAGAAACGTAATTAAGCAGGTACATAATTTTAAGCACATGAATATTTCCATTGATTTTAATGGGGTAATATGTTTAGAGTCCTCAAGTGCAGAAATTCAGTATTAACACAACATTAAGTGGTTGCAGTTAAGCATTTATTTACTAGGGGAGATTTTAATGTGGTGAGGGAAGTACCTAGAGAAACAGATTTAGGGAGGGTGTTTCAAATCTTAGAGGCCCCATGGAAGAACTCATGTAGATGCTTGGGAAAGGGTATTCAACACTGGAACCACTGCTGAAGTACATGCAGAAACATGAAAGGAGGCAATATCAGGCAGATAGGTGCATAATGTAGGGGCTTGAAGCTATGGAAAAGAACACTAGAATCATAGAAATGGAAGGCTGGAAGGGACTTTGAGAGTTCAGCTAGCCCATTCCCCCACACTGAGGTAGGATTAAGTATACCTAGACCATCTCTGACAGGGGTTTGTCTAATCTGTTCTTAAAAACCTCCAAACACAACCTCTGTAAAGACACACCTTCTATGTGCAACACAAAGAAGATCCTTTTGACATGACTGAAAATAAGGAATCACATTGTCAAAGCAACAGGTGAGAGGGAGAATTTTTATTGTACAATTTCAGTGGACTACAGTGGCAAGGTTATCCATAGAAACTGTCTGACAAAGATTATTTATCATGGAGACGTGACTCCCCAATCTAGTTGCTACATTGTGATTTTTATAGAATGATGGATAAGAGGAAACAGGCTCCACAGCTGAGAAGAAGCAGATGGGCATATGTAAATAGCAAAGGGACTTGGTGCCAGAGATGAAGGGGATGGTTCCATCTCCAAATGGTAGGTGTGGACACTGTTAGACTCTGGTTATTATAAGGTGTCATGGCTGCAACTGCTGCCCCTCTCCCAGTCTGACACCACCACAACCATCAGTAAGTCTGGGCCCAAGCTGCATTTGTCTACCATAAAATTCCCTCACTCCATTTTGGGCAACCAGCCAGGTCCAGCACTAGACTAAATGGCATCCCAGGTGAGGAGGGTCTTTCCATGTTAGCCATGTTCTTCTTTATCATCATTTTCCATTATACTGGCAGGAAAATTAGATAATTTTCCATCACTTCCCTCACATTTCCATTCCTTATCTTCAGGTAAATCTGCTAATTCCTTCGTAATAGGATTTCCATCATTTATGCTTCGCTCCTCAATTTCTTATGCACTGGGATGATTGCTATTGCCTAAAGTCCAGTCTATGTTGTTCTGTTTCAGATATTTCCCCCTTCCTGAACCCCAGGCAGTTGCTGGGTTGTCTTCCCTTAAATCTGGCTCTGGCGCCAGTACCTGGAGAGCAGAGCTTGGTGGACATTGACTTGCAAATAAATTAATATTACAGCTGGGTAAATAACTGATTTTTGGTTCAGTCAAAATCAGGGAATATTCAGCTCAGTTCTGAAAATATTTGAAATTTGTCAGCAAATTAGAAAAGCCCACTTTGGGCCAGCAAACCATGTGTGTGCATTCATTCCTTCATAACTTTTATCCCAGTTGACTGAGATTTAGAAGACCCAGATTTGAATCCCTGTGCTGGAGAAAGGACTTCAATTCAGCTCTCCCCCAACCCAGATTAGTGCTTTAATCACCAATCTGTCAGTTATGTTTTCTCAATATCTCCTTTTGTAGATGCTCCATTTTGTATAAATACTTAAATCTACATTGTTCCAAAGGGAAAGCATGATAATAACTCAATAGCCTGGGTGATTAAGGCTCTCAGCTGGGAGGCAGGAAATGTGGCTTCAAATCCCTCCTCTGAATCAATCAGAGAGATTTGAATGATTTAAGTAGTGGCATGACAAATAGTGTCCCTTCTGATATTATGTTTTGTAGCCCTGTGATGTTTCCCAGTCATCACAGTTCCCTTCACAACTACCACATACAGTCCTGGAACCTAAAAAATCCACCCCATTGTGTTCAAAGACACATTCCTGGAGGAAAGGGAGAATTTTAAGGTCCCAGAACTGTATTTGATGACAGAACTGATGACATGCATGCCCTTGTTATAGAATTTACCTTCAGTTCTCTTGTTCAGTAAGAGTCTATAACCTTTTCTGACTTTTTTCTTTTAGCATTTTAGTTTAGTTTATCATATAATTCACCCTCTTTCTTTGACTGAAGAGAACTCATGTGTGTCTCCAGATTACGCTGACAGTAAAGGACATGGAGAAGTCATGGAGAGACAAGGTGGGTGAGGTAATATCTTTTTTATTGGACCACCTTCTGCTAGCGAAAGAGATTAGCTTTCAAAATGCACAGAGCTCTTCTCAGCCACCTTGTCTCTTTCATATACTGGGGCCAGCATAACTATGACAATGGAACAGCATAACTATGACTGAAAATGGAGAAATCATATCTATCAAGCAGTGGGACAGAAAATTCTGAAATCAGGATTTCAGAAAATGCAGAAGAATTAGCATTATCCTCTGCTAGGTGTATATTGGGAAGCTGTAATTCTTACAATATGGAGGTTCGTTATTAGCAAATAAGATGATATGCTGATGTTTCTCCATTCATTGAAAGAATCAATAGTATTTTAAATCTCTGTGAAACACCAGTGAGAAGCTACAAACTGCGTACAAAACCAGAATAAAATACACTTGTAGGGTTTTTTGGAAGTTTTGTTGTTGCAGCAGGGGTTAGGTCTCCTGGCACAATGGATTAATAGATGTTACATTAAAATAATTGTATATTAGTTAATTCAATATTATTAGCCGATGACATGTAAGAAACTGACACAAAATTTTAGATAATTTTATAATGAATCGCAATTCACCAGAAACGAAGGAAAGAATTACAAATGAGGCAGTGGTGCTATATTTAAAAACAAGAGGAGAAATAACTACACATACTGAAAATATGGATAAATGGAGGTGGGGGAATCACATTTGAAAAGTGAGGAGGTAGAAACATGCCCCCAAATGATTTACAGTACAAAACTGTAAGTATAACAACCTGTAACAATTTAAAAGCTCTCTCCACTGTTCCATTTTTTTCCTTTCTCTAATCAGCCATGTTATGCTCAGTTCTGAGAATGTTAAATCATATTTGACCTCCTGTTGTGATATGTAGAAACAATGGGCCAGATTCTGCACTTAGAATGAGTTATATCTATGGAACACTATTTAGCTTAATGGGGCTGCATAGGTATAAATAAAGATAGAACTTGGCTCAAAATTAAGAAGTGACAAATCAGTTCATATCAAATAAAATCAGCCCCAAATTTTTCCCTCTCCCCACCAAGTTTAACTGAACCAAGGTCAAGGCTTTTTTATTTTATTTTATTTTTTTTGATACTCAAAGAAATTTGGTTAACTGTTCTTTGTTAATTCTTAACTTGGGCCTGTCTGAAACTGCTGAGCAATAACAGACCTCTGAGACTTTGGAGGCTGGCTTTGCAGTGGAGGAGAAGTCCGTGATGTGGCCTCTGAATATACTCCAAGTGCTTTTTTTACACACAGACCAGAAATGAAATGGTCTAACACCATGCAAGGCAATTCCTTCTTCCAGGAATCAGCCTGTCACCAGTGTCCAGTTCCCAGACATCCATTCTCAAGAATTAGCTATAGCTATAGATAGGTCCATCTGTAGGGAGAGAGGGTTGTATAGTTTGGATGGCCTTCACGTCAGTTGAAAGAGGATCAATCTCCTCAAGTACAGTCTGGCTAGAGTAGCCAGGAGTAGTTTAAACTAACAGCAAAACGGGAGGAGGAAAAAGAGGGAAGATATGAGCACATGGCACAAAATTGAGATGTTGAGAACAAAATTAATGAAGGAACCAAAGGAGATGAAGAGAAGAAATTCTTGAATTGCCTATTCACCAATGCTAGGAGCCTGGGTAACAAACAAGAAGAAATGGAATTTCTCATTTATGAGCATAAGTTTGATGTAGTTGGTCTTACTGGAACGTGATGGGATAATTCACAATATTCAAATGCTAAAATAAATGCTTATACCTATTTAGGAAGAACCAAGCAGGCAAAAGAGGAAGGGAAGGAGTATGCTATGCAAAAATGCCAGAACCTGTTTCTGAATCACTAATAATTTGAAAGAAAATGATCTTACAAGCTTATGGATCAATGTCCTAATAGATAAAGTACAAGATTGGGTACTAGTTGGTGTCTACTACAGATCTCCAACTCAAAGTAGAGAACAGGATGACCACCTCCCTATGCACCTATCTATAATTCAAAAATCTAAACATTAAAGATGACAATTTCCTGACTCAAAAAGCGTTGCAGCCAAAATTGCAGAATTCTTTATTCAACCTTAACAGACAAAAAAGAACGGATGTAAAAATAAATAGTAGCTTAGGTACCAGTGATGGTGGCTTAATCACATTTATAATGTGCAAACAAAATAAAGGCCTAGGTGCTTTAATAGCTGAAAGGAATTATGAGCCAAATCGTCTGGGAGGAAGAAATTAAACAGAAAAAAATGTGGATGACAGTTTGGAATAATTTAAGAACACCTTTCAGATAACCCCAAAACCAAAATCCAACAGCTGAGGAATACTCTAATGATTAGGGGAAAAAAAAAAAAAAGAAGAAGAAGAAAAAATAAGACGTGGCTGAGAAAGGAAATGAAGCCAGCTGTACGTTTTTTAAAAAATAGATAGCAAGAAAGGGGAAATTAATAATCATGAATATAAATCTTAAATTAGAGAGTGCAGAAAATTGAGAAGAGAAGCCAAAAACACAAGGAAAAATTATATGGCCAGCAGAGTTAAGGACAATAATAAGATTTTTTAAAAACTATATTAAGAACCAAAAGAATTCTGGCAACTTTATTGGTCTATTACTAGATGGAAATGGTAGAATTATGACTAATAATGCAGAAAACGAAGAAGTATTTAATAATTATTTCTATTCTGTATTTGGACAAAACACAAATCGTAGTCTCATTATATGGTGATGATAACCCTCTTTCCATTTGATTAGTATCTCTGAAGAATATTAAACAAAAGCTACTAAAGTTAGACATTTTTTTAAATCACAGATAACTTGCATGCAAGAGTTGTCTTGGAGCATTGGGGGAAATTCCAGGAGCCTGGAAGAGAGCTAATGTGCCAATTTTTAAAAAATGGTAAACACAGTGACCTAGGTAACTAGCAGCCATTATGGACCTAGGTAACTAGCAGCCATTATGTGTTTACCATTGTGGTAAACAATGGTAAACACAATGACCTAGGTAACTAGCAGCCATTATGGAATTCGATTAATAAAGAATTAAAGGAAGGTAATGCAACTAATGCAAATCAATACGAGTTTAAGAAAAATAGATCATAAAAAAAACCTTGATGTCTTGTTTGATACTGCATGACGTTTTGATTAAAAAACTGGAATGGTATAAAATTGAAATGGCACACATTAAATGAATTTAAAACTAGCTTACTGATAGGTCTCAGGATATGACTATAAATGGGGAATCGTCTTCAAATGGCTGTGTTTCCAGTGGGACCTCTCAAGGATGGGTTTTTGGCCCTATACTATTTAACATTTTTATCAGTGACCAGGAAGAAAACATAAAATCATCTAAGTTTGTAGGTGACACAAAAATTGGGGGAGAGGTACGTAATAAAAAGACAGGTTACTGATTACGAGAGATCTGGATTGCTTTGTAAACTGGGTGCCAGAAAAAAAAAATAAGTGTTTCAGTATCACATATTTACATCTGGGAACAAAGATTTTAGGCCATACTTACTGGATGGGAAACTCTGTCTGAGGAAGCAGTAACTACTGAAAAAAGATTTGAACACAAGCTGTTAATGTGATGCTGTGGCCCAAAGAGCTAATGTGACCCTGGGGTGCATAAACACAGGAATCTCGAGTAGGAGCAGAGAGGTTATTTTACTTGTGTTTGGCTTTGATGCAACCATTGCTGGGAGACTGTGTCCACATCTGCTGTCCACAATTCAAATAAAAAAAAAAGATTGATAAATTCAAGAGGGTTCAGAGAAGATCCATGAGAACTATTAAAGGATTAGAAAACATGACTTATAGTGTTAGACTCAATCAGCTCAGTTTAGCTAGTTCAACAAGGAGAAGATTAAAGGGTAACTTGATTGCAGTCTATGTGGGGAACAAATATTTAATAATAGGCTCTTTAGTGTAGGAGAGAAAGGTAGAACACAATCCAATGGCCTGAAGTTGAATCTAGACAACTTCATACTGGAAATAAGGTGCAATTTTTTGACAGTGAGAATAATTAATAATTGGAATAATTTACCATGGTTCATGGAGGATTCTTCCATCACTTACAATTTTTAAATCAAGACTGTATATTTTTTTAAAAGATATGCTCTAGGAATTATTTTGGGGAAAAGTCTCTGGCCTGTGTAATACTGGAAGTCACAGTAGATGATCACAATGGTCCCTTCAGTCCTTGAGATCTATGAATCAATTAAAGAATTTACTCTAATCAAAACCCAAGGCAGAGAGAAAACTCTTCTGTTGCTTGCACAGTTTCTTTTCTCCTAAGTTGCCTATGCACAAAAGCATTGAATAGCCTAAAATTAACAAAATTTGCTCATGCACACACACACAAAAAAAGAACTTGAAAGATTATGTATAATAGCACCACTGGATGATATCTGCTACAGCACAATGTGTATATGGTGGGAGCTAGTTGTATCCTACTATAGAAAGCAGTTTAGTTTTCAGTTGCATAATGACTACAACAACAGAATATTATTTAATTCTACACACTGTAGTGGCTTTAGTATAAATTGTATCCAAAGATCCACTACAAAGGTGAATAATAATTACAGACTGAAAACAAGAAGACATTGACAAAAGTTTATGTGAATGAAAGAGTTTAAAAGGCTGCTTAGAATTGGATTACATTTTCTTCATTAGCTCTCTCATGGGCATCCTAATTCCACCCATCACCCCATCTATTTTCAATAACAAAAGGGCATATTATCCATTCATGTAATGAATGGTATAATACTTAAGAAAAGCAATATAAAGCAGTACAATAGAAACTCAGTTAAATGAAGACCTTTGGGGACAACAGAAACTTTGCAATAATCCTGCTCTCCTGTGGTAGTTTGCATCTGTTATGTCTTGTTTTCTGTGGAGTAAGCAGTTCATATGTGTTGGGACTTGTTTTCTCTTCATGGTCTTTAAAAAGTGAGAAGTCCCATCTCTGCTACAGAAGCAGCTGACATTTTGTATTTTGAGATGCAGCCTCCTACAGGGCCCAACAGTGCTCTCCCATGACTACTTTGCTATTGTTTTTCCTTTACTTTTTCTTCTTTTAATAGAAAATGAAGGTCATTCTGACTGACAGGATATGACTACACTTCATATATTGAAATGTGTAACACCTTGTACACTGAGCACAGGGTTCAAAGCTTGCTCACCCGATCACTCAGTTATAGACAGCAGGATAGTGGTAGCAACTGTGCTCCAAATCGTCACCCTGTATGATCAGTTAAGATCTTTGGCCTGATATTTCTCCTGTCCAGGCACAAGAGGGTGGAGAAGGATCAGAAAGGGACAGACACGATACCATGTCTCCACCTCCATAGAGGCCCGCTAAGGTAGAGTATGCAAATGTTTTAAAGGGCAGACATAGCATTCTTGTCTCTGCCACCACAGAAAGTAGAAGCTCTGGAGATTTGTGCCTGAGAAAGGTGTGACTTTGAGTCACATTTCCTTCTTAGTGTTCTTCCTGGAGCTGTGCAGCTATTTTCCACGTCACATACAGAGTTGTGCATAAATGCACCGTATAACATTAAATGGACAACTGAGGAAATACAGATAAAGCACTGTGAAAAACAAATAACAAGTGAGTTAGGTCAGGAAGGAATACATAAAACAGGTTATGGATGTGCTTGGAAGGTACAGGACATACATTAGTTCTTTCTTCTTTGTACAAATAGATGTGCAGCAGCATTCTGTACATGTTGGAGCCTGAAGGGATGGAATTTAAGGAGACCAAGGAGAATGGAGATGCGGTAGCTAATACTTACTGCATATCATTTTTATTATTCTGTTAATCTTCTTGAACAAATTACCATAGTATATAAAGTACAAAATGATTATAGTACAGTATTACCACACTTTGAGGATAGTATGAAATCCAAATTGCTGGTAGCTTATGCAAAAGATTATTATGAACCCCATAGCAATGTTTTAAATATAATTGAATGTGTTGTATGTATTTACATGGAATATCAGGATCTCTGCTGGAGATTAGGACTGCTGTATAGACAAAGTGTACAGTAAAGACTGCTGTTTCTACAAAATCCCATCTTTTAATCTGTAGATACTATATAAATAATATGCAAACTGTTCAAATGTTTCATAGTTTTTAGTGTGTTATCTGATATATTTGTTCCTATTGTTTTCTGTCAGTAAAAAATAATACAATAATGTTGTCTACCGTAGTCTGCTATTGTCTAGTCACCGGAATCTTCTTGTGAATTCATCTAAAGCAGAGTTTTTACAGTTAGTGTGATTCAAACTGTCGGACTATAGGAGAAAGAGTGTAATTCATGAAGGTTAAATAATAACTTTGAATTATAGTAATAATGTACTTTTATTAAGCTATTAATTTTGGATTGCCTTTATATTACTTGTTCTGAGCATAAATTAATTTTTGCCAGTACAGGTAGTAAACAATCTGGAATGCCTAAGCATTCTAATTTATTTTGCTTTCATTAAGAAACAGGAAACATTATAAAATTAGTTTTAATTTCCCCCCCATTTCTGCAGTCGTTATATCAGAGAAAATAATCCAGTAGAAGATACCACCATGACCTACTTGATTAGATGGCCATGAAACTGAAGTTGTTTAACATTGCCCTTTCCATAAAAATAATATGGGAAATTAAGATATTTGTTACTATAATCTCTACACAGTCTGATTTGTTGCTCATAAATAAAGACAGGCATTGGAAAAGTATAACAAACTAGAGTTGTTCTACCCTAGTTTCTAAAAGTAGTGTAATAAAATCAGTTTTAGAAGAGAGGAGGAAAACGTCTCAAATTATCAAAGCTGAAGATAAGTGTTGTCTAATCTTTTCACTATAGGTTTAGATGTGAAAAAAAGGGGTCAGTTTGAGGTAGTTTTCACTTGAGCTCAGGAGGACTTGGCAACTTTAATTCACTTTTCTGCCTCCATTACAGCCATCCTGCCCACTGGCTGATAGCCTTGATGCCTGTCATCTGGTTTTGATCTCTTCTCCATTAGTGTACAAAGTAGATCAAAACTAGGCAATGAGCCATTTGGAATCTGTAAGGTCAAACATTTTCACTGCAAAGGATATGAAGGCAAATACTTGCCAATAATTTTGACAAAATGCAAGAGGTTTTAGAACAAGTACATCTTTGATTGGATTTTAGCCATAAAAGCATACAACCTCCACTGCAGTGCTGTAAAATTTGGAAACAGATATCTAACAGAAGGCTAACCGAGATTATGAGGAGACAACTGTTTGGCTCATTATAAAGTCAGATGTGTTCTATGGCATTTGAGTGGACAGCAGAGACACTGACATTAACGCATGGCTCATTAGAAGTGAATTTGAGCTTGGCATTTTACTTCGTTTAAAACAAAGTATCTAATATACACCGGAATCTCCTTGAAAATACCAGTGCCATTTCTTAAATGCATGTGATTTAAAATAAAGGTACTGTGCATCCAATATTGTGTCATTAAGAATATGATGTGGGTTATAAAACTATAATAATAACAATGACACGGCAAGAGAGGAGAGCAAGTCCTATTTAATCACCCTTGTTTCTGATGATAAATACATTGATTTTTCAGGTTTTTCCTTATCCTTGCTAATTGTTCATCACATTACAGACCCAACAGAAATATGAACATAAGAACTTAAAAATGGCTATACTGGGTCAGACCAAAGGTTCTTCCTGTGGTATAATTATAAAGTAGAAATGGTTACTGGCCCTTAACTATTATAAGCACTGTTATTATAACTCAGCTGTTTTAATTTGTATTAGCCCAAGACTTGGCATGCAGTGTCATCCACCACCCTAGGAGTGAAACCTGTCATCACTGAAGTCAATCACAAAACTCCTGCTAAGTTCAATGGGGACAGAATATCACCCTTGA
Source organism: Dermatemys mawii (assembly GCA_007922305.1). Taxonomy (NCBI): domain Eukaryota; kingdom Metazoa; phylum Chordata; order Testudines; family Dermatemydidae; genus Dermatemys; species Dermatemys mawii. The sequence continues at coordinate 51,503,944 of ML677332.1, read as the reverse complement.
TCTATGCAGCAGAATTCCCATTAAGTTCCACAGTGATTCCTGTGTGCAGATTGAGGACAAATAAATGATGTTTAAACTGTTTAAAAATTAAATGGTTTGCATCATTAAGAAGTTAATTTAGTTTCAGAGTAATACAAAGTAGTTTTTTGGATACATTTAGGTGTGGAATGGTTTGGAAGTTTTTTAACATTTAATTTAAAAAATGAAAAATTGCCTTTACTTGTGTTATTGAAATACCACCCACCCACATCAATGGGTGGGTGAACTTGATGGGGTTGGCTTGAAGGGGGACAATGTCAGTAGCAACAGAGAGAGCTATTTGCCAATGGACAATAGGTAGCTCCTCCCACCTTGGAGTCTCTGGCACTACTGGCCAACTGAGGGACAGGGGTGCTGATTGGCCAGAATGCCCCAGCTCCCAGCCCTTTATCCAGTGTGGAGGCCATGTGGGCCTCCTTTGGTTCCATTCAAGCAGCACACCCTACCCACCTTTACTAGGAATGGGAACCTGGACTGACTGATGCTGGGGTCTAGCAAATTACCTGTTTAGGGAGTCAGGCAGGATTTTTTTTCTCCCATTGGTCAATTGTCAGAGGATCAGAGAGCTTTTTGTCTTCCTTCCAGTATCTTCAAGCCACAGTGGTTACGCAGAAATGTGTTTATTACCTGACTGACAGATTAGGGTGGTGGTGTTTACTTTTTACAACTTGTGGCTGGTTTTCAATACATTTAAGAGAATAAAATGAACAGTTCCCACAGGTAGAAGACCTGGGATTTTGGTGATGGGCCTTGGACTCGTGATAGGATGAGACGTTAAGCCCTTTGTTGGTTGAGACCTCAAGTTATATTGCCAAGTCAACATTTTGCAAGTTAATCAAGCATAAAATATATCATTTCCCTAATGGTGGAGTGCACCATCAACTGCTTAATTTCAAAGCACAGTGGGAGAAATAACACAAGAGTCTATTTATGCTAATAATTTGGCATATTTTGATTTCCTTTAACTTGATAACTCTGTATTCACTACTGTGTTTACCCTCTACAAATGCTCAAGAACTTTATACAAAGAATTTTTGTGGAAGGTTGGCATTTTTGAATGCTTCTCTCTTTAGTTTTATAATGGAATTTGTTCATGTGTTACTATGTAATATTTTTACTGTACACACTGTTCTAGTGGACAGATCTTTGGCTCCTGTTCTGGTCACTTTGTTCTGATCAGGCAGTACAAAGCAGCCAGAAAGCTACCCTGCCCAAGGGGTGTAAAAACAGTATTGCTAGCTATACACTACCTGATTTCCCTTCTCTGCAAAATGGGTACCTGTGAGAGAGAGGTGAGAGCATATCCAGGCTAAAAGAAAATGGGGCCAAAGGGTAGTGTGTTCTGACTCACTGTCATCTAGAGAAACAGTCACTTTAAGATTTAAAGTCCCAATGGCATCTTCAGATTGTAGATTTTAAGAGCGGTGGGAGGCGGGGGGCGGGGGACGGGACGGGCATTATGTCCCTTACTCAGACTTCCTGCACAATACAGGCCATAGAATTTCACCCAGTAACTGAGGTTTGAGTTCAATAACTTGGGAAACATTCTCCTACTGATAAATCAGACTTATACACACTAGAAACTGTTCTTATGTCTTTAAGTGCCATTTACTAATTCATATGCATGCCTATCTTAATTACTCCTAAAACTCAAAACAAACAAAAAATAAACAGCACTGAAGCACAGCTGAAATCCAGGGAGCTACAATGACTTACATTAGCTCAGACTCCTCCCTGGAATATATTGCTGAATTGTTAAACTATACACTTCGAATTACAGAAAAAAAGGGAACCAGAAAAAGGCTTTTAAATTAAATCTTTATCTTCAAGAAATCATTGATTGGATTAAATTTTGGAATTTTTAAATCCTTTCAGTAAGTGGGAAATAGGCATAGATTTGTGTTTGTATACTACAAAAAGACACGCTGCATATTCTTGAATATTTTTTCTTTTATACAAAAACATAAGATTTATTTGTTAGCATTGACGAATTATGATAAATTATACTATATTTGTGGTTGAAACTTGGTGAATTGTCTCCAGAGTTTCAGTAAATTATAGTTATAAAAATAACTAATGCTACATGACAGTATTAAATCAAGAGGAAAGTTAACTTAGTACCTTTCATTTTTTGATAGCTACAAACAAAATATCTTCAAAATACACAAATCAGTGAGGAGCACAACGTTTTCTCTGTCTTCTGTCAGAGAGCTAATATTTTGAATCATTCATGAGCTTCAAATATCTTTAAAGTTCTGCACCAAAACCACAACTTTCAGTTTTAAGATTAGCAGCCGTGTTAGTCTGTATCCGTAAATAAGACGAAGAAGACTTTGTAGCACCTTAGAGACTAACCAGTTTATTTCAGCATAAGCTTTTGTGGACTATAGCCCACTTCATTGGATGCATAGAATGGAACAGAAGTAAGATGCATTTATACACACAGAAAGAAAAAAAGAAAAAAGAAAAAAAAAAGGTTGTATATTAGCATACCAATTCTAAGAGGCTGTTTAATTTGGATGGGCTATTATCAGCAGGAGAAAAACGTACCTTTTGAAATGGATATCTGTGTCTGACAGGAGAGATACAACTATTGAAGGTACATTAACTAGGGAAATGCAATCAATTAGTGTAAAGAGCGAACCATTCGCAAGTTCTATTTAGTCCTTGGTTTATTGTATCCAATTTGAAAATTAATTCCAGTTCCTCGATGGAGTGTGTTTTGGAAGTTTCTCTGTTTCAGAACTGACACCATCAAGTCTTTAACGGAATGGCCAAGAAGACTGAAGTGTTCTCCTACTGGTTTTTGAATGTTATGATTCCCGATGTCAGATTTGTGTCCATTTATTCTTTTGCATAGAGACTGGCCAGTTTGGCTAATATACATAGCAGAGAGGCATTGTTGGCACATGATGGCATATATCACATTGGTCAATGTGCAGGTGAATGAGCCTCTGATGGTGTGGCTGATGTCATTAGGTCCTATGATGGTGTCAGTTGAATGGATATGAGGACAGAGTTGGCATCGGGCTTTGATACAAGGATAGGTACCTGGGATAGTGTGTTTGTTGTGTGGTGTGCGGTTGCTGGTGAGTATTTGTTTCAGGTTGGGAGGGCTGTCTGTAAGCGAGGACTGGTCTGTCTCCCAAGATCTGTGAGAGTGAGGGATCATCTTTCAGGATAGGTTGTAGGTCTTTGATGATGCATTGGAGAGGCTTAAGTTGGGGGCTGAAGGTGACGGCTAATGGTGTTCTGTTTTTGTCTTTGTTGGGCCTGTCCTGTAGTAGGTGGCTTCTGGGTACTCTTCTGGCTCTGTCAATCTTTTTTTTTTCCCTTCCCCAGGTGGATACTGTAGTTTTAAGAATACTTGGTAGAGATCTTGTAGGTGTTTGTCTCTGTCTGAGGGATTGGAGCAAATGCGGTTGTATCTTAGAGCTTGGCTATAGACAATGGATCAAGTGGTGTGTCCTGGATGGAAGCTGGAGGCATGTAGGTAAGTGTAGCGGTCAATAGGTTTCCGGTATACGGTGGTGTGTATGTGCCCATCATTAATTAGCACAGTTGTGTCTAGGAAATGGACCGCTTGTGTGGATTGGTCCAGGCTGAGGGTGATGATGGGATGGAAATTGTTGAAATCACGGTGGAATTCCTCAAAGGCTTCTTTTCCATGGGTCCAGATGATGAATATGTCATCAATATACTGCAAGTAGAGTAGGGGCTTTAGGGAACGAGAGTTAAGGAAGTGTTGTTCTAAGTCTGCCATAAAAATGTTAGCATATTGTGGGGCCATACAGGTACCCATAGCAGTTCCACTGACTTGAAAGTATATATTGTCTCCAAATGTGAAATAGTTGTGGGTGAGGATAAAGTCACAAAGTTTAACCACCAGGTTTGCCGTGACAGTGTTGGGGATACTGTTCTTGATAGCTTGTAGTCCATCTTTGTGTGGAATGTTGGTGTAGGGCTTCTACATCCATAGTGACCAGGATGGTGTTTTCTGGAAGACCACCGATGGATTGTAGTTTCCTCAGGAAATCAGTGGTGTCTCGAATATAGCTGGTAGTGCTGGTAGTGTAGGGCCTGAGGAGAGAGTCCACGTAGCCAGATAATCCTGCTGTTAGGGTGCCAATGCATGAGACGATGGGGCGTCCAGGATTTCCAGGTTTGTGGATCTTGGGTAGTAAATAGAACAACTTTCAATGGAGACATCAGCTCTGCCTACATAGATCTAAATTAAGAAACATGAAGTACTACAAAAATATATACATAGAACAGTGAAAGTCATGGATTACATATGTTTAAAATATTGGTATTCAGAAAAATTGCTTAAATGTATCTGAATTATCCTCTCATAATTTTCTCAGGTTCTTAGAGTGAAATACTGCCTGATTAAAGTCATTGGGAGTTTTACCATAGATTTCAGTTACACTGGGATTATACCTTTAATGTTCAATAAACCAAATAAGTCTATGGATTGCTGATAAATTATTTACTGTAGATATGTTCAGTGATCTTTGTCTAAAATAAGGCAAATAAAGACATTTCCTAGTTTTATTTCTATCTAGTTTTAAGGTGAGCTCTGCATTTGTGCATCATTGTTATGGAAAGGTTGGCATTCTTCAAATTCCTCTAGGAGTTTGTTCCTCAGTTTCTCACACCATTCTACAAACCTGAGAGGTAATATCTGAGTAATAAAGAGTCACAAGATAATACTTATTGTTGATATTTGATGGCTATAATAGTAATTCATAGTCCAAGTTCTACAAAATATACATGAGTATACTGCTCACCTGCGTGTTTGCACAATTGGGTTCTAAATTTGCTTGCAAAGAGCCTGTCACTGATAAAGACAGCTAGTGATTAGAACAGGCTCTGTTTTAATCTCTGACTCTAATTTCTTGTGGCTGAGTACCAGAACCTTCTTCCATACCAGGAAAGGATCCTGTCGTGAAGTTTAAGCTAGCAGATGCTCCCTAATCTTGTCACTTCACTACAGTGGAAAGAATTTAGCCCTTAATATCTGTAACATCACTAGCTATTATATACATGCAAACTATTAGTACTATCATAAATAGTAAATAGTAAATACTAAATATTAGCTTACTAATAAAAAATTCCCAATAATGTGATAATTACTAAAAAAAATCATTAAGCAATACTTAATATTAATTATTAATTATAAATAATTCACATAATTCAAATAACAGATCAGTGCTGCCACTATTGACTTATATTAATTCCAGGTGGTCTGAATACTAATTTTTAGGGTTTGGGTTTGAGATCAAATCAGGGCTACATCTACAGCTAGGACTTGATGGTGTTGACTGAGACGTTCATGAGGTTTTTCTTCCAGAAATTGGAAAAAAATCTCATGAGATGATCTATTCTCACAAGTTTATAGGCCTCTCGAGGTTTTGGACCTTAACCATAGAGGTATATTTCTGACCTAAATCCCACCAAAAAAGGGTTAGATTTAAATCTGAGGTTGTCTGTAGCATACACATTTATTTCCTCTAGTTTTGCATGATGTCATTCAGTGTCTTGAATAGCTTTATCCACTCTCCTGAAGAGGTGCACTTCATTTAGAGCAAACACCACTGATGATACCTATGACACTGAGATTTCTTTAACAGTGGGTTTGCATTCGAAATATAGTGAGTAAACCATTACTGCACATATAAACACTAAAGTCTAATCATATCCAAAAGTATATATTAGACTGAATTTTTAAAATGTTTCCACTCTTTGGACAAAGTAAATCTTTTAATTTAATTTAATAAAATATAGATTGAAAAAAATATTTTTGAAAAGCAATGAAAATGATGCTGTTTTCCCTTTCTGGCTGTTCCTAATGTTTCGGAGATGAGTTGTTGAAAATTTTTAAAATATTGTACAGCGTTTATATCACTAGCACTTACCATTCCTTTGCCTATATTAATTTAAGCCTCAGTAACTTTTTTCCTCTAGGATCATTAGTTTATTTTTAATTGTATTACTGTCTTTTTATTGAGGAAGACCGCATTTTATTGAGGAAATCAGTTATTTGTTGCAACTCTATTTTTACTTTTATTTGCTTCAAGAATCTTTATATATTCTAAGTCTAAACTTAAAACCTGTTTAATATGTATGGCTTGGTTAGATCTGTAGTTACCTTTATTCTAACTAAATTTGAATTCCTTCTTATTCTTTAAATTCTAAATCAATTGAAACTATTATCTCTTCTTTATAAATACGTTTGGTGACTGCTGAAAATGTAAAACTTCTGTTGAAAACATTAAAATACTCTTTCCTTTATATTGTCTGTGTTTATTAAAATTCTGTAAGTAATAAGTAATTAAAATAAGTTAAAAATATTCTTTGTTTAGGTTTTTATACATGAAGTTTACAACTGATTTCACAACTCCTGTATAATTAATTCTTCTACTATTCTTTGATCGTTAATCAATATTTCATATTTTTCAGTGTTTGTTTTGTAATAGTGACCTGCAGCTTTTAATTTTATTTAGTTCATACTTTATTTTCAAGGCATGAAAACAAAGCTTGTATTATCCTGGCTGTAAAAAGCTGACTAAAAATTAAGTGCACATAACAGGAGGAAAACATTTTAACAAAACAAACTCCTAAATGAAATTGTACAGATCTAACATGGTCATATGATCTTCACAGTAAGGATGAACTAAATGTATGAAGTTTTTGATTTTGTGAATCTCCTATCAAGCTTTTGTAGTTTTAAACCCTTTTTTCAATAATTTAAAAGACAAACTTTCATTTTCCATCTACAGGCAGTGACATTATCCCAGTGATGAGCATGGTATAAAAATAGCCTATGGTATTTCTTAGTAAGAGAAGGACACAACAAAAGATAGGCTGGCACAAATGATACTATTTATATGGCATACAAGTAGTATTTTTTGTATTAGAACTTTTTCACTCTCCCACTCTTTGCTCCTTTCAAGCAGAAGTGGAAAGGAACCTGTAACAGGATGTATAAACCCCATACTGGAAAGGTAGCAGTTAAAGAGCTAATTTGGGTCCAGGCAATTCCCCACACACACACACCTACAAAGCGTGCAGGAGCTAAAGAAGGAATTTTAAAGGGAACAGAACAGCTCAGTAACAGGTCAGCCAATGAAGGCGAGCAGATCTACACTTCTACTTCCTTAGGGTTCAACACCATGAAAGGTGCAGCTACCTGGGGACCCTGACTATTGAGAATCCATTTGATCGGGCGAGAGGATAGGAGGACTGGACACTTGCTTAGTATGGGATTAATTCTTCATTTTGCTTCTGTCTTTGTTTTGCCCTTTTGTGTGAGGAGACTGGTGGCAAAGAACCCAGGGCAGCAGTACCACAGCACTTTGGGAGTACATAGACTTTCTGCCCACTCCAGGACCAAGGACTGGAACCTGGGTTAGCCGGTGAGATTGAATGGGATTAAAGTTTAAAATCCTAATCCTGGCACCAGGGGATCTAGAGTAGGAAGATCCTGCAACCTAGAGAGTCATGACTCTGTGACCTTGGCTCAGTAAGGCTCGGAGCCTCTTGTCTTTGAGCAGAGCTATCTTTGGTTGGACTCTTATACTCTAAAAGGGCAGGACTCCTAACTTGGCTAGAGGGCTGAGTTATGGAAAGAGCAGATTGCAGCAGGGCTGCAAGGAGTAACAGGAAAAAAGGGAACCTGCTGTGTACTCATCTGACCACTTGCTGGTCCCTGCAGTGTGTGATCCCCTTCACATAATCCAGTAATACCAGTTGTGAGAGACATTTTCAAATCTATGATGTCCCATTAGACTTTTTTTTATTTAAAGCCCTGGAGCTTGCCCTCTATAATTCATTGCTAAGGTTAACTGAATCTTAGAACATATCTAATAACACAAAAAATGCAAATGTGTACACTAAAATATGAAATTAGATAGAATCTATTGCCTTTCATGAATAAATGTGTTGAGATACAGTTAAGGAATAAGACATGACAAGCAAGCTGGATATTAGCAAGATTTTGAAGTGTGATGGGGCATACTACAAGGCTAAGTGCTCTGACCACCCAAAAAGGACACATAGACCTCAAAATACATGGCCTCAAAATATGGAACTAAAAATGTTTAATATTTTTAAATGGTATGCTATTAAATATGGAAATAGGGCATATCCTCAGCTAGTTTAAGTGGATGACAAGTCAATGGAACCACACCAGTTGAATCCAGCTGAAGAACTGGTTCATAATAGGCAAAATAAAGCACCAGTAATACCAGGAACTTAGCAATCGAAAGAGTGAGGGAGTTGCAGTGATGGTGCAGAATATGAACAGCAATATAGTCTTGAAGCCTTAACATACTTTGGTCACTCAATGGTATAGAGTGGAGTGAATAGTGGATTGTTTGGTTTGCAGGCAACTGTGAAAAATTGAGATTCATTTCAGGTCAAACCAAAATCTTTCAAAAAATTTTGACATTTTGAAAATGAAAAAAAAAAAAAGTCACAGTGAAACATCTCGTTTTGCTCTGGCTCAGATTTTGACTTCAGGCATTTTGTAAAGGCAAAGCCTTGTAAACTTTAGCTCAGTGTTTAATAGAGACCCCTCCAGACAAGGAGGCAGAGGGGAGGAGGGAAGATCTTGTACTTCAATATGCTGCATCTTAGTTCCTTGTGCTGCCCCCAGCCAGGTCACTCAGGGCCTTAGGAAGTAGAAGAGGCTTTTTTCTGCCTCCCTTTGACCAGCCAGCTAAAGTTGAGGAGCTGATTATCTCTCAAGCCCTGCACCCTTCTCAACTTAAAGCCTTCCCAGATGTCTAGGGGGCATCTTCATACCATTGCTGCCTCGCCCATTATCTTTCCCAGTGGTTGAGGTATATTGAGCTCTGTTTCTAAGATGCTATAGGGCAGACTGTTTGCCTGTTTTGGGAATGACAAACGAAATATTTTCCCTATTGGAACAAACTAGCAGTGGTCTGTAGGGTTTTTCACCTTCCCTGCAGCATTGTGGAGGTTTAGTTTAGGTTAAAATCAGTAAGAATAGGAATTTAACATTAGAAGGAAATATAGGAACTTTTAGATCATTACACCTTATAGCCACTGTCCAATGTGAATCAAGGCTAAACGAGCCAACTCCCAAAGGTAAATGAACCCCACTTAAATGCCTGGTATGTGAAAGGAGCTGGGAATATAGTACCCCTCTTCATTATAAAGTTACACTTTGCTACATTTTGACATTTTGAAAAGTAAAAAAAAAAAAAAAGTCACAGTGAAACATCTCGTTTTGCTCTGGCTCGAAGTTTGACTTCTGGCATTTTGTAAAAGAAAAGCCTTGTAAACTTTAGCTCAGTGTTTAATAGAGACCCCTCCAGGCCAGGAGGCAGAGGGGAGGAGGGAAGATCTATAAGTCCATCTCTGTGTTTGTGTTTCCTTCAGCTGAGAGTCCAGATCAGTGTACTTTCTGGCCAGTTTTAAGGATAGCTTTAAAACTGGGCGTAAATAACATTAATTTGGAGCTACAAGTGAATGAAACACAAACAGAGGAATGGGTCTGAGGAGCAATGCTTTATTTTAGTTCTTCACACAGCAGTGTGGCTAGTCTGAGTATGACCATCACCATGATACACAAATGGCCAACAATGCATAGTAGGCAAAAGCTGCTTCTAGAGTGCAGAGGGCTGCATAGGGCATACAGTTGCTCTATGCTGTGGCTCCAGACTGTGGAGAAAGAAGGATTTTGATCTCCCTAATTCTCATGCAAAATCTCCCCAGGCAAAATCCACTTGCTCAGTCTTTGTACTGAGGATAAGAACTGAAGCTCTTTAAAGTTTCAACCCAAATGAGTCTACCAATGCACAACAAATATGCCGCAAAGGCAAATATAATCAATAGTATAATTCTGTTGATTTCTGTATAGCTGCATCAGGACAAATTTGTCCTAATGGGTATGAGCAGCTATAGGCAGACTCTACAGTGCCATAAAAGATGAAAGTTGATCTTATGAATTCAAACTTGAATCCAGATATTTCATTTTAAATCTTTTGCTTTATCCCAGGGTAGCTTTGGGGCTCAGTGGGTTATGTGTTATTAATGATTTGATTTTTTAGTAGTTAAGCTTGTTGGCTGCCACTAGTCTAAACTCACAGCAGATGGGCTTGGAAAATCAATGTCTGAATTATGAGTACTGGTTTTCTAGCTTCGGTTTTCATAGACAAAATGTTTTACATATCACAAATGACTGCAAGCTTTTCATTATTTTCCATGTATGTTTCTTTCTGCTACTGACCAGTTTTTTTCCATGATTCATTCCATCATATTCGCGGGGAAACCTTCACCTCAAAGGTGACCTTCCTGGCCCAGTGTACCTGTCTGGCTAGCTGGTGTCAGACCATGAAAGGAATCTATTGCTGTAATGAGTGCACTAGGGATGCTACTGCTTAGCACTAAGTGGACACTGCTTCTAAAATTGTGTTCAGGCTATAGTCAGAAGGGAGGGCTTACATTAAAATTAATAGCCTGCTTGTTCTTTTTTATGAATGTGTTATTGAAATGGTGTTCTTTCAAGGTTACTCAGATGGTTTAATGCTGATTATGTTTTAAGCCAGAGTGGATAATTAAATAGGATAAAAATGAGTGTAGGGTTATTCATGACAGAAAAGATGCCAAGAACAGTACAACAAAGGCCACTTACTGATAAAAGGAAAGGAGCTAAACTAAATTTATGGCAAAATTATTAGTGTATGGGCTTTCTCTGCTCTTCTGTGAAAGAAATTAGCTTTGTTAAAATACTTTTAATTTCTTCACATTAAAACAAAGCTCCAACTCCCATTTCTGTTGCTCACACTCACATATAAGACATAGCATATGGAAGAACAAAAAACAAAGGAAATCTTAGTCCTTGGGATTTTAAAACACAAAGCAATTTCTTGAGTAGCCCAAGAGTAGAAAATATAAAAGGACTGGAAGTGAGGAATAATATGATCTATTATAGTTAATGAGTGTTTCTATACTAACCTATATCAGTTCATTTCACTAACCAGTTCATTTCAGAGACTGTGAAATTTTTATGTGCAAATGTTTTCTAAATCTCATTAGCATATGATTTCATTTATCATTCCTTTGTGCTGAGGATGCACTGATGATATTTAAATACTCATGTCCTAGTCCTTAGAGCTTGAACAGGAAGGATTACTCATACAGCTTCTCACACAACTTTCTGAAAGTAATAAGCAACTCATTTTATGGTTTTTCTGGAACCCTTCTTGTAGCGATTAAGAGGTATTACTTCCTACTAAAAATAAACAACTGGTTTCACTGTTTCTAGACTAGAGAAAAATATCATAGCATGTTGCGTCCTTTCAGAAATTTAAATAGCTTTGTTATATAATTACATGAGGCAATTCAAGGTGTCTAGTTAGAGGTCTGATACCTCCTCCGAAAGAGTAAGATCACCCCACAAACCAGAAAGTACCATGAGGGTCTGTGAACTAACAGAAACTTAAGTATTGCAGTACTAATGGCTGGACTAATGTACTAATCTGAAATGCATTTACTTCAGTGAGTGATTGTGCATATAGATTCAGACCAGAATATTTCAAACATTTGTGGCCACTATATTTTGTGGAAGCAATGGTGCATTTCACAGTCACATGACATCATATAAGGTGTGAACCACACAGAAGCAACTTATGGAAAAAAATTCTTTTCACTGCAGAACGAGACATGGCCTGACTTTGGAATTATGCTTTTTAAAAAAGTTATTTTTATAGCTTATGTAATGATCCAGAAGCAAAATTGGTTTTACAATATTTTGCTGAGTGTTCTACTGGTTATTCAGTCTGTCACAATATATAAAATATCATTGCTCTGATACCACTGCATCAGCTTTTCCAAGCTACTGCACAGCAGACATAATTAAGAATAAGTTAATGTCCTCAGCCTCTTTTTTTGTGTGTGGGGGATCTTGGATCTCTTTACAGAATAGACAGAAGTGACAAAGAGTCCTGTGGCATCTTAAAGACTAACTAAAACTTTACAGAATACTCCCTCCTAGTTCCCCTTAAATCAGGGGTTTAATTTATTGTTAGGCACTTTCTTAATCAGTCTTTTCTGTTTTAGATTTTAAATTCATTTTCAACTTTCAAATGGCTTAAAATTATTTTGTCTGAACTTCATCCATTTCATTTTGGCTGTTGTCTGTTTCAATCCACATGTCTACCCACCTAAAAAAAAGCAGAAAAGTACTTTTCCATGATGATTAAAGTAACTGGATAAGCTTTGGGAACTGAATTGAGATTGCTTAGCTCTCTAGACTAAATGTATTTGACCTTCAGTCTTCTGTTGGAGTTTATAATATGTTAGCACTAAAATGCGTCACTGGGATTTTAGGAGAACAGCACTTCTCAGATTTACAGTTTCACTTCTTCATGGATCAGTTAAGAGGGGCTACTAAAACAGCTGTACAGCAAGTTTTCTTCTAAAAACACCTGACGTCTGGAATTTCCTCAGCTTATTCTACTAATTAATAAATAATATATCCTCTTGGATCCAGTTTGTGTCCCTAAACTGCCATCATCTACATATATCTAATGGGTTCTTCTGATAAAGTTCTCACTTTCGGGCAGTAATAGTACTTCTGAGTGGAATCATTCATTTGTATCTGGCAGTGGCCAAAATAAAGCCTAGCATAACGTTAGGGACTGCAGTGTACGTTTATTTTGCTACACACAAATATGGCCCTCTATAGAGCAAGCACGATGTATTGCAGCAGCTGAGCAGTCACCTACAGCTATTGCACCTGTCGGTGTCTCAAATTGTGATACATAGGGGACAGAATAGCAGCCATTTCCCTCCACCCCTGCATGTGTATTGTTATTATCCAGCTCTGCAAATGGCCACATCATTTACCTTAGTGCATGAACCAGTGGGACGACTAGTGAAGTAAGTTGCTCCTTGCCATGAGGAAGAATGTAAGAATTACAGCCTGGGTTATTAATTTCTGAAGTTAACTCTAGAAGTTAATTACATCACCAACATGTTCCCCATAATCTGCTCCCTGAACAATTCAAGAGGTACGTAAAGAGTGAACGCCCTTCCGTCCCGCACAAGTCCCTGGAAGAAGTAGCTTCTGCATACTCTTTCTCACAGCCCTGGTGGAAGGGACAAAGCAGAGGCAGGCAAAAAGCAAGGAAGAGTGGCTGCAGCACACACTCCCCAGCTAATGTTAGCTTGTAGGTGGCCAGCTGATGGCTGTTAACCTATGCTTGGAGTCAGGGCTGAGCAGAGAATTGAATAACCTTTATGTTTGCTAATTCATTTTGCATTTAAGAGTCTGAGGAGAAGCTGTCCTTGAACAGGTTCTTACTTTTTCCCCAATATGTCTGCACATTGTGAAAATACCAGAAAATACTGAGTGACTTTTGCTCTGCTTTAATGCAAAAAAATATCATGCATTAGTTGTAGCTTTACTCCGTAGTACAGTTTTAGACACGTCCAAGTAAAACTGATAGTTACTGAATGACTTTTCTTTTTTTAAGGAACATCGTCACATAAGCCATCTCAGCTCTAGCACATACATTTGGGGGCCTTGCTGCATAAAGACAAGGGGGTGTATAATGTCGTGTTTTGCAGAAGAAGGAAGTGTGGGATCAGAGAGCTGATGCACAGGCAAAGTCTCGAGGAACTGGCGTGGCAGTAGCAAAAAGAACCAGAACAGTAAGGGTTCCATCATAGGGTCTCAAGATCTCAAATACTTTGATCTGGGCCTGATGATCTATAGTGGAACCACTATGTGTCTGGCTCCATTTTGGTACTCCCAGATCAGTTCCCTGACACTTAGCTGGTGAGGAAGCAATTTTAACTCACTCTGATTTAAATGGGAGTTAGGCTCCTCAATATCTTTGAGGATCTGGGCCTCAGTCTGTAACCATGGGGTGATCAATGTCCAACTAGTTAGGCCTTGAGTCACCAAGATGTTTGAGCACATGCCTAAGTTTAAACACATGGGTTGAGATTTTTCATAGCTAACTATGGGGTTAAGATAAAATCCCCCTCAATTTAATTTTGATGGGAGATCTATGGTTAAATGTCCTAGCTGGCTCTTTACATTTCCACTCTTGGTAATCCCAGGATTCCAAGAACATATGCTTAAAGTTAGGCATGTACTTAGTACCTTTGTGATCTTGCTGTATTTGCTTGTATAGGAATGGAGCTTAAGTAGTTTGTGAAGCCTCTAGTGACCCACCATCTTCAGTTTTAGAAGCCAGCAGAACCCATCCACAGCTGCAGTGTTTATATGAAGCTAGACCTTCCATGTTGTGTATATTCAATAAACATGGTTATTGTATCCCTCCATGTACCTGTGGTTTCTTCACATAATGTTTGCCATGAAAAGGGAAAAAGTCACTCCCGCACTATTGATACAGATATTATTCAAATGTTCGAATTTCACTTCCTTTAGCCACTTGGTAATATTGGTAGCTTCCATTGATTTCAGTGACTTTTGCCCTGTACCATTATGAAGTGATTGGCCTTTGTTAAAAAATATGCCCTTGGGAGGGAAGACAAAAATCCAGTTGGTTTCAATGAGTTGCATTTTCTTAACATGAGGGTTAGAACAGTGGTTTTCAAAGTTTGGGTTGCGACCCAATACTGGGTGATGGACTGCAAGGCACTGGGTCCCTGGCAGCTGGCCAATTAAAAACTAGTAGTAAAACTAGTAGTCCCCACCTGGAAGTAGCCAGTAGCAGGTACAGCTCATAGTCATGGGGGCCATGAGGCTCTGCACACTGACTCTACCCCAAGCACTGATTTCACACTTCCATTGGATGGGAAGCCTACCTCTGCCTGCGCCACTTACCTGGAGCCGCCGGAGGTAAGCCCATGCCCCAACTTCATGCCACAATCCCCTGCTCCAGCCCTAAGCCCCCTCCCCAAACTCAGTGCCTCTTCCTGCACCCCAACTCCTTTATCCCTGACCCCACTGCAGAGCCTGCACCCCCAGTCCAGAGTCTTGACCCCCTCCTGCACCCCAGCCCTGTGCTCCCCCAAACCTGGAGACCCCTCCTTCACTCAAACTCCTCATCCTTGGCCCCACCCCAGAGCCTGCACCCCCAACCCAGAGCCCTGACTCCCGTCCATATCCCAACCCCCTGCCTCAGCCTAGAGCCCCCTCCTATACCCCAAACCCCTCATCCCCAGCTCTGTTGGGTCACGGGCATCAACAATTTTCTTCAATTGGGTCACAAGAAAAAAAGTTTGAAAACCACTGGTTTAGAGGGTATATAATACTGCTATATACTGTGGTTCATAGTAAACACTGAAATGCAGCCACCTCTGAGATTTAATATAGCAGCTGTTCAGCAGCTGTTAGCAGCACTACACAACAATTTAAGGCAGGAAGTGAAGAAAAATATCAATCCCCCTTGAATAATCAGAGTGAATATCAGACTGGCAGAATGTAATAGCTCTGCTCTAGTAGCAACATTTCTGGGGTGGAATTTTCAGTGATCTAGGGTAATTAAGACTTTGATCTTATATTTTAACCAACAGATCAGTCAGACCACCAGTTTTAAAGATACAAAGCCCAGCTAAAGAGAAGATTGTGTTGGAAATATTTCCCATGTAAACTAGTAATGGCAATGAATAATAGGAAAATCATTTATGAGGGTGGATCCATTTGGCTCTCCTCAGTAAAAATAATAAAGAAAAAGGGAGTGCTCAGTAGTGTAATAAAATAAATAAATATTTCATAAAAATGTTTAAATGTCTCTGATTTGGAAGGGTCAAAGACAGCCTCAGGATAATTTGAGACTGATTCTTCTAGATATTTAGTTATTCAGAAAGCTTTTAATCTTCATTCTCATCTGGGGTTACTTTAACAGTCCTTGTAATTCTGAAAGTTGGGACAGGATTATTAAATTATGCAAAGTTAATATCAATGCACATACAAAAATCGTTTCTTTCTATAACACCCTTATATTCTGAGAATTACATCCTGAGAAGCCTTGTAATATTTCATGCATAGACCCCCCACAAATGAGAGAATGTCTGATAGTTATAATGATCCCTCTTATACCGAGTTCTGTAGCAGATATGGAGTATGAGTGGTAAATCAGGAAAAATACTTTGAGCAGCAACAAGACGACAACTTTATTCTCCTGTGCCAATCAACAGAGATAGCATTCATGACTTGGTTAAGTGATCAGATTGCAGTATCATGGACTAAATAGTCCCAACTTATTTGGAGGCAAATAAAGATGTGATGGCTGGAAAGAAGGACTTGATTCATAGTTCAATGAGAAGATGTACCCTTATGTATTTACAATATAAATGTTCCTCTGTGAAATAGGGACCTGTATGTCATAACAGACGTAGGCAAATAAAGTTTGTAAGTCATGTTTCTCTAATCAGTGACATTTATCAGTACAGAATACACCTCCTTTCCTCACACACAAAGAAAAAAAAGTTGTACATTAGCATACCAATTCTAATTGGTATGCTAATGTACAAGTTTTTTTCCTTTGCTTTCTGTGCATATAAATACATCTTACTTCTGTTCCATTGTATGTATCTGATGAAGTGGGCTATAGCCCACAAAAGCTTATGCTAAAATAAACTGGTTAGTCTCTAAGGTGCTACAAGTCTTCCTCATCTTATTTATTCATATGCTGTTACTTTTCAATCAATAAGCCAGACATCATAGCATTCAGAGTAATAATTTTTATTTTACTTAATATCTGTTTGATTTGAGATTTAACTGAACTTTAGGAACACATTATCAATTGTATCTTTTCTTTCAGGCTTTCTGAGTGATGGATGGTTCCCATATATAGTCAATTCATGAATTGTTTCTTTAGGGGGGAGAAGGAGAAATTGAAACATTAAAACAGATTGCCTTTTAATCTCCCTTCACCCCCCATTAAAGAGTTTATTAAAATAAAATGTTTCTTCAGTTCCTGATTTAAAAAAGGAAGGAGAGATAAAAGATCTAAACTAATTGTATTTCTTATTTGTAATGAACAATATCTCTCTGTCCTTTTATAATGCAGGAAAAGGTCATATGGTCTCCTTTTTTCTTTCTCTTTACATTTTTGACACCTATGTGAATTTGTCTCATTGTTTTGGGCTGTTTACTTCATACATTCTTTAATATAAATTCCTTTGGCATTTTGTTGAGCCTCTTCCCTGGGGATTGAAGTTCTCTTCCTTTTTAATTAGATTGACCTTTTGGTTCACTTGGCTGCCCTCATAATGACTGAGAGCGGCTGTTCTCTTGGAAGGCAACTTGAAATGAGACTGAAAACAATTATATGAAATAAAAATATTTTATACCACTATCCCAGTAATATAACTGCATAATCATTATTTTCATAGCACATAACACAAAATAATACTAGCTTCTGCAAATTTTGTGATGCTTTAATGAGGACAGGCTGTTTCTCATCTTCTAGAATGAAACGTTTATAGTGCACTTTGTGACTAACATCTTCAGAGTATATTTTTACTGTCCTATAATGGCTTGCCTTTTCCATCCTTCCAAGTTACAAAGGGTAAACTTTAAGTAACTGTAAAGCTTAAAAGGCCCTTTGCTGCCATCTACTATGTAGTGTGTGTGTCTTATTTTTGCCAATTTTATGCAAGAGAGGCACACTGTAAATTATGCTCTCCAGGTGATAGAGTGCGTTCAGTTGACTTTTCATGACACCAGGAGTGAGTACACATCCTTCAAAGAGTTTGAAAATGAATAGAAAGAGCACATTACCCAGCCTTGCATAATTATCTTGAAAATGTATGCCAAGGCATAAAAACTACTCACCCCCCTTTCACCATGACAATGATGTGGATAGGAGTCAGGGGGAACTACTTGCACAGCAAAAATAATTACTCACCTTGAGCTAGTGAGTAAATAGGATTTTACAGTGCTGATTTTACTGGGGATACATTCTGAGCTACTTTGATACTTTTAAACTCTGTGGGCCTGATTGTCCTTTTACTTTGATCAGTGGACTTCAGTTGACTCTTTATTTATATTGGTGTCACTGAAAGGAGAATTGAGCCCAGTTACTTCATAGCATAGCGTAATTCCTGAAAATGTATCATAAGGTAGCATTGCATATTAAACAATGTAGCTCAGTGGATGTTTGTAAGCCAGACCCTCCACTGGTATAAGGTACCTAACTTGCTCTACTCAAGCAGCGTAGAGCACTGAGGCCAGTGACTCCAAGATTGTGCCATTGAAAAGATATTGTTCAACTTAATTTCTTAGGGATGCTGCAGAATATTACACACAACTCTGCACGTCCACAATTTCTGCAAGGTAGAAAGTATGTTTTTGGGCATAGTACATAAATATGGGAGCTGAGAAAGCGAGAGGTAATACAGTATACCACCTTGTCTATATGTTTGAGTGAGAGAAATTCATTTAAAATGACTCTAGAATGATGCTACTAGCATATTCCACTCTGAATAACCTGGTAGACGTCATATTGTACTGTGCAAGACAACTGACATCATATGATACTTCTGAGTTCAGCCAGTATTTCATATTTCTGTAAGGAAGGACGTTTGGCCATTTCAGCAACTTCATATGCTCAAAAAATGGCAAATTTAAAACAATGACCTGTACAACAAGCTTTAGCAGGTCATCATCATATATCAGTCAAACTTCTTTACTCTGATGTGGATTTCTGCATGAAAGTCCCCACTGCTGGTTCTGTGTAAAGTGAAAAAAAATATATCATTCTTTCCCTTCAGGCAGCTTGTCAAACTATCTACTAAGCAGCTTCTGAGGCCATGTGAGTTCTACAGAGGAAAGACTCCTTACAGAATTTTAAGTAGGGTGTATTTGTATGGGGTCTGTGAAGGTGGTCTGTTCCTTGCATAGTGATAATACCTGGTAAAATAGAGGCTTCTTGGCAGAAAAATTGATGTGAGATACTCCATAATTCAGTACATTCCTCTCCTGACCAGAATGTGTGAATGCCAGGTGGAGGGACGAGGAATGTCATCTTCTTTAATGATCCCTCCAGTGGTGGTTGGATAGACCAGAGAGGTGATCATATCTGAGGATGGAGAGGTCAGGATGGGCTTTGTGTGAAAGGGACCATATAGCAGAAATAGTAGAGAAATGAAAAGCCTCTTAACCAAACTTTCCTATAAAAAGCTTAGATTAATTGTAAGTGATTAGTAAAGACCCAGGGCAATTCTTTGTGTAACCAAACTAATCCACTGATTCATACTGTATGTATTTTTTAAGGAAATACTTTTTAAGTATTCCAGTTTAAGCTTTTTAAGTACTTAGACCCATGGTGGGCAACCCATGGCCCTCAGGCTGCACATGGCCTGTCAGGGTAAGCCACTGGTGGGCCATGAGACAGTTTGTTTACAGCAACCACAGGGAGCTGCAAGTGGTCATGCAAATGTAAACAACTGGGCCACAGATTGCCCACCACTGCTTTAGGGTGCTGGATTCCAAGTATCCACACAGTTCCATAAGGGCTGGACTGTGGCTTCTATGACTGCAAAGCTGGGCTTTTGGGCATCACCGATTCCTGTCTCACTCACTGGCTTCTTACACTGAGTTCAGCCAAGCCAGACTCCTGTGAGAGACTTATTCTTTACCCCTTCAGGATACAGTGTGCTCAGTGAGTATCTGCAGTGACAGAAGGCAGCATTTTCAAAACGAGGTAAAAATGTATTAGTCACCTGAGAAACAGCATTTGAAAATCCTTAGATCAGTGTAGAGAAGGTTAGACATAGTCCCTGCTGGCTAAAGCAGGAACCTGTCTCTGC
Source organism: Dermatemys mawii (assembly GCA_007922305.1). NCBI lineage: Eukaryota > Metazoa > Chordata > Testudines > Dermatemydidae > Dermatemys > Dermatemys mawii. Next base: position 51,484,141 of record ML677332.1, on the reverse strand, counting down.
TTCCTTTCTCTGTCTCTGTCCCTTTGTCCTAGCTCTAAATAGCTCCTGGCCCTATCTCTCTGAGATCAGCTCTTAACAGCGTCCTCCGACACCTTTCCTCTTTGTTCTGCAGCTCAGGACCTTTGCTCTGCTGCCCTGCTGAGAGTTGAGGGGGAATCTCCTTCTCTTGGCAGTTTGTCACTAGGTGTGAATATCCCAGCCATTGGGTTTTCCATCATCTCTTCCAATTCCTTGGCTCACGTGTTTGTTAATGACTCTGATCTCCAACCAAGTGGCAACCTGAGTCCAACACGTCATCCTTTCACTTTACACTCAGTGAAGAGCTGTGCAAAGCACAGAGAAACTGAGGTATGGATAGGACTCATAAAAATATTTGTGAAATTCCCACATTCATCACAGCCATTGTAGAAGTCATTTCCATTATGATCTATTTTGAAAAGTGGGTTTTAATGCTATTTTTAAAATAGAAACATTAAAGTTGATAATACAAATCCTGTCAATCATAATATCAAATGCTTATCTAGAGGCCAAGTCCTGGAGCTACATCTATTTAGACCAGCCGAGGAGCTGGCCTGACATTTCTAACAATTTGATAAGCAACATTAATACACGTACTGAATATGTGGAGTGAAATCCGACTGCACTCAACCTCCACTATGTTCAGTTTCCATTATAGTGTGCAATGTAGCAGAAGTCAAATGTAATGTATATGGTGTCATGAAATCAAGGGTTATTACTATTAAATGTAGAGCTGACTGTTTTCTGCTTCATTGGTGCAGTGAATTAATTGAAATTAAGTGTATCTCAACATAAATTTTGCAGTGTCTTTGCTTCATTTTCTTTATTAATACTTGAATGAACCAAGAATTCATTAGGTACCAGCTGAATCACTCTAAACTCCTTGAAAACAATCAAGTACACTTTGTATATTTTACATTAATTCCTCCTTATTGATATCAATTACAGGTATGTGTGATTTAATGTATATCACATCTTCTCTACTTGTAATTTTGTGATTCCAATTACACGGGTAAAATAATGTTGTCAATGGTTTGGTTTTTTAGTAGAGAAGGATGCAAAGTATTAAACCCCAAATATTAACAGCCCTGAACTTGAAGAATTTGGGTTCAAAGCTACACTTTTCAGCTTGATATCAGGTCTTTTCTTTCTTTCTTTCTTTCTTTCTTTCTTTCTTTCTTTCTTTCTTTCTTTCTTTCTT